>JACAXG010000002.1:13705941-14022281 GCA_018881555.1 Amblyornis subalaris
TTCCAAGTCTCTGTTTTCTTTAATCGAGGGAATTGTCCTGGCTTCTGGGCTGGGCAAGTGGTCCCTTTTGTCCTTAAGTACCGTCCATTCTGCGTCACTACCGTGGAATGCAGCTGAACAGATAACTCCCTTTTGTTCTTAAGTATCGCCCATCAATTCCCGGCCAGCCCCTCCCCAACTACACAGCCTCCCTGGTACCCCGGGGGGGGGAAAGGAAACAATTTTTTTAATTACTTTTTTTTTTTTTTTCCTAACCCATAACAAGCACAGAAAAAGAGGTTGTGGTTCTTCCTTTAGGCAGAGGTGCTCAGTTTGCAGAGCGCTCAGGCAGATTGGAGAGGACCTAGGTTCAATATCTTCTTTTTTTATCTGCTGATATAAGGACCTACATTTCTAATCAGTCCTGTCTCTTTCTGCTGTGCCTAATCCTGCTTAGCCATCCTTCTTCTGGAAAATTGTTTCCTGAAATAAGGTTGCTGATCTACAGAATTTTATTTGATAGTTTTTTTTTTTTTAAATCAGTGTATTTTGAATTCTATTTCTGTGTAACAGAATAACTTCATAGGAGAGGTAAAAAGCGTTCTCCGTTTTTGCATGGCTGGGTCCTAGGAAGTATGAGTCCTTGCAAGCAGAGATAAAACACAGATCTGTAGAAGCCCACTACAGGTACCTCACAGGGTACAGGGGGGAATTTCCTGAGTCCTGTTCAGACAGTGAGTGTGTCAGATAGTGGTGGGTCTGTGCACTGATGGCATCCAGGGACTCAGAATCTCTGCCTTAAGGACTCACTGACTGGATAAAAAGGTTGAGGAGCTTCTCTACAGTCTTCATTGCAATGAAGCCTTCATGCTCTGTGGAGGTTCCTGGCTGTGAACTGAAAGGGGAACATTAACCTGTTTGTGAATATCTCACTTCATCTCCAAAGTGGGATAAATTTACATAAGCTGATGTTTTCAGCTTGTCCTGGCAGTTCTCTGCTCATGGTGCAGCTTGTTTGAATAGCTTGAATCGAGGCAGCAAAGATTATGTGCAAAAATCTTTTCATTTTGATTGGGAGTGAGTTCTTGACCTGAATCTCCCCCTCAACCCCATTGGCAACAGTTTTACATTGCAGAATGCTCTCACAGTGTTTAATCTGGTTTCTTTCTCAAGAAATTAAGTCAGGAACTTTGTTCCAGGAGGACACATGGTGAGATCCTCAGACTGGGATGGGATGCTGTGATGTAAACCCACAAAATGCACATTCTGCAGTGACTGGGTTCCCAGCACCAACTCTTCCAGACTACAGACTGGCTCCTGTTGGGTTGAAGTACTTCCTAATACAGACACAGCGTAATGAGACCTTGTTATCATGTAGAAGACTATTAGACCTAGCACAGGGATGGGAGAAATTCAGGTGCTTTGAAGCTGGACCTTGCAGGATTTGGAGTCAAAACACCTCAATCCTTTTTAGCTGCAGACCTAAATACATGTTCACTGTTTTCTGTTGTTCAGTTTACCAAATCAAGACATTTGTGATAAGCATGTGAAAAAGAKAAAGATTTACAGCCTACATAAAAATCTTTTACTGGGAAGAACATTCTCATTAGTGCAATATTCACTTTAATCTCATATTTTTCTTCTGCTGCTGCACACTGCTCTTCTATCAACACTGATTAGCAACTAGAAACCTGGCTTGCTTTTTTCTTACTTGGGCATCCTGCGTATGGGGGATGGACCTTAACTGTTGGTAGACAGGCAGTGAGGCTCTCTCTGTATTATGTTAATGTTGTCACTCACAATGTTTTCATTACAAGCTTCATTGTTTAGTGTTAATTTCCTGGCTGTTACAAATTATATCAGGATGAATTGTAGCACAAAGGCTTGTAGATTCGATTTGATTTCCTTTCCCAGAGAGGGTGCAAAATTGTTCTCAGTTCTGGTTTTTTTTTAATGTGGGTTTTCAGATACTACTTCCCAGATAATTTGTATCTAAACAGAATTCTAATTTAAACAAACAAAAAAGAAAATAATTTTTTTCATTGGCTGTTTGTCCTTAGTCTTCCAAGTGCTTTGTTCCTAGAGCTCTCAGTGAAAATACATGGGAGATCTTGGGAGCCACTTGCCAACTCTTTCTTAATAGAGCTGCTGATTTTCTCTGTATGTGTGCTTGTGTGAATGTCAAGAAGGAGATAGTTCTTTTTTTAAGCAGAAAGCACTTTCTTAGTTCTTATAGGTGGCTGAACTACAAAGGTCATCAGCTCTCAAGCATACTACTATCCTTAGTAGCAAAAGATATGATTTGATGCCGTAAATCTGAAGATCCAAGTTTAAGTCTGYAGATAGTCAGTGCAGATTCTCGTCTCTTAGAGCTGATGTTCAATGGGCACTTGGGAAAACTAACTGTTAAACCACAAGTTAGTCACAGTTTCAGAGCGCTTACTCATCCATGAACGTGAACACAGTAACAGACAATGAAATGGGATCTGAGAATGACTGCTGCGTGTTTTTACAAAACAATGGGGAAGGTGGAGTCAAAAGCCCCAAGTTTTCAAGCTGTCRTGAAAGGTTATGACTCTTTTATGACTCATTTTCAGTATAATCTAAGATTTGTCCTCTAACTAAATTCTACTCCACTTATCTAGCAACTTAGAAATTATTTTAAAAAAGGCATTAGGGTTTTTCAATTATTTCAGTCATTAAATATGTTCTTTTGTCTTCCTTGGCCCCCTTCATTTTTTAAGGAGATACTTCTATTCTTACATTTGAACTCCCTTGGAGCAAAATGCAGCTATAAAGAGTTGTGATTAATTTTGCTCGTTAGCTGAATACCWTCTTTCCCAGCTGTTGCATTGATTTGGGACACAATAATGCATTAAATGAATTCCATCTTCACTGGGACAAGCTACAGCACTTACATAGAGATATCTCAGGTCTGAATATTTCTTCTAAGTGAAAGCACTTGGGTGTATGCCAAGCAAGATCTCCCAGTGTACCACTCTGGCTGTGCCCCCCAAAGCTTTCTGTAAGTCACCAAGCTGCAGCATATTTCYTTGCATGCAAAATCCTTTTCTTACATGGCTTTCAAAAACTTAATGTAAAAATATATATAGAATCAACTGGCAGCTGACTGGCTACTGCATATGCCACATTTGTGATTGTAGTCGAATGCAGCGCTCCAGGAAAGAAAACCCACTCATAATTTTGGCTACTGCCGGGCATGGCTCAGGCTATCACTCAGACTTTGCTGTGCAGCTCTGTCAGGCACATCAGTCCTGGTTTGCAGCACTTCTGGTCTCCCATCCCCGAGGCAGTGTGGAGCCAATGCTACGGTTTGCAAATGGATTGAGATAGGTATATAGAAAGGAGGGGAATATCACCAAGTTTCTGCTACCACTTTGCTGCCTGAAACCTTGCTTTTTTTTCCCTTTCTTCCTTTTTCTTGTTTTTATTTTTTTTTTCTTTTCCCCTACAAGGCAGAGGAGAAGCCCTTTATATTAACAATTGTATTTTAATCAATTGTGATCTGACCTGTAGTGAATTTGGTTTGCYGAATGTTCTGTCTTTGAAAAATTATTCTAGTCTACTAGGGCCACTGGAATAAATGCTTCACATAAAAAGAAGCTCTACACTGGTCACAATATTTTTACGACTAATAACACCAACAAATTCATCAACAGGGAATTTCATCTCAATAAATATCAAAATTTTTGGCATATAATATATAACATAATAATCTCTGAAAATTTATTGCTCTAAATTTCATAATACTGAAATTTAGAGCAATAAATTTTCAGAGAGAATGTTATTTAATGGTTAGAGATTAAAGATCTCACAAACAGAGAAACAGATGTTACGCATGGACTTTCTGTACTTAAGTAATTAAGGTCAAGTGCAGAGCTGGGCTTTACTTGATCATTAAAGTCCAGTTTGTTGCTCATCTGGGTGTTAACAATACTGTTTTGTATCTCTATGTATGCTGTGGTGACAAAGTAAAACGGGTTGAATTAAAATGTCAATCTAACACTTCTAAAATTTATGCACCTACATTAAGGCACATCTGCAATGAAAGAATAAAGGGGAGTAATGTGTTTTGGTGTAAGCCCAGTAAATTGCCTCAGATCACTGCCATATTGATATTTGAAAGTGTGAACCCTTTGCTGGGATAAGTATATGATTTAACTGTAGAAAAAGATGCCAAAAGTAAGGTAAATATGCTTGCTGCTTTTTCCCCTCTAATTTTACAGAAAATCTTACTAAAGTTTMGTGTCATATAAAGCAGAGAGAATGGTCATTTTGCTCTTAAATACCAACTAGTTCGAGTCGCACTAGRGTTGTAATCATTATAAGCTTATCTTTGATACAAAATTCCCTCCTTCTCCTATATATAAATATTTACTATTTCCACTAGAAAACCTCCCTGTTTCAATTCCAAAGAGAATTTTGTTAGCAAGTGAGAGTCTTGTTCTAGGATTCCTTATACACCCAATATTTTTGATACTTTGTTAATTTTATAATCCATAATCACCAAGTTTGTAGATGGCCAGCCAGATCAGCATGGATATAGCCTAAACTGAGTGTGTTCCTCTGCTATAGCTCTACCAGTGCTATTGGTACTTTTCCTTCAGTACTTTTCTCTGTGAATACTTTGTTCTCTCTCCAGGTGCTTGGTGAATTTAATTTCATTTATACATGGTGGAGGGAGTTATGGGAAGGCGGTGGGTAAGCGACACTCACAATGATCCGGTGAGCTTCCGGGAGGTTTTTATTCAGTTTATATAAGCCTGTACCCAACATTTGAAGGTGCTGGTCTTGTTACAAATGACATGTTTGAAAGCTTAGGTTGCAGAGAGGAAGGGCTTGGGATGAGCTGCTGCAGGAATATGATGTAGAGCTGTAGTGCGTTAGGGACTGATTGCAAAGTGTGGCTTTTTCTAAACTGTGTTTGGTCTGCATATCCCGTTGTAACCCCATGTAGAGCTCAGGACACACCCAAAGTCAATGAAAAACTGCTAATACCTCTCGTTGACCAGCTTGTTCAGTCTTCACTCTTTAATACACAGGTCAGTGTTTAGACCTTATTTTGTGACTTTCTGGCTTAAAAAGATGGGGCCTTGTGTGTTAGAAATGAGTGTATTCTCAGTCTGTGTGAGCTGATACCAGATTTATCAGGGTTATCAGACTTGGTGAGAATTTTTTACTGGCTAGCAGTCTTTATTGTGTATAACTTGATGGTGCAAAGCTTTATTTTGTAATTTATTATCCAAATTTCTCCTTATATACTCAAGAAAGTGAAGCTCAAGTACACATCTTCAGGCAAGAACTTTGAATTTACCAGTTCCTTCTAACATACTACACTTAAAAGTGTTTGTGGAAACACTGGAGCCACCAGGCATAAAATAGAAGTGCTGCACACCAAATTCCCTTTCTAATGAAGAACTGGGAAAAGGATTGCTCTTAYGGATGCAAACAGAGGTGCGTGTGGAAGCCTCTCAATTAGTGTTTTGATAATGAACCATCCTCCCATTCTTCAGTGATTTCTCTGAAAATGGAAGTGCATCAGGAGACAACAGTCCAAAAGCAGTAGTGCCATACCACGTCCAAAAAATTGCTCTTTTCTTTTAAAGAAGGCAGGACATGTTGCAATACTGTGCGTGCTGTCCATCCAAGTGCATCCTTGCTGGCACCTGTGTCCTAGTGAAACGGTCTGACTGACTTGTGAGCAGGCACACAGCCAGTCTAACAGATGGAGGTCAGTGAAGTCAGCCAAGAGACCATGCACTAGCTGCACATAAAGTGTGCTAGCTAACGGCAGGATTCCCAGACAGAAACATCCAAATGTCTCCTACTAATCTTGTATTAACATACTGGGACAAGACAAAGATCAAGAATACGGCTTTAGCAAGAGAAGTAGAAACAGGAGGATATGAGAAGTTGTTTCAGTGTGGATTACACCAGCARTGTAGTTGCGGTGTGTGAATTTACATTTAAAAAAGTGAATTGTCACTCCATCTTCTAACAGCACTGTCAGAATTAGGCAGGCCGGGGAAGGGCTAGCTCTCTTCAGAGGAGATGCATTCAAGGTCATAGGGTACACTTGTAATGTATTAATGAAAAGAGCCTGATTTCCTGACTGTCTTTTGCCTAGGATACAAGACCAGTAAAAGAAGAGCAATCTCTTAGCACTCCCAGTCTTAATAAGCTGATCTTCACTTAATGCTGTTGGTAATGAGGACAGATTTATGTTTGTAACAGTGATTTTAAACCCATGTGATAACCAAACAGCAGTATAAACCAGCTGAACTATCATGCAAGGAGCTGAAAATGAGGATCTAGATAAACTGCCACCATAAAGAGGGAATAAAAATGCAATCTGTATAAAGGTCAGCTAGTAACTTGTCAGACTCACTTGGTGCATCCTGTAATAGTAGCATCTTGTCATTTGCAGAGCAATGTAATAAAGGCATGAAGAGCAGTGTTATTTGGCATTTRGGATGCTGCCAAATATGATAAAAATAGTCAGCATTTCTTATTTGACTGGCTTTTGAAGGGCTTTGAATTGAGCCATATGCAGTCTCTGATGCAAAAAGGATTTCAGTGGAGCAGGGTCTGGCCATTGTGTTTTTGGAAATTCTTGTATTGTTGTGAATTGCAGGAGTCAGAAAAAAAGGGCAGATTGAGTTGTGTTTGACAGACAGCACAGTCAGGACTATGAAGCTTCAGAGTCGCCGTGGCTTTGCCTGCATCATGCAGGAGAATGGGCAGAAAACTGACTGAATAGTACCAGTACTTTACCAGGCAGATGGTCAGGCAAAGGCCAAAGCCCTCTGTCCCTGACTCCCCTGCCTCTTCCAGTTCCCAGATGGAAGCTGAACTGGCACAGGGGTTGCTATAATTTGCTGCTGGTATAGACCAGCAACAAATTACTCCCCTGAGGAGCAAGCAGGAATAGGGAAGAGCATCTCTGAGGCATAAGACCTCCAGGATGATTCCTCATGCACCATCCATCTCTCAAGGCTATGCCCAGAGGCCCAGGCTATCCTGTGGAGAATACTTCTGAAGCCACCAGAGAGAAGAGAACCTTTCTCCCACCTCCTGATTTTCCCTCTCCCCTTGTGAAGTGTAATCAGTGTAGATAGATGTCAACTTGATTACACTCGAAAAAACAAACTATTTGGTACTTGGACCTCAGTGTAGTAGAGACACACTCACTTGCTGGCAGGCTTGGAACAATACCTTTAGCTGAGGAGACTTGCTTCTGCTTGCTTATGTCTCTTTTTGCAGTTCTATGTTTTCAAGAACTTTGGATGCAAAGGGCCACCTTCCAAAAATTCCTTCTTGTGCAATAACTGGTACAGCAAGACGTTGCTTGGTGTGAACATCAGGGTCATGATTGAATCCCAGAGGGAACATATTCAAATAGGCAGCCAAAATTAAAAGCCTGATGTTGAGCCATTTACTCTCACTGTGAACTTCTATTTGCATCACAAATTGTAGTTTTAACAAGCTGGAAGAAATTTTCATTCGTATTTGAACATAGTCATACTTAAGAATAGACCAGTGTCTTTTTCCTCATGTTGGAAGAGATTTATAAGGTCGGGGATTCCCATATCTCAGAATCATTTATGCATTTACGATCATTGTTTCCCTGTTAGGATGGGACATGCAGTAATCTCCCACTGAAAAAAGGCAATAGGGTTCATCTGAGCAAATGTAGATGCTTGCAATATAGGTCTCCAAATCCCAGTTAAGCATCCTTTGCTGTTAAGGGTCAGTGGAGAATGATAAGCATTTCTAGGCGTGATTTATTTTGTCTTTAGATATCTGTATAAGATCAGATGAATCTCTTTCATAAAGTGCTRTTGATTGCACAAAGAGTTCAGGGTGAGCAGCTTAGATGTTTGCATTGCAATTAAACAGCCATTCTATTCAGGGAGATTAAAGACTGCAGAAGGATTTAGGTGTTTACATCTGAAATGTGGACACTCAGAATGCTTTTTTAGTTGCCACTTCTCCTTGGAGATACCAAGAGTTCCCGAGGACCAAATCTGTAGATTTGCTGAAGGCAAGCATGCCTGTCTGTGAGGCACCTTGACTCCCAGTGACATCCACTGCCCTAGGCTTCCCCCGTTCAAATGAGGAAAAAAAGCAAAAAACATCAGTCAGGACAGAGTATAGCTCTGAAGTATTATACAGTACAAGCAAAGACACAAAAAATKGTCTGAAAATACAGAGATAGAGTTTTTGTTAGATTTTTAAATAATTTCAGTTTTTGGATTGATTGGAAATTCCTCAAAAGTAGCATTTGGGGGTGATATTTTGGTTATGGCTCATTTTGTCGAAATACATACTTTCCCCATGTAAGGGAAAGAGAATAAAGCTTTTATTTATATAGGACACTGAATATGCCGTACCATAGCTACAATGGTATTTGATGCATGCCCACACATATCTGCATATGTACATATATGTATAAAAACTGCAAATACTTCCAAATGCTAAACACATTATAAATGATAGAGAAGGACAGTACTACACTGACCGAAACCAAAAACTCCAATTAGTCCCTGGTAAATACAGAAGCCTGTGAAGGCAGGTTTAACAGGTCTTACCATTGTCATTGGTAGCTTGTGGAATGTAGAAAGCATGGAAAACCTGTTACAATATCTCGACCATGTGTCTAGCCCTGTTTCCAGCCTCCGTGTCCATTTTTAAAGACCTATAGCTTCCTAATGCTTTTGCTGGGTTATTGTTAAAAACGGTGTCAGGTAGATAGTAGGACTCAGACTCTAAGGAGTAATTTGATGCCTAGTTCCTGCTAGAATCTGTTCTCTCTCTTTGACACTCAGCAGAGGTTGTCCGAGCTGTAAGATTTCTTATTTGTGCTCCGGCAGCAACACAGTTTCTCCCTTCCATCAGTCTGCTTGAGAGAACTACAGAGTCCTTACTGATGGCTGTATTCTTAGTTCTTTGGTCTAGAGTGGTTTAATGGGAAAGTGATGGGAAATCTTCTTTTAGCCAGTGGTTCACTCTTCCTTTGGGGTGTCTAAAATATCCTGGATTTACATGCAATTAGTCAGAACTTTTTTTTTCCCAATAGGTCAAACTCTGTGATCGAGACACGCTGCTGCTGTGGGTGATAGCTGATCTCCACTGATCAGGCTAAACAACACTGTGAAATGATCACTTGGTGCCTGGAAATGTTTGCAGGAAAAAGACATGATCAAAGCTGCTTTTTTGTATGGTATAATATTTGATACCTTGCTAATTTTCCATGATAAATATATGCAGAATAATTCAAAAGGCAAAAAAAGTACTTTCCACTTGTGCAATGGTGGAACCAAAACTGTCACTAAGAACATTTGCACGTATAAAGAATTTGTTTTCTTTTCATAGATGAAATTTTTTTGGCACTGTAAAGTATAAAAATACCCCAGAATTTATTCTGAAAATAAGACCYTTTTCTGGGATTTCTAGGGCCTAAGTGACAGGTTTACAGTTAGGAGAAGTAGAAATAACTAGGAAGAAGAGGGTACTTGGAAAATGGCAAACTACTGCGGGGCAGGGGGCTTGGAACTAGGTGATCTTGAAGGTTCCTTCTAAACCAAATCATTCTATGATTCTATGATTATATTACTTTCCCATTACAGTGTGGCTTTGATAGATTTTTTTTTCCAAAGCAAGTAAAAAGCAGTGCTTCTGGCTTCTGATGAGAGAGTACAAAACAGAGGGTCTGCATTCTGCCACTCTCAGTTATCATGAACACTACCAAGCCTGCAAATTATTCTACATATTTATGTAAAAGTACTTTTTGATCAGGGTTAAAAAGTACTTTTTGATTAGAGGGAAATGCAAATTGAAGAAGATAAACATCACTTTCCTTGAAGTTTTATACAATAAGATTCTCTTCCTTCCACATTTCCTCCACCTCATTTAGTTTTCATTTCACCTAATTTCTGCTTTTGAAGTCACCCTCTCCTGGTGAATGAGCTCTTCACTTGCAGGTTGTGTATAGGGAYTGTAGAAGTGGTTCCTCAGACATATCAAGGTGGAATAGCAGTATTGGTTTCCTGAAACAGGGAACAGTCTGAAAAATAGAGATGGCTGAGGGACGAAGTGAACAAGGAAGACATCTCTGACAGTGCATGGAGGGTCTTCAAGGCTAATRAGAGAGGACTGGGAGATTTGCCGAAGAATGGCAAGAGAGGGATGGTATWGTGCTATGGCTGAACAGGATTTTCTCTTTGCCATTTGTTGTCTACGTGGGCTGGCAAAACCACCTTTCTAAATCATATCCCTCTGGACTGCAATACAAGCCCCCAGCCCTGTGAGGCAGCCTTGGTCCTCAGATATCATCATCTTAAGGAGGTTGTGGTAATCTCCTGACCTAAAGGGTCTTTTCTTACACAGAGAACAAGATGAAACTGGGGCCTCCTTGCCTTTTCCTTCTCCAACTCACAGTAGAAAAGATGAATCAGAAACAGATTCAAACCCACTGAGATCCAAAACTGGTCATTTGCCTATGTGGTAGTCCTTCTCCTTCTTCTCTTCCTTCCTGTGAATCTGCTTTGCCAGACGAAGTGTATCTTTATTGAGACAGTTCATGCACAACACTTCTGAGGGTTGGTGCTTCCTGACCTATATGGCAGGGAATGAGACCATCTTGCCTCTTCCTGGGTGTACTCTCCGGAGGAAACAGGAGTATTGCTGAGGCCAGAGAAGAGTGTTAACCACTTAACTGCAGACAAAAAGCAGGATGAGAATCTATGGAAAAAGAGAAGAAAAGATATCTGAAAGTGGATTGTAACAGGAAGGGGACAAGAGTTGAACTCCTTTACCTGAATGGCTGAAGGGTCATGCAGTAGTCAGAGACCCAGGGAAATCAGACACAGACTGGACACAGACTGATAGCTGGAAGGGTGTCATGGGACAGGAAGGATGAGTGGCAAGAGTTCAAGTGTTTGCTGCCAGCTGAGTTTCATCTCACCTGCTGGCACCTGGCAGACATTAGGCAGCCAAGGAGCTCTCAAAAAGAAGTCCGTTTAGTTTTCCTTATGAAATATTTTGGCTTCTAAGGCACTGTGCATGATAAAGTGYGAAAGATTGTGTGTGAAACCAGCTGCAAAGTTTTTTACTTTTTGCTGATTTATATGATAGGTCTTGGTTACTCTTTAAGAATTACATATGTGAAAGTGCTTATTGACCACACAGCTGGGCTAGAAGCAAGGAGTTATTTATATGTTCATCAACAATTCCAAATTAAAGATGAAATTCGCAGAAGGCTGAAAAACATTTTCATGATTCCCATAAAAAAATTTGTGGGAATCTCATTATCTAGAAGTTTTGTATATAAAATCTCTAAAATATCTGCAGCTAAAAAGTAAATAAAAGCCACTTCAATAGTTGCAGTTCTAGACACTTAAATTACGTAACATTATCCATGTGTGGAAAGCTGTATTTGTACATGCTTACATTACTGAAACCTTTATTTGTTAGAATCCAAGTGCTGCTGCCACGCATAAAGTACTCTGTGAGGTACACCCATATGTTGCCAAAGTAGCATGAAYGTGTGCACTGATGTTGATCCAGAGGAAGCCTAGGGCTTCTTCCTTTCCCTCTTGTATGCTGATTATTTCTGCCAGGCCCAGAGTAATCTGTGCGAGCGTGTGGGGGCCGTGGCTTGGTGACAGGATGTGCATGCAAACAGATAGCTTCCATGATGCTCAGAAGTCTTTTTTTCCTGAAGGTGCCGTGCAGCAACATCTTTGAGTTGTAGGAGAAGACAAGCATAGGGCAGATGGGAAGGACCCGGCCCCATTGCTCTAGGGCTGGGGTTGGTTGGTGCACAGAGCCCTGTTAAAAAGAGGCCCAGAAACACTCCTTCTCAAGCCCTGTATGTAAAGACGTCAAAAATAAACTGTGTAAATATGCCAGAAAGAATGATACTTTCGTATTTTTGTGCTAAAAATGGTAAGGGAGTTGTCAGGACTCTTGTGAGTAAAAATG
Source organism: Amblyornis subalaris (assembly GCA_018881555.1). Lineage (NCBI taxonomy): Eukaryota > Metazoa > Chordata > Aves > Passeriformes > Ptilonorhynchidae > Amblyornis > Amblyornis subalaris. Next base: position 13,717,927 of record JACAXG010000002.1, read on the forward strand.
ATAATGTATGACATTAAATATTGACTTAAAATATCTGTTTTGCCACCCCTTTCTATTATTTCAGTGTGCAGTTGCTTGAAGGTAAAGTATGATTTTTCTGTCCCCTCCGTAATAATATGTAATACATCAGAACAGAGTTTTCTAAGTCTTGTAAAAATCAATCCTCTTTCCCTATTCAAATGCAGATTAAATATATCAGATCTTGTAGCAATTATATTTCTGATCTTTTCATTGTTCATTGCCTGTGTCAGGGATAATTCAAATACAAAATTTTTTTKGAATGTAGATGGCTGAAAACCTGATTGGAAAATTTTGAGATGTGAGGTTTTTATATGGAGTGTTTAGTAGCATGCTAAGTAATGACTCTTGCGTAGTCAAGTCCTTAAATTACTAAAAAGTGATGATGCATTAGGGACAGTATTTACTGCTAGGATCAGTAAGATGCTGTATGTGTTAATAATTGACMGAAGAGATATCTTCTGCCTTGCACTGCAAATTGCACAGTTAAGTCAACAATGAATGAGTTTTCATGGTAGATATCCTGTGTAATGTGTTCAGCTGGGAAATGTGTGTCACAGTCCAGCCAGACATGAGCAGAACTTAGCATACAGTAGACACAGTTCTTTACCTGACATTTTATTTAGTGAACTGCGTGGTCAAAGTAAGTGACTGGGCCTTATTCAAAATAACACATTTGACATGCACATGGTCATTATTCTAGTTAAAAACCAACACTGAATGCATTCCTGTGCATGATGATATCTTCGCATTCAAATGGTTTCTGCTACTCATTTGATTTTAAAGTAATAGTTATTATTACATAAAGCTGCTTCAGTTGTGAAAAATGCTCTTTCTTTGCTGTGACGATGTGTGCGAAGCAACCTTTAGATTTTACCTGAAATAAGATCTAAGGAGATSTTGGAGCTATGTGTATGTTGTCTATGAGCACATGTGTACTCGTGCACACATGGGTACTGGCATTGTGACACAACGCAAACACCACAGGCGCAGGCACAGACATAGAAAGAAAATTATTTTTCTCCCGCTTATTTTCTTGGCACTTGCAGCTTGGTTAGATGTGAGATAGATGAAACATTTGCATCTTCTATCTGCATAATGAGTTCTATACAAAATGATCGCAGCTAATGCAAAAGACAGGGTGGCATGTTTTCAGTTTTAATGGGGACACTCAGAAAACTTCCAATCTTTCTTGACATTTCTTATAGCAAAATAAATGTGGTCTAGGTTGGAGTGTCTATTATGAAAATAAGAGAAGAGCAAGTCAATTATATTTCAATGACTGAATAGCCAGGGGTCCTCATTAAAATGATCAGAAAGGCTGCAGTGTTGCTTTCCTGTATGTAGCCACTGATTAAGTTGTATAAGAATGACATGGCCTTTTTGGGAGAAAAGCAGAGTATGCCGTGGTCTCTGGCCAGCCAGCCAGAAACCGTTGACACTTACAAAAGTGAGATGTGCRCTCCATCAAGAAAGGGAAGTTACTACTTATGGGGTCATGGACTCCTGATGTATTTAAAAATAGTTGTGGCTGTTTTATTGGACACAGTCAGAGAAAGCTTTGCATTTGCACTAGGCTGTATGAAAATGCCTGCGGTATGGTGGTGATATGGTATGTTTTCCTTTCCGCTGGCTTCGATGAAGTATACATAGCTTAACRGAATAGTACTATTATTGCAATCCCTCTGTATTTGAACCTTTAAGCAATATTTTAGTTATCAGTTCATTACTATTCATTTCTTAGAATTTAAATTCTTCTTATTTGCCAATTATTTTTTTGGTATAAAATGTTAGGAGAAAAAGGCTCGGTAATTTTTTTCCCGGGAGAGACTGTATCCTGAAACGGTAAAAAGAATATTTGTTTAAACCTCCTGAGGGTTTGCAGTCTGAGGAAATWCAGTATTGCCTAAGATCTGCTAATCCCAAATCAAGTGGCTGTAGAATTTAAAAAATATATATTTTCCCTTTCGTGTTACTTAACAGACCTTATATATTTATTTTTAAATAATCCTTCAGCAATTTTATTTTATACAATTTCACCTCTTTTAATAATGCGATTGCTATAAAGAGATATATACTTTTAATAAGGATTTCTATAAAGAGATATACTCTTTTATTTGGAGAGCGATATAGAATGTTAACATTTTACATTCAAGAGTGATACAAAGAAAAACACAACTTATGTGTTAATTAAGTTCTCACGGTTTAAGTTTCTTCCACCTTTTAATTGCATCACTGACAGCTTCTAAAGATGAATGGATAAATAAAATAAAATATTTAACAGTGTTGTTAAATCTATTAGTACAGTGAAGTAGTTTGAACCAAAATTCATCTTCTACCAAAGTGGAAATACACCTCAGCATTTTATACTTTTACCATCGGATTTGCGTAAATAGTAATGCAACAAATAAAACAAAATAAAATCTCTTCTATTTCTAACTGCAAGTACTAGTTAATCTAAGCTTGTATTCAAAGTCAAATCCCATCATACAGTGCTCCATAGTTAACAATGATGTTTCATTATAAATGAAGACAAATTGAGTTTTATATGTGTGCTCGCATTTTGATGAAATAATTTTTAGTCTCAAGAAATCCAATAGCAGGAGACACTGTAAGCTAAATACATTAACATATCAGGTACTTAAAACTAATTGGATTTACTAAAATTAGCTAATAATGCAGCTAAATAATGATGCTCTTCATTTACAATTCAGGAGCTCAGTAATGGACAAGGGAAACTGCAAGTGCTTGCAGTCAACAATAAAAGAATTGGTAATTTTGTCAATTATTATGTACCACAAGATGGCTATTTAAAAAGTTTTCATTTTTTATTTACGTACATGGCATCTAAACAGGAGACAAAGTGTCTCTGCCTTATTTACTTACAAATGCATGAGTGGTTTTAATTCTTTTCCATATAGTTTCCGTGATATTTTGAGTCTTTAAGTTGTTTGTGGAATTCACTCAGTCATTATTTCTTGTTTAGTGGATGAAGAATCTCACTGTATTAAAAAGAATTCTGTTCATTTCTCTTTTTACCAGTTAGCAAGATATAATAAGACTATATCATTTATATGTCTTAATTTTTTGCAGCATGAATAAAATCCATAAATAGGAACCAATTGATAAGGCTATTTGTATGCAGGGAGAGACACAATTAYTGATGTAGTTCCCTGAGTATGGACACAGCACTATGGTGTTTTATACTTAAATTTAATTCAAAACGCTTAGGCGTTCTTGCTTTCAACATTTTAGCAGCTGGTTTAGTATGTCTTTTCAGCAATATGTAGTACTGAAATTACATGCTTACTGAAGAAGGTAAGTAGAGTTATTTCTTGAATAAAACTATGAAAGGTTTTGAGCGGTGGAGAGTAAATATTGAGATTTCTTAGGGTGCTCTGGTTTTGTGCTTAGCATGGATGAACACATGAACAAATAAAAAATATTCTTCAGAGTGGCTGGGGAGATATTTTTAGGAACTTTGCCATCCTTCTTTAATTTACTTCGATAAATTTATGATTTGTGTGTCAAAATATTTTTTTTTAATGAAAGCAAAGTAAAGAAGTAAGGTACTACAGGTCTTTGAAAGTAATTAATGCTATAGTCACTGTTCTCTGAAAGTGAATCAACAGCAGCAGACCATAGATATCAGATATGCAGGCTGCTCATCTGACTGATGTGTCCTTCCAGACTGCTTACACTCATCTAAAAAATCACCTCACAGTTGATGTTTCTGAAGGGAAACATACTCCATGAGGTGGATATGATTGTACTCTSTATGTAGAAGTTTCAAGAGCAATTTACCATCTTTTGGAGGCAGAATTTCTTACATGACCTACTCAGCTCTCTGTAGACACGCATGAAAGAAAAAGAGGTTTGCRGGAAACATTTTGTGTTGTTATCTGTGTCTTTATTTAAAAGGTAGTTTTTCTATAAAGAAATGTAATTCAGAACTTGCTTTATGGGAAGTGTGCTGTGTGTGTTTTATGGGTTTAAGCAAGATTAAGAGATTAAAGTTGAGAACAAGTTACTGTGCGTGAATTCAAATGCAAAATATCCTCATTATAATAATTCACAGGAAATTCACCCCACTGCTGTAGAATCAGAACTCGCCAAACACGGCCTAATGTCAGCAATGAACTCTACTTTAACCAGCCTTCCAACCTGTGTATCGTCAGAGTAATTGGTCTTTTAGTTGATTTGACTAACTGACAACTAAGCCACTAATAATTACCTGTGGCAGCATTTATATTTTTTCTTTTACACTATAATACAACATGAATGAATATATTTTAAATATTAACAGTAGTTGAATGTTTAGATTATAATTTAAATAATTATTTATGGAAATATAACTGCACATCTGTGCCTACAATGGAGAGACTTTGTAATTTGATTAAAGAGAGAACAACAGCATATCTGCCCATCTAATTTTGTGGTTAAACTATTCATGACTTATAATAATATATTAATTTTGTCAATTTGTTAGGGTATCATTTCAACTTTTTGACAAGCTTTCATCTTTATTTAGCTGAATTTGGATTCAAGACAGTGCCTACTTAATAACTTATGCTTTATGAAGCTCTTCAAGAGCATGATATTCTCACAACCATCCACAATTTTAGTACATTGTGGTGTTGAGGCTCTTTAACATAGTGTATTTCCATATGAATGATATACATAAATACAAAGCATATGTATGTATGTATGATCTCAGCAGAGTAGAAATGTGCTGCAAAGACTTCCAAGATGAATGCATGCTGGAGAACTTATTTCTGAGGTAAGATGGAGATAAGGGCTCAGTAAAACCTAAATTAATACAATTGTTTTTTCCTTTGCAAAATACTGGTTTGGGTGCTGTGTTTTGTTCTTTACTAAGAAGACATATTTGCTTCTGGACATTATTACRGAATATATTTGGGTGATGAATGAACAGAAAACCATAGACTGGGTAAAAAGAAGCAGTGGTTTAAAATTTAAACCATTTAAAATTATTAAAATTTGCAAATGTCATGTTTCAGTTGTGGAATTAGAGATATTTAATTAAAAAATAATATTTTAGTTTCTAAAATATTTCTGGTATGTCTATTTTTCTCTTGGACTACTACTACTATAATTCACATTCTAATGGAAAAAGAGCGTAGATTTTTCTTGTACAACATTGTGTTACTCTTCTATTTTTATAATTGTGTCATTTTTAGAACTAGTGAAATGTAGTGATATTGGATCACTACTTGTTTTCCATATCTGAATAAAAATTCAAAGTATTTATTTCCAAAGACTGGTTAAAAAATGGTAGAAATGTTTAGCTATATAAACTACCAGTATTTTTTATGGTTTTGTAAGTATTAAAAAATATTATCTGAAGATTCTTATTAGTAGAATTTCATTATTCCTGAGAGTATGTTGTTGTAATTTAATTACAAATATTGATTAGTTAATGATATTAAAAAGTGATTTTTTTTTGAAAAGTTGAATCAGATATTTAGCATGAATGAGGAAAATTAGTTACCATATATTTTAGTGTTAAGTGGAAGTACTTTTAAAAAAATATTTGCCTGAAGAAATGTAGGTATTTAATTTTGGAGGTATTTAAAAATCTGGGATGACGACTATTAAAACTGTTCTGGTTACTGAAAACAGCAACTGAAAATATCTTTAATACACACAAGGGTGCATGCATTGCTTTAGTGGCCAGTCTTTTTTATCTACTAATATTTATTTATTCAAAATCAGAGAAACGCTGCTACTGAATAAGTACATATCGGGCATTAGAGCTTTGTTTTCCTATCAATGTATTTCAAAAGAAGTCTTATTGTACTGCCCTTATAATAAATATTTCCAAAACTTTCTTGAACTATAGAAATTTAAATAAAGATAATTAATTTCAACTATGTGATGGCTTTAAAATAGAAAGAGATTGTGTGGTTTTTATTTGGTTAATCTATTTGGTTGGCCCAGCCTGCCATTACAAAATATCTGAGGGTAAGTGATGAAATATCTTATAGCATATGTGAACACAGGAGGTCTGTGCTTTTTCCATTAATTTTGGAGTATTTTTTCAAAAATATTAATAAATCAGGCATATTTTACAAATTTCTGTGGAAGAGAAAGTTATTTAATCTGTCTTTCAGTGCTTTCAAAGAACAACTTTTCATAAACTTACATCTTACCCCAATGAGTTCACATCAGAGTGAAACAGCAAAGCTTTTGTTCAGTTACTCTAAATAGGAAAGGAAACAAAAGTGTTCTCTTTTAAGTACATCCACATTTCAGTGACAAATAATTATAACTAGATATATAAAGTCAGTACGTACAGACACATAATAATTATATCATATACTATTTTTTTATATCTTGTCTTATTGTCCCTAAAACATGCATTGTCAACTATAAATGTATAAATTACACCTTAGATACTCAGAAGGTCAAAAATTAGAATTAGTTATGACATATGTATGTGTTTTCAAATAATTACTGCAAATGTGATTTTAACTAAGAAATAATGAAAATGTCTTACAGCAAATGCTACCTGACATTTTTAAAATCCACTCAGAAAAAAAAAAAAGATTGCTGTTGCCTGAAGAGAGAAYATTACAGTAAAAGAAAAGCCAAGTGTATGATGTAATAAAGAGAGAGAATATTTAAAAGAGCATTCAGGTAACTTACCTGARTTTGTCAAAAGTAAGCATACGTATTTGCAGGTCTGACACTGACATTACTGAATAAKGCTAATAGTTTTCAATTAGAAATCTAGCAGAAATTTAGGACTTATACAAGCAGTAAAATATGTATAACATATGTATAATATATATGTTCATAGTCAGTTGCAAAGGTTGTTCARGCTGCTTTATACACTGAATAATGGGAATTATTCAGTGGTGGGAATGGTCTAAGAAATGCTTAGTGAAATATCAAATAAGTACATTAGTCTCTTAGTTATTACTGTCTGGCTTTTTACACATAAATAGTTACTTGTCTTCAACACAGAGCATAGCTRTTTTCCAGGGAGACCTGCGAACCACATATGGATTATGATACTTAATGTATAGATTAATTACTTCAGTTTTCAACCCAATCAGATTTATCAGCTTGTTGCTTCATTTCAATTCCTATAATTCTGGTTCAATCAGCCAGCCACATATACATTTCAGTTTATCTGCCATCCTTCAGCTGCTTACCTAAACAGTCGGTGCTTGTGCAAAATCAAAACAACATTTCCAGCTGACACATTTGTAACATACCAAGATTCACAGAAAAGTACTTCACATGTAAAAAATATTCTTCTCTTCTACTTTGTCAGTACAGGGGACTTCGGGAAGTCAGGGTCTATGGATACTAAGATCTTCACCTCCCCCATGGTTCTATCTTGCTGTAATTCCTTGTAAAGCCTCCTCATATCACCTGCAAAACAAAATACAGACTTGGAGTAATAGGCCTTGAATGTGAATAAAGTTGAGCTGTTGGATGAGTGGACAAAACAAGAGTGAGTTGACTAAAGAAGTGCCTGGAGAACAAGAACAGCTGTGAAACTTATCTCAGGGTGATACACAGCTGCTAATTGTTCACGTGCTAATTTAAAAAAATGTTTGCAGCAAAATGTAATGTCCGTCTCATACATTACTTACTTCAGTCTTACAAACCTTAATTTGGTAAAGTGAGGCTCAGTAGGAAAGTAAATATCTAAGGAGCCCTTAAGTGTTTGGCTATAATTTGGACTAAGAAGGAGATAAGGATTTCTGCTTTTAAAAAGCAAAGCAACCTTCTAACCAAAGTTTTGTCATTTGTTTCAATTTAAAAATATTTTCTGTCAGGAATACAAGGCTGGGAGCAATAAAATGAACACCAGAATAATATTTTTTGTTGGAGTTTTCCTGATATGTGAAATTCTGTGGCTTTAATCAGTTAACTATTGAGTTGTCTGATTTTTTCTTTTTTCGAGAACATCTGTTGTGCACCTGAAAAGCGAGATATATTTTAAAAAACTGTCTTGGCAGATCAGCTACTTTCATGTCACATGGGAATTTCTAAACAGCTTGGATTGTAAAGGCCTTTGTAAGCTACTGAAGCTCTCAGAAATGAAAAATGAAAGAGGTGTTTGGTGATAGTTTCAGATGAATGTTATTTAAATATAAAGAAGTATATATCAAATGGCAATAAATGAGAGGAAAACGTATTTTTTTGTTTCACAGAGAAGCTGTAAATTGTACTGAATGAAGACTTAGCTTACTATGACAGTGAGTTTAGTTGTGGTAGGGATGCCGTTTTCGGTCCTCTGAACAATGTCACTGGTAGCTCCTGTTCAAGGTTAGCCCCAAAACTCCTTGCCTGTGTCTCAGCTTCCAGAGTTCTTGGTAGCTGTGGCTGACAGGCAATTTCTACCCTCCTAAGGACCTCGTAAGGCCAGGCGTTCATGGACCAGCTGTATAGCCATGCTTCTTGTCTCTGAACATCCCTACCTGCAGATTTCTGTAGGGATCTCTATTGTCCTCTCTCCTCTTCAGTACCACAGGAAAAAGCAGGAACCATGATCTAGTTACCAACTGCAGCAGGTAACCCGTAAAATTCTTTCATCACCAGTRCAACTGAAGTCACTGGCATGAGGGCATTGTGTCTGTGAGAAAGCAACGCTTGAACAGAAAACACCCGGGTCAGCTGGGCTCAAAAGCAATGAAGATATACTTCTCTTTATGGTTAATAAAGAGAGACATTCTGAAGAATAAACTGTACAACAATGCCTCAGTCATCACCTTTTTTTTCCTTTTCCTTCCTTTTAAAACACACTGATTATCAGGCTTTTTTGAAGACTGTTTGGTATTTTCCTAAATATAGCCAGATAAAAATAAGGAAATTCTGTATGAGAACATAGGAGCAGCTGCATTTCTCTAGTCAGTGTACTGTTTATGACAGTAACAACACAGGGTACTGTGGGAAGAGTGTAAGTACAGGGTAATGCTTCCTCCAAAATTTTCTCTCCTCTGCAGGGAGCAGTTGAAAACCCTCTTTTTTTTTTTTTTTTTTTTCTGACTGCAAGCTAGGAAACATCATGTCGTCTTCTTCAATTTAGATAAGGCAGTATCTGTCATCATAATGCTGGATTGTTTTGATTGACTGCATCAACAGTTGAATATGARGACAAGTCACAAATTTCAGAGAGGCCAGAAGTGGCTGCCTGCCTTCTCCGTGGCTCRCACTGGGGGGGGGAACCTCTGCGTGAGAGTGTCCACTGGCTTCAATATCTGATGTAGATGCTAGTTCAGCTCTTTGGCCCCTGCTTTCCATGTGGCCAGTGAATGGAGCTATGAACACCCAGTAGTGTTGGATGGATACAGGATGGCCAAGCAGTTGCTGTGAAAATCACTGAATTCTTGCAGCTTCAAAACTTCCTGTGCAAAGGAGTGGGGCCCCAAAACAGACTGTTTGAGCTGTCAATCTGCAGTGAGTATCTTAACCTGTCAGCCTCTCAGAGCATAAAAATTCTCCACTGAGTCAGAGCAAAGATCAATTTACCACCATTCTTTTCAGTTGTAATATGTCTAGGTAAGAGGGTGAGGAAATAGGGCACAGAGTTATTGTCTCACGGAATTCTTCATTCTTCGGTGGTTTATATTTCAAAGAATGCCAGAAACTCAGAAATAACATTTAAGAATAAATAATAAATAGCTCTAAATGGATTTGATTCATGGATTTATTTTTCTAAACTGCTAATTGCAGCAAAGATTTCCATAGCTTTAGAGTTCACCTTGTAAAGATTACATCCTCTTTTCGTTTTGAATTTGCTAGCTGTGGTTTTATATGGTGTTTTTGTATTGAAAAAGACAAACCACACTGTTCCCAATTCATTTAGCCTGCCCATAAGTTTTTACCCTTCAGTCATTTCACTTTTTATTTTCTCTTTTTGAAGCTGGAGAGTCCAAGCCCAGTTGTTGCTCGTAGAGAAGCTGTTGTATTTGCTTGCTTGTGCTCTTTTGATTCATCTATTTGTTTGATCTTCTCTGTACTTTTATCAGTCTTAACTCACTCTTTTTTTACCTGGGTCAACAGCATAGAAACTATTCATGATGTGAATCATTAATTTATAAAGCTGTATAATAGTCTCCCTTTCTTATTAATTCCAATTCTTCAGATTCATTTTTAAAATTTCTACTTAGCATTTAGCATTTTTTTAAATGGGACTATTTGTTATAATCTATTTAAAGAGGTATTAGCCAGGTCAAAGCTCCCTCCTAGGTAAGTAAAGATTTTGTGTGTGTTGGGGTTTTTTTATTCCAGGTTTCCTGGAACTTTGCCTGTCATTTTATCTTCCAGTCACTCAGTTTCATAATGTCAGCACAGTCAACACTCTCCTTTACTGCCCTAAACAACTTGACTGTTGAGTAAACACTGTCACCTAAGAAGTGCGCCTTTTCTGATAGAAYTTCTAGATATATCCACAACATGGGACCCAACTTACCCCTAGCCACAAACGCAGTAGTGTATGACTTGATATTTGCTGTTTCAGCACATATGGTGAATTCCTGTGTAACATTTCCTATTTTATGAAGAAGCTGCTTGACACCAATGTTTTGGTGTTAGGATCCCCCACATTAGTCTCTGCCTTTTCCTTACATTTAGTCAGGTTATATTGGAATTRTACTTTGTTATCCATGCATCACTGCAAGCTTGAAATGAATACACTATWTTTTTCCCATTTAGTAAATTTGTTATTGGTCCTAGAGTAGAGAGAGATTGCTTTGCCTAACTTCAGATACATGGGAATTAATTGTCTAAATCAAAGCTAGGTTACTGCYGTAGTAAATGGAAAGAAATAGATCTAGTTGCAGTGCAGTTGCCCTCATTGCATTGAGCATTTAGGTAAATTGTAGGGGTCAAATATGTATAACCTTACCTCTGAATGCAGTTAACATTGCAGGTGCATGGAAAGAAAAAACATAAACAATTTTCTAATGTAATTGTTCAAGTTTATTGTGTAGCCCATGGAAGCAGAGAGGACACAGGAGATTTCAGGGTCTCTGGCAGTATTGTTGGAAACAGAAGTCCTGGGATAATTCCTTGGTAAGAATTACACTCTAAAAGTAAAGATATCACTTGTAAAGATAAAACAAGCACTGATAAAAATAAAATACTTGTGAATACTAGCTCACATGATGAAACAATTCATACATGGCTAGGCCCCAGAATATGATGTGCAGATTTGGTAATAAGTTTTGCAGCTGTTTGTCACAGCATTTAAGAACCCTTAAGACACCTGAAGAAGCTGACACTAAACTGGAAGTTTAAGATAGTTTCTTCAAAACTTCAAAAGTTGTTTTTTTAACACAGAAAAGTGTAAAGGAAAGGTATTCTTACACAGTCGAAAGGGATGAAATTTGCCACCTGTGATGAAAGCTAGTTCCATGTTGAGGAAGATTTGTGTTTCTGGAGTTTTACTAAATTCAATTCCTTTGCATTTTCTGTGGCTATCTGAAAAATTAAGAGTCATGTGTAATAGCAAAAGAACTGTTTTAAGTGTTTGTTAAAGGATGCATGGCAGATAAAAGGGATTTTTATTGTGTATGGTCTAAAAAAATTCTGGACCTTACCTATAGTTTAAGTGGTATAAACTCTGTTGTAAATGCTATAAAAAGAAGATACTGTGGGTGAATAATCAGTTGTTGATTTGACCCGTGTAGTACTTCCCTATGCAAGGAAGACACATAAAGAAATTRCTAGTGTGGAATTTAAATAATTTTAAATTGCAGTTTACAGTTGCCAGGAAACCTCTGGTTTTCAAAATGTGTTTCATGAAAGTCTTAAAGAAAGAGCTTTTCCTATTCTAACTATAGACAAGGATGAAATTATCTCCTGACTGATTGCTTGAGGATCTTTGTTCCTCAGGTTTCCTCAACTGGTTAGATCTGCATGCCAACATTTTGACTGAAACTCTTAATTTTGAATTTTTTGTTCTTCTAGGTTATTTAAGATGGTATCAAAGACAGTGTCAAAGATCTCTTAGTGTTTTCATTGCTCCTATAAGAATAAGAATTTACTTTTCAGTAATTTGCAAAGATGAGTACTGTAATTGAACCCAATATTTATAAAAATATAATATTGTTTAAATAACCTGAGCTCTAAATTTCTAAAACCAGTTCATTTTCTTGCTGTTATTTGGACAATAATTTATTAGTTTTGATAACTAAAAATATTTTGGAAGCTGTGTATTTTCAGAAATATTTCCCCTCTCTCTTGTTATTTTTACAGTGCTTGAGTGCTGTGTGATTGCTCCTTACGCTCAAAAAACCATAACATACCAAAGAGAAAAAATTTCTCCCCTGACTGGCAAACTGATTTCAGGGAAATTCAGGCCACAAACCCAAGTTATTTTCATTGCCTTCCTCTTCTCTGAAGCTTTCTTAAACATCCAAGTAATGCTAACTTTGCATCAACTATTTAATTGATTTCTATGACCAAGATTTTTCCCCTTAATATTTGGCTTAAGTTCTTCCTATTGCTTTAAGACAACGGTATGAAAGACATTGTTCCAGACCTTGCCTTCTCTTAAGACATTAGGAGGCAAGGTGTTTGAATGAGTAGGATACTAAGAAAAGAGAAAAGTGTACAAAACTTGAGGGCTGTTGGTAAGCTTTAGGGAAAACTGAAGTTCTGTGTCTGCAACAATATTTTTCTTKTCTTCGTGGAAACTTTAATCTCTCAAGGAATAAACGAGGTGTTTCTGATGACTATACAGTAATTACAGAGCAATTCTGTTCTATATATCTTTAATGGTTAACAAATTTGTGACTTTTTTAAACTGCAAAGTGCTCAGTCTTTTATACCAGGCTGCAGACATGTCACTTTAATGATATCTTTAGACTTTGAAAACAAAATTACGCAGCAGAAGGATGACACATACGGAGCTGATCACAGAACAGTGGTTCAGTAAAGTCGGGACCACATGATCTGCCAGAAGCTGACCTCATTTCTGAATGCTTTTAAATTATATGAATGGTTTTGCAAYGAGTTTGGAAAAATAGCTATATGTATATTCAATTTCTGTCTTTTTTTTTTCCTCCCTTCTTTATGTTTTTACTGATTCTATTTTTTTTTTCTTAAATGAACTGCCATGCATTGCACTTTAGAGCTATCAGTTACAATCATTTCTATATAGAAGATGTGAACTACAGTTAAATCACACATTTGTTGTGGCCATAATGTTATAATGCAAGTGATAACTACTAGGCCTATTAACATAGTGAGCAAGACATCTCCATTTAAAAAGAAAATAAAATTTACTGTGTGTATATTTATGTTTTCTGAGGAAAGAGGAACTGTTATCTTCCCACTAGTTTATGACTTTCCTCTTTTCTACTGTGAAAACCAAAAAGGCATAACACATAGKGATAATTAAAGAAAATTCAGGGCCAAAGTGGAAACTATGTCCTGGAGCCCCTTCTAAATTTAGATTTCAAAGGACACAGCTGTAGAAAGGGGCTGTTCCTCCTTTGGGGTATTCAGCAAACCTCTGTTATTTCAATAACATTGATAGACGCAAGTTAAAGGGAATGCAACACATGATAAAGAAAAGGTTCAAAATCCTTAATGAAGGAAATACTCGGCTAGAAGAGTTCTCAGCTGACATTGGTAGGTCAGATTGTTTGGTCCTTGTTTTAGTGTTGTTTTGAAGGATATTCCTGGATGAAGTAGGGCCACAAGTCACCAACATTGGGTCAATCCACAAGGGAGAAGAACTACATCCCTTCCCACTGCCCTGCCTTGCTCTTCGTGCTTGCAATCCTGGCCAAGCATCCACTGTGCTCCCAGTAAAATCCGAAATGGATTCATTTATACGAGTCTCTCCTTTGCTCTTTTAGACATTTTGCTTGCCACTAGAGAAGGAAAGGAGAGAAGGGTACATTGCCATGTGGATGCTGTCTCTACCTGCTGACCAGTAGTCCAGGGAGAGTTTCCTAATGCTGCCATTTAGCCACTTTACTATTGATCCAGCTGCAGTGCCAGTTGATGCTAAAAAGATGCTTAAATCTCTATATCATACCTAGATTAAAAAAAATTGACAAATCCCAACTCCCRTATCCATATGAGGCTGAGGCCTTTGGTGGGACTCCATCCCATTCAATACTTTGGAGGGGAATGGCAGGAAATAAAATTCATGTGAGATCTTCAGGAGTGTTCAAGTGCATCAGAAACGGAGGTAGAATTAAAAGCTGGTATAACCTGTGCTTCTCATGTCACTCACCTACCTCTGAAAGTCCAGACTGTCATGTCTGTGCATGCTGCTGGAGGCAGATTCTAGTGTTGAACCGAAACACAAACAGCCCAACTTTTTTYATTGTTTTTTAACAAATAAAGAGAAAAACACTTGGGAAAAATTAAAAGCAGCTGTGAAAATTCACATTTCTCTCGTCAACATAAACGTGCTTTGTTCTGTCATGTAGGATGGGTGTATCTTTGCAAGTATTTGCAAACCTGCTTGCAGAGTTTCCGTAGTGGTTTTTTTTTGGTAATATATCTCTTACGGAAGGGACAGCTGGGACTGGTGAAAGCCTAGGTCAAATAATGAAATAATTAAATCCTTTAAAAAGATAAGGAACTGACTGGGGTTGATGATATGTCTGGAAATGGAGTCTTTCCATGTTGTGCCCTGACTTTCCCAGCTGGCGGTCATCGCTTCTGCTGTCTTGCAGCTTCAGTTCAGACAAAGTTAGTTCTGTGCCAACAAAATTCAGTGAATTATTTCTGATTTCCCATGTCCTGGTTTTGGCTGGGATAGAGTTAATTTTCTTTATAGCACTTCTTATGGTGCTGTGTTTGCMCAGAGTTGAGGCCTTTTCTGTTTCTCAGGCTGTCCTGACAATGAGTAGGCTTGGGATGGACAAGAACTTAGGACGGGACATGATCAGGACAGCTGATCCCAACTGACCAAAGGGACATTCCACACCATATGCTGTCATGCTCAGCATATACAGCTGGGCGAAGAAGGAGGAAGTGAGGGACGTTCATAGTGGTGGCCTTTGTCTTTCCAAGTCTAGAAGGAAGCTAGGTTATCTTGAAGATCCCTTCCAACCCAAGCCATTCTATGATTCTATGATTTCCTGGAATGGATCCCCGATTTCCTGGGGATGGCTGAACATCTGCCTGCCCATGGAAAGTAGTGAAAGAATTCCTTTTTTCTTCTTTGCTTTAATGTGTGGCTTTTGCCTTACCTGTTAAACCGTCTTTATCTCGACCCATGAGTTTTCTCACTTTTACCGTTCTGATGCTCTCCCCCATCCCACTGCAGGAAGTGAGCAAGTGGCTGTGTGAGGCTGAGTTGCCAGGTGGGGTCAGACCACACCACCTCTTTAAYACATCATAAAAACCTAGTGGAGAACAGGCAAAGAAACCAGAAGAAATGTGCAAATGCCCYCCCTCCCAAACTGGGCCAGAAATGTTGTGCTTAAATGTGCTGAGCCAAAGGACTGACTAGGATGCTTGGGGAAAGGAGCTCTTTTGCAGTCAAGTCTGATTGATATTGTTCTTCCAAACCTATAACTGAACCATACAAGTGACTCATTATCTATCACAGAGGAAGCTTTCCATCCTGTTCATACAGAGTCTATGCCTGGGGTAGAAAATACATCTTGCAAAGACAGCAGCTGGACTCACCCTTGGGCTGTGTGGGCTGGTGCTGTGTGTTCACCCCTCATGGAGCCCTATGAATCTGTTTATCATCACTCCTAACCCGTTAGGAGCATTAGAAAGCCATAAAAAGAAAAGTTCAGCCGGTGAGGGCAGTTCAAAGTGTGTGGTTCTGCTGTGGGAATTCCTGTCCGTCCCAACCAAGTGGGAACGATAAAGGATTACCTCGTGCTCCGCATGGCTCTTAATAGCAAAAGAAAATTACTCTTTGGAGAAAAGATGGCTGCAGTGCATCAACCATGCTATAAAAATATTGGATGCAGACCTTTCCCTGGAGGTCTCACTTATCTCTAATTTTCTTCTGTATGTTTGTGTGACTCAAGAGGTTGTGTATATATCTTGACACCATCTACAAGGTGCTAATTTCTATCAGAAAAAATGTTGTCTATATGAAAGCCTATTCAGCCTCATCCTCTGTGCAACTTTGCAGAGATACTGATGAGTGTTTTGTGTAATTGTGACAACTTCAAAGCTTCTTCCTCATCCTTGAGGAGAGGTATTGCACTTTTAATGCTAGAATCAGTGAATTTCTTCATTCGCATTCTCTGATTAAAAAAATAAATAATACATGTTCTTAAATAGCATTCAAAGGATTCCTTGCAAATTTAGATGTGAATAGTAACATCTTCTTTAAACTTTGACTGCAGCTTCCATTTAAGGGTTTTAAATAATAAAAAACTTTGGTAAACTAAACTTCACAACATTTTTTTCAGTTAAGTGGTACTGGTGTTGATTTCCCCTGGATGGAGGAGCTGGAATGCTCTCCTGGAAATCTAAGTCCTCTACCTCTACCTCTACCTCTACCTCTACCTCTACCTCTACCTCTACCTCTACCTCTAAAATTGGTTGCAAAGCTGGTTGCAAAACTGACAAATGCATGACAGTGTTAAAGGCTGAGCATGCCTGGAACAGAACCAACTTCCTCCAATTCCATCCCCAAATACAGCAGCAATGGTACAAAGCACAATTTTGCTTCACTGAAACCCAGTTTCAGAGTTTCCATCTGAACACACAGAAGACTCTCCTAAAGTTGCTGCAGAAGACAGATCTGGTTATGCTTSCATCATTTTACTGTATCCAGGTGATCATCTAGGAGTTAGTAAATAATGTGCTCCAAAGGAATCCCATGCTTCTTCCCGTAAGCCGCTCTGACATCCTCTCATCTTTATTAAATAAGCCAATCTCATTAAAGACAGTATTTACACATATAGTTCAAAAGTGGATATTCAAAAATGACATTTGGCAATCGTTTCTGTGCCAGAAATTTGATAGAGAAAGAAAAAATATTCTGCTGATCTTTGATAGTACGTTTGAACGAATGACAGTTCAAAAGGTGTGAACAGTTCAGGTATTTTAAAGCAATCACATCGTCTTCATTATTTTCCAAAGAACAAACTAGCAGCTAGTTTTTGAGTCATTAGACTTTGTAAGGTTTTGCATAGCCAGATTTTCATAGTCTAGGGGCTATAGGGGTGGCTTCTGTGAGAGGCTGCCAGAAGATTCTATGTCTGACCGAGCCARTGCCAGCCGGCTACAAGACGGATCTGTTGCTGGCCAAGGCTGAGCCCGTCGGTGACAGGGGTAGTGCCTCTGGGATAATGGATTTAAGAAGGGGGGGAAAACTGTGCAACAGCAACTGAAGCCGGAGAAGAGAGGAGTGAGAACAAGAGACAGAAATAAATCTGCAGACACCAAGGTCAATGAAGAAGGAGGGGGAGGAGGTACTCCAAGCATCTCAGCAGAGGGTCCTCTGCAGCACGTGGAGAARACTGAGGAGAGACAGTCCTCCTGCAGCCCATGGAGGTCCAGGAATGTGACAAAGACATAGGAGGTTACAGTAAGGGAACATATAGGATTGGATATGGGAATAGTTCAGTAAGGTGTTTTTGGCAACTTAGACAAACCTCCTGTGTCCTGAGGGAGTCTGTACTCAATTGATCCATTTTTGGGTTCCTTACTTAATTAAAAAGTGAGTGAGTCATTCTTTGAAAAATGTGCAAGATCTACAGTCCATATAGATATGAGAATTTTTGTCTCACTTTTGTCATGTAGTCCATTCTGGAGGACATATTTTTTGTCAGTGATCAAATAACCCTTTATATTAGTTATCTTGCTTTCTAATGATTGTGCTTGCCATGCAGATTCTTTAGTGAATAAGCTGATATCKTGTTGTTACCACCATTGCTTTGTCAGAAATGGTGACACAGCTCACACGGGAGAAGGACTCCTGCTCTGGTTACTCTGACATAATCAGAATGGACAAGAGGAAATACCTGACTGAAGGAAACAGATTGTCAGAGTGTTCAAGAGCAAAGATTATTGATTACTTTGTGTTGCAAACCAAATGTGGGATTCTGCAGGTAGAACTTCTAAATATCTGGCATTTTCATGCATATTTCTCTTGCTTACAATGGATTTTGAGGGGTGTCCTTTTGCTCTCTCTCTCATCTTTCTTTCCAGCTGTTTATTTTTAAAGTAACTTTAAATTTGCTTTTAAATAATCTTGCTTCCGTTCTGGTATAAGACCACATCAGCTAGAACACTGTTTCTTTTTGGATTTCTTAAGCACTCTAGTAATGCAAACACTACTAATAAAAACTTAAGAACTTTAATTTTTATCCCTGAGGCATGCCAGCATTCTCCACCCAATCTGATGGTTTAAATAAAGAAAGGTGAAAATAATTCCTGCAAAGCACTAGAAATGTTAGCTTTTGCTCAAACATCATGTTATCACATACTGTCTTACACTCTGAAAAACGCAAGGAAAATTATATAGGACACATACCTCTTTTTACTCTAATTTCCAATTAAATTTGATTTTACCTCCCTGGCAGTTGTGAAAATAGTGACTTAGGCCCCATAGTTCAATCGGGAAACTCAGTGCTGTAATGAATTGYTAATTTTTTAAATGAATTTAACTATGTTAGGTCAAAATGAATACGACAATACAATGTCCGCATGCAAGCACAYGCGTGGAAAGCTAATGAAGTCTATTCTCAGATTTGCCAGCTACTGTCCTCAGTTTGCATTTGGCTATAATAATACAGTTCCAACTATATCAATGTCTGTCAAGCCATTTTGCTTTACAGTTGATATAGCACTAGCTCCATGTTAAGCACAAAGTTAATATATCCTGGATAATAAGGATTTTTTTGTGTCTGATTTACTATCCTGTCCCATCAATGTTTTTCATGGCTGTTTAGCTTGACTAATGACTTCCAAATGACCACAGAAGACAGAAGTCTTGCTGGGTGTTACAAAGTGTGGGGGGGTTAATTTCAAAAAGCCTGTCTGAATTGCATTAATGCAACTATTTGACCTGTGTGTGTCCTCAGGACAAAATGTGTTCAAGCAAAAGGTAGTAACAACGAATAGGATTTAAAATCAAAGTTTTATTTTCTTTTGGAAGTGAAGTTCATTTAATTGACTTTTCACTTTATTTCCAGGTCCAAAATTGGAACACTGCTKCCGGTCTCATCCAGCTTTGGTTTGGTACAATCTGCTCACCAGGGCTTCTTGATAAGGAATCCTTTATGATATTTTTAGTACTTTCATACATATATCACAAACCTAAATGACTGCTCTGTGTTTTAATTAATTTTTCTATGGTCATATTTATTCTGATATTTTAATTATGATTTAAATAATTTTGCAGTGAATGTGTTCTGCATTTAATTTTGATGTTTTTTTACTATGACTATAAGGTGTATGCAGCCTGGGGGGAGGTTTACTATCAGTGGACCTCATTTGCACAGAAGATAAAACCTACAGTTCTGGAGAACAGACCCAGTGGTATAACACTAATGTTATACCGAGTGGTATAACATTAATGTTGAGCATTGTCAGTAAATTCCCAAGGTATCCTGCAGTTTGCCTATAAAAATTTGCAGCCAGTCTAGGAATTAGAAAAGACATATAATTGAGATTTTTTTTTCTTTATTTAGATAAAGTTTTAGATGAAGTAGGCATGCAGTTAAAACACTGAAAACCCAATACTGGAATTTTCTATACCTTCATTAAAGCCTAGAAAATGGTGTCGTCATTAATTAGAAGATAATTTTTTTCCACTGGTGTGTGTGAGCTTCAGGAACTTTTTCTAGTTAGTCATCTATTGGTAGGGCACTAGATCTAAAAGATATCAAGATTTTAGCCAATATCTTTTGAGAATGAATAATTTTGATGCAGTATTACACATTTGTCACCTAAATCTGGTTACTTGCCAAGACTGCATTCTTAATGTCGAGGTTTCAATATTAAATATAGATTAATTTTGTCAATTGTGATG
The DNA here is from genome assembly GCA_018881555.1 of Amblyornis subalaris. NCBI lineage: Eukaryota > Metazoa > Chordata > Aves > Passeriformes > Ptilonorhynchidae > Amblyornis > Amblyornis subalaris. Next base: position 13,737,905 of record JACAXG010000002.1, read on the forward strand.
TTGACAAATTTAATTGACCGTAATTGTCAAAATTGCTGGTCATTAATTTATTCTCAGATTTTCTGTGTGAAAATATAAACCTGCAAAAGTGTCATTGTCAATTATGGTCCATTTGAAGTGACCTAATTAGCATTGTGTGATGAACCAACACATGGAAAAGCAAATGGGGGGACATGGTAGGGAGATAATTGAACGTGACAGGAATACTAATACTGACTTTATACTATATGAATCATTAAAACACTGTCCAATGAAAAGTATTTAATTTAATTTCATGTTTCTATTTGCTAGACCAGCACGGAAGGGTAATGAGAAACACCTGAATTATTTCCACTGGAAAAAACATTTGTCAGGACAAATGGAATAACTGAAATAAAAGTGGTATCCCAATTTTATTTAACAATGGGAAAACTGGCCAATATTCTCTAGGATTCTGAATCACTTCCTTATTATGTAGCATTTTCCAGACACAAGCCATTCCTGGAAAGCAAATGGTTGCAGACTCATTTTGCACAGGTGAGTGGGCATCAAGAGAGGAGGAAATCTGGAAGTCATGCCATGCTGCCATGTCAACTTGTCACTAATGCCATGGTCCTTAAATTATTATACCCACAGAGAACTGTAAGACTTCAACATTTCTTTAAGCCTTATTAATAACCAGATCACTGACACTGAAACCACTGAATTCACTGGGCACCCTTTGGTTTTGTCTCTTTGTGTGAGCTGCATTCAAGACTGGGTCTGTCCGGGATCAGTGTTTAAGAGCAAATACTCTGAGCCATCTTTCTGTCTGATGCACATAATGCTCCCTGTGACTGAATTTGTAAAGAGAGAAGGGACAACAATTTTGGGAGGCTTTTATCTCCCATCGGACTCGTGGAACTCCAATCAATGTAATAATTGCTGCATAGGAAATGTCTGCTGCTGGGTGAACGCTGGCTGGGTGAACGCTGGCTGGGTGAACACTGCGGGGGTGCTGCTCTTGGCGTGCAGAGGCTTGTAAGGAACCTTTCGGACCTTGACTGTGAAACCTGCATTTTCTCTGTGTGCTGCAGGAAGGGGAAGCACATGGTATTTCCCTCTGGGATGAGTAGAGTGCAAAGTCAGGAGCACAGGGAGTGCAAAAGTCCAAACATTGAAGAAGACTGGGAGGAGAAGCCAGAAGAGATAAGACAAGACATGAACAGAAGGGTCTTTACTGTATGGAACTTTATAGCCCTTCTGCTAAAAAAATGTGTTAAAAATGGTTATAGAGGAACACAGGGAAATTCCTTAAGCTTCTTTTGAATAGCCATATTCAGAGCAAATATCACTGTTTTTCTTCTACCTTCAGRTGATGAACCTGCATCTATATGTTTGATACTGGTTACACACATATGATGTCAAAAAAATCTAAGAAGTTTCATTTGCATATGGCTTTGAAAGATTTAGTGTAATGAGCCATACACTAACATAGCTAGAAATTCTATGCATCCACTTAAGGCCTGTGCTTATAAGGAGGAAAATACAGAATATGCTCTTTAAATGCATGGCTTTCTTACTAATATTCAAATTAAACTTGGGTTTAACTGCAAATTTTGCCGACTAAATTGTTTCTTCTGCCTAACACACATAGTTTCATATCTCTGATACTCCAAAGCCAGAAGCATTTATTCTGCAAAAGGTTTTTCAGAGAACTAATTATAACATTGAGTGGGGTGGTGCTCAAGATAGAATGAATGAGAAATAATGAGAAAAACGAATCCAATAATTATTTAAAGTAGTGGGTGTTAGCTTCTCMTCTGATCCTGTGGTGGTGGTAGCTGGGAGTAGCTTCAAAGTAACAATACACATGCAGACATTGAGGACATTTTTATTCTCCTATTCACGATTTACTGCATTACAAAAATCCAGTAGATTTAGTCCATTTTTCAATTAGACTAGCCACTTACACGTGTAGTGCAAAGCTCTCTGTACTGTTGTACTGGTCAACAAAAGACAATGATTAAATTCTAAAAAAGCACTGGATGAAACTGCTACTACAATAGGCATCAGTAATCAGAGGCATAATCACTTTCTGCTGGAAATCTGTAGCTGTAAAATGAACAGAAATACACTTTCAGCTTTGAAGTCCATTTTCATGCAAAGATCAAATAGCTCTGTCGTATTTATTCCTCACAGTTTTGAAGTGTAAATGTAAACCAATTCAGAGATGAGGAATTATTTACTGTACCTATGTGGAGCAGGCATTGTTCAGAAAAAGCAATAAAACTATTTCTCCGCAATTGTTAGAATTTTGGAGACAACCACATTTGATTTGAGAAAAAGACACAAAGGCAATTGCCTTACAGGTGTTCTATGGGATGGCGCATTCCTGGAGCACTAAGCTGATGGTTTCAGGGTTTCCAGTGCCCAAGTGGCTCAGTGCTGCAGCAGCACGTTTGATTAAACGGACTTATGATGGAACCCATTGACCTGGAGATCAAGTATAGGATTGTGAGCATGCATTTAATAAGTTCAGGTCCAAACAGCCCGCAAACTGCTGCACCAAGCACCCCTACACCTCTCTTAGCTTCCAGCCTTCACCGGAAAGCAGGCATTTCCAGGCATTTCCAGCACAGTTGCATACACAGTGCTCAGCTTCTGCAATAAATAGAAGCATTTCTCAGCTACCAGTATGGCATAAGGACAGATGGGTGGCTACATCTCAGGAGTGGCAAATGGGGCTAGGTGAGAGGGTAGGAAGTGCTAGCACATCTACAGGCAAGGAAAAGATGAATTTTGATTTTTTTTTTAAATTTGAAAGGGTTCTACTGAAGCCTGGCCTTTCAACTCTCTCAGAAAAACATACATGATAGTAACACAGCAGACTGTGTTTAATACTTTGAGAGAAACCTCTGACAAAGTGTCTGCACAAAAACCTGTTTAAAAATGAAGTTTCTACATACCCCAGCCCTGTATTTCGGTAGTGGAGACATTTTAGGAAGGAGCATTGACTGAGAAGTTTCTTTGACTGCTTTGAGTGAGACTTATCTGAGCGCAACAGGTTTTTAACCATAAAGATAAGCTTCTTTCCAGGCAATATAGGGCATCCCTACCTATTATTGCTACCAGAATTGGTCCCGAGCCTGCACTTGATCATTAGGTACCTAACTATTTAAGCTATCTGTCTGTCCATGCTATAGCCCCAGCTGGGAGAGTGCTGGTCGGCATGGATCAAAACCATGCTGGGGAGGATGCTAATGATTTAAGCAGCATGCACGACTGCAAGGCAGTGCTCAGGCCCATGCCCTGTTCAGTTTCCTAGCATAGCAAAGGACTTGGAGGTGTTTGGCCAAACYATCAGAGGAAAGCCAGCAGGACTGATGAAACAAAGAAGGATAAGAAACTGAATCAGCTTTTGCACTGGCAAAAAGTGACACAAAGCTGTGGAGCAGAAGGAGAACAGCTGGAAATTTTCATTAGGAACTTAATMCTTTGAAATCAACATGAAAAAGTCCTGTTTGGACAATTTATATGAGTTTTCTGAAATCACAAATGTTCATGTTTGGCATTTTCAAAATATATATTTCTGTAATAATTTCTCCTTTAAGAATAAAAGTATATAAATAAAAGTTAAACCATAAAAAGGTTGATAATAAATGTGGAAATAAATCTGCTTCAATTGACCTTAACCAATATCTCATTGATAACCTCTCTGTGGAAAAAAAAATTGAGTTTTTAAATGTTGATCATTCAAAGAGAGGTTGAGAGAGATTGTCAAAGAATATTGGTTTTGGTATCATAAAATCCTGTCGGAATCAGAAAAGAATTTCCCACTCAACCCTGCCAAAGAAAAATCTAAGCATCTCCTGGTGTACTGACATACACGTAAGACTTTCTTGCAGGTGTCTTTCTCAGTAATCCGGCTGCTATTGCATTATCTGTCCTGGACTGTTTGGACCTGGAAATGTCTCTAACTTCTCAGCAAACAAAAAGCACTGTAAACAATTTCAAAGCAGGCACAGGTTCACGGATTTTTTTTCAATTGTTGTTTTATACATTAATGTCTTTAAGGGCAAGATATAGAATGGTCAAACTGTGGGTATCACCTACTAAAATGATGACTAAAATTTCACAAACTTTTGCAATAGGCTTTTAGATAGAACTATATTTTCAATAAATGATATCTCTGCTAGTGGTAAAGCAAACTAAGGACTTGTGCCTCCTTGCATTTATGATTAAGCTGCAGTGTTGTGAGATCGAGGCAGTTTTAGGCAATTGAAGACTTGCTTCAACCAGGCAAAGATGTAGTCCTGAATTTACTCAAACCATTCTTGCCTAACAAAAATCAACATGAAAACTTTAAAAATAATGAGACTCAAAAGGATTCCGATTACTTGCATTCCACAATTTCAGATGATTAAAACAAACTGCGATAGGAATTCTAGATCTTAATATAATATAAATAGAAAGATGGACTAGATAAAACCAGCTGAACACTAGTCTGTCCTCAAGACCTAACAGGGAGGTAATAACATGCTCTTGAGTATATAGCGATGACTTTTGGCAGATATGCCGTATACAATTCCATACCAGGGAAAACCATTGAACTTGATTGACTATTTAATCCATTTCTGAAAGAGCATCACTAAGGGGATGCTTGTATTGTTCGTATATATAGTGTATTATATAGTTAGCCAGAATGACACAGGACTGTCAAAATGCTGGTTGCTGCAGCACTGATATCTAGTTATCTTCCTGTGTCCAGCTAAAGTAAGTATTTTAAAAGTTATGTAAAAATTTTGCTGATAGTTGCTTATATATATTAATATAATATATAATCATTATACAAATTTGTCCTAAGCAAGAATATCTTAAAATACAATGGAACACTGTACTTGCAAAAAGACATCAGTTTTGCAAATATAACAAAAATAAAAATACATTTAACAAAATAAAATGCATATGGAAACATATATTTTTTATTCGTTATTAACTCTTTAGATCTCATTAGATGTATATAACTTCTTTCAACAGCTAACACTATTTAGTGATTTTATGTAAGTTTGTTCCGGAAATAAAATATCAAAGTTGTAACACTGGATGGGTTGATAAAATTCTGACCTATAAGTTGTTTGGTAGAACCACATAAACTTTATGTGACATCCAGACAAGTTAAAATTCAGTTACATCAATGCATTGAGCAGAAAAGGGCATATTGATGAAAGTTCTATACACATGGTAGAGAATTAATAGTACAAAAGAAACTGTATGAAGCACTATAAAGAATAGTGTTTATATAAAGAGTAATGGGCTTTGTGTACCACCCATTGGCAAAAAAACTTCGACTTCTTTTCTATGCCTTGTTCTATGCACCTTCTCATGAAAAGAAAGACCATAACATCTTATAAAAACTATTCCTCATTTTCTATTTCCTTCAGAATACCCCAAAACATATGGTACTATCAGCCTGCAGTTTCCCTTCTAGCACTTCTGAATTCCCTGCTGCCTCAGTTAAACCACATGAACTAAACAATATAAAGATGATTTTAATACATTCTGAGTCCACTTCCTGAGATTCATTTTGCTAATTAAAAGGCAGTCTTTCATAAACACAAAGTGTTAAAAATGTAAGTAAAATCATGCACACATGCAAATATGATTTCACATGGTCTGTGTATCACCATGGTCTCTGTTTGCCTGAGAAACTCTCTTTTGAAATCACATATAGCACAGAAGGACTTATGAAGGAATATAGGTAAGACGTAATGGCCACCTGCCATTTTAGGTGCCTAAATTCAGTGCTCATATCCCCATCCCACTGAGTTGATAAATTATCCTGGAAATGCCTAAATGCATATACAATTCTTTTCATTATTTCATGACTTATATGTCTGATTTTTGTAACCAGACATATACAGGCATATAATGATGTCCTGATTCCAAGACTATATTCTGTCCCCTTTGTCTTCCAAGCCTGCAGAGACTCATAAAATATGCCCGTATGATGCTGGTCTCATTTTGGAGACTCAATCCAATAGACTTTTCAGAGAAGGATTTGTTAAAGCAAGCCACAGTTAAGAAGCACTCAGGCAGAAATCTATAGAGACTAGGTTTGAAGATCCTTCTGTAAAGTGACCTGAATTAATATCTCACGAAGTTACATGAAATGTGGAAAAAATGTTCTCATGGCTTTGAATTGCTCCACTTTGCACCTTTCCCCAGCAAATCCTCAGTCATGATCCTGGGGRTGAAGAGCCCGCACACATTTCAGGCACTTTATCGAAATGCTCTTCAATAATGAATGGCATATTCCCTGCCTAGACACCGGAGTGTGGGACACGCCTTTGAAGGACTCCGAAAGGAAGTCACATCCAGCTTTCCATCTTACCAAACTAGGTGCGGACAGGCTGCCCTTACTTTGAGGATCTTCTAAGAGCTCTCTGTCTCAAAGTTCATTTAGGTCCTTATGCACATTCTTGGCATTTTCACTGGATATCTTCACACTAGTTTTGTGTCTCTTATTTGCTGTTGCCTAGCTCTAACAAAAAGTAATTTGAAGACTACTTGAATTCAAGCTAGAGGTTGTGCATTCTGCCAATTAGGTACCAAGAAGAGACCATGCAATGCTAAATTCTTGTGGAAATTGAGCCCTCGTACAGTTAAGAGCAAGCATTAGAGAAAATCCTAGTTGGAAACTAATAATGCTGAACTGAACAGGCTCTGAACACCATATTCAAACTATGTCTGGGACCTCAACCTGAAGAACCAGGCTAAAGAGTCCAATAAAATGGTCTTCTTTCAGTCACCAACCATGACTGGGTTGTGTGGAAGAAATAACTTTCGAAATTTAACTAATGATTGTATCATTCACAAAGAGATAAAATTAAGGGTATATGGAAAACTTTAATTCTGCGCTGCATAATTTTGTGAGTGTTGTTTTTTGAGCTTTTCAAGTCTTTTCAGGGGACTCCTCTATACCTTATATACAGTATCAACAGTCCTTTGTGGCCTGTCATGTAGATTTGCTTCAGAACAGGGGCTTTTGTATAATAGAAGAAAAAATATTTGTTATTCATTTTGTATGATTTAGAAGTCATCTCTGATTTATTTATTCCATTGCTCTGGCATGTTGTTAGGTCTTTTTTAAGCTTCAGTGTTATGTCCAGTGACATTGTCGATTGTGTCATGACCTAACATAAATTGTTCTTATTTCATCTGCTAGTACCCCTTCTTATGATTTAGGCAGCATTATGTACCAGAGGGAACAAGCACTGACCAGTAAAGTTGCAAGACATGTTTGCATGGTGTCTGGGATAAGTGAAGTTCCTTCCTCATACAACATCCATGTGTTCATTTAAATATCTCTTCTTAATTTACCATCTGAAAGGTGATAAGACAAAGAGGAGTAACAGAGATGTGGGTCCTTCCAGGAACCTGTCAGACAGGTAACAATGGGATTCCTTCTACCTAGTGAGGCACTGAGTTGCCACTCACCTGAAGCTTACTCATCAGTTTCTTCCTTGCTGATGCCAAGCACTCTGTTAGCCTCAGAAAAGCTTTGCATTGTCTCAAATTAGCTACCAGAGTCCATCTCTCTGGTTAGGCAATGAGAAGGCCATTTAAAAAATAACAATGCAATACAAGTCTTTCCTAGGCCTGATGCTCCAGCTGGTACAGAGCCCTGCAGCCTGGAAGGCTACTACAAGGATATCACACCTGTATGTGGTTACACTACCTCTTTGTAGAATATCAAACCTATTTGCAGGGCTATTCTCACATTCTAGCTGGTTTTCAATGGCCTGAAATACTGAGAGGTTTGGGATGAGGATCCAATTGAAGAGCTGCAGTGTTTTGTTGCAGTGGGTCATTTACACTGAGACAAACCTGTTTGCACAGAGCACAGAGCTCTCAGGGCACAGATTTAAGTGAGTCGTGACAATCATCACAAATATCACCCCAATCTGCTGCTAATGAAAAAGCAATAAGTGCCTTTGATTTGTCCTCTCAAATATAAGGTTTTGTATGTTTGTGTATACCTCTATGATTGAAAAAGCCAGAGAAAACAACTGTTGCACTGCACGTACTTCTGGCCTCAAGAAGAGGACAAGAAAGGGTTAGGGGGAAGAGTACAATGTACAGAACTGGCAGATGGAGAAAAAGGGAGGAGGAGGAAGAAAGCCAGGAATCTAAAACAGAGACCATGAGAAAAATACGGAACAAATCTGCAACAGTGAATCAATATATAAAAGTGTGAAAATAATCCAAGCCTGGAACAGTTATCTTAGTAGGTCTGGCAGTGATATATTTCCCTTCTAGCCCTCTGTTTGTCTTGAACCTACCTAATGCTTACTTTCCTTTGTACATCCACCAGGACTAGGGGAACATACTTCCTGATGTGCAATGGTCCTGGAAGAGACCAGAAGTCTGAGACTTTGGGAGGGAAAAAGTTGATCACTGATGGACTCTAATTTCAATTTCCCTGTTTCTCCATAAACATTCAAAACCTTCCAAGCAGGCTTTTGTGCTTTTGCTGGGAGCCAGGTCTGTGGGCAATAGGCAAGTTTCTTAGTGCATTTAGCAGGAAGAATGCCTGTGAAAATGTGCCATAAATAGAAACTCTCTACTAATTTTCAGAGTGTCTATGTGTATAGGCTCTCATTGCTGTTGATATCAACTGTAAACAGCAGCACCAAGCGTTTTTGCTGTCTTTAGGATCCTCTTCCTCATGACTCATTGCTTTGAGGGTCTCTGCTCCACTTGGGCTCCGTGGCTTTGCAGAAAACACAGGAGTCTCATGTTTTGCCCTTCCCGTGCTTGTACAGGATCAGTATATCTATCTAATCATTCTCCAAAGTCTTCAAAGCACCCTGCTTTGACTTCCCTTTAACTGCTGTACTTGGCCTTGGACTCTGAAATGCAAAGAAATGTCTCTTTGACATACAACAGATGAAATAGGTGAAGGTCAGGATGACCTAATTAATTAGCAGAATATGAAGCAGATGTCCCTGATGGATGACTGTGGTAACAGTGGTCAGCTGGACAACCTTCATCCCAGTAAATGTCCCCAGTGCCCAGAGGCTACCCACTGATCCACCACTCTCCACCAGAAGATACGGATCTTTCCATACTGCTTCCCTTTCTTCTTTCACAACACCTGCATTGAAGCTCCACTCCAGGGTTGGTTTGCCTTGTTCGGAGCTGGATAATGAGACAGGAAGACGCTAAATAAGACTTCATCCTTGGTTTGTGGGAATTTAAATGGAAATTATAAGATTAGAAGAAATATAGAAACAAGAACCATTGCTTTTGCATTATCCTCCAATGCTGGTGAATGAGAGCCTGGACATGAGCTGGCAATGTGCGCTTGCAGTCCAGAAAGCCAGTTGTGTCCTGGGCTGCATCCAAAGCCGCATGGCCAGCAGGACAAGGGAGGTGATTCTGCCCCTCTACTCTGCTCTGGTGAGACCCCACCTGGAGCCCTGCATCCAGCTCTGGGGACCTCAGGACAGGAAAGATATGGACATGTTGGAGTCCAGAGGAGGCCATCAAGATGAATAGAGTGATGGTGCACCTCTCCTGTGAGGAAAGGCTGGGAGAACTGGGTCTGGAAGAGAGAAGGCTTTGGGTAACCTAATTGTAGCCATCCAGTACCTGAAGGGAGTTGACAGGAAAGGTGGAAAAGTACTTTTTACAAGAGCATGTGATAACAGGACAAGGGGGAATRGCTTAAAACTGAAAGAGAGTAGGTTTAGACTAGATATTAGGAAAAAGATCTTTGCTGTGAGGGTGCTGAGGCACTGGAACAGGTTGTCCAGAGAAGCTGTAGATGCTCTGTCCCAGGAGGTGTTCAAGGACAGCCTGGATGAGGCTCTGATCAAGCTGGTTTAGTGAAATGTGTCCCTGCCTGTGGCAGGGGGTTTGGAAATACATGGTCTTAAGAGTCTCTTCCAACCCAAACCACTCTGTGATTCTATGATAGCAAATAAATATATTTTGAAGAGGTAATGTGGCTCTAATTTCTAGACCCTTAGCTGGCTGAATAAAGTAGTGCAAAAGAAGATTATGAGGATTTTGAAGGAAGATGCATCTTATACAGTKACACTTGAGTGAGACTGAGCGAAATTCCAAGGAACTACTTTTGTATTAACAAAGTGGCTGTTGTTGACAAGTGGAGCATGTGGTGGAAAGAGATTGTTGTCAGTGTAAATGGTGGTTACTGGAGAAGGGCTGTCACTGAGATAAAAATGAGGCAAAAAGCCTTCAATTGGTGAAAAATGACATTGGCAAAATTGGTTTGTTTCAGTTGAGGGGGTGCAGTGGGAGTCCCTAGTTGTCAGGGCATGCTGTTCAGTAGAGTGGGTTATCAGACATGTTTTTCATTTGTTGAATATTCTGTTAAGGGCACAGATAATACCATTAAGCCTGTCCATGAAAAGCCAATAGAAACATTTATAAGTCAAACATTGAGAGCCCCGTTATGTACTGTCTTTGTTCCACACACAGAGTTCTCGTCGATGTCAGTTCTGCACAGATCTAGTGCAACTTCTGACCCTGAAGTATTATGCTTTCCACATTAGTAGTGTATTGCTTATTGGACAGTAGGAAAATAGAGGTCAAAAAGGGCAAGAGCCTTAGCTTCTTTGGAATTACAAATCTGAGGCATTGTTGGGTGATAAGTAACTACTAGAAAGTAGATCAAAGGGGCATGGCACCTTAGAAAATGCTCAGACTTAGCCTGTATCAAAAGATGGTTGTCTTTGCCATTCTGTTCCACATAAATGCGTGTCTAAGATACCGGGCATAAGCAGAAATCCACACCTGCACCCCAGCTGGCTGACACTCAGAGCCAACTGCAGAGCAAGCAGTTGCTGGGGGCTAAACTGCTCTTCATTCATCCCTTTGGGAAACTTTGCTGCATTATTGGTGCATCTTCTGTGGAAAACGGAGACTTCTGTGCTGAGGAAAATTTCTCAAGCATTTTTTTTCACAAGCTTTAAGTTCATTTTAAGCAGGAATGCAAGCCAAGGCATGAAGAGGGAAGTGGCTAAGTGTGTGTGCACAGTTCTTTGCACAACCAGAGTGGGTGCAGTGATGGAGCTTTCCAGAGGACTTGACCATCCTGTCGGGAGCCAGAAGCTGGCTGTGATGAGGATAATGAACATTGCACGAGGAAAGGCTCCAAAATCTGTGTGGATGTCAGTGCCAGCCATTAGCTCATCTAAAACTAAACAGGAGTCTTGTACAGTGGTCGAGAACAAACACACTTCTCCCTGAGGCCCTGTGAGATTAACCACATTTAAGCCTCATCTTTTATTGACATTTCAGTGTAGATTTCTAGACACCTTATATTAACTTAAAGCATTGGGAGGAAAACCCTCCCCTAACTTTCTGACAGCAGAAGACTTTATTTTGTCACTTGCCACATTTGTCTCTGATGTCTCCGGTAGCATAACACTGTATCAAGAGGTCGAGATATCCAGTGGGTGGGAGGGGATACCCACCCCAATTTACCATCTGCTCTGTCTGGCTTACACAGAGCTGCCATGCTGAAAGTTTGCTCTTGCACTGGATCATCCCAGTTCAGGTTCTCTCCAGCTTTCTCTGGACTCCAGGCAGAGGCAAGTCCCTGCAAATTCATGCATATGTGGGTGGGATAAAAGTTGAGGACAGGCTAAAACTCCTATTCTGTGAAAACTGTATCTATTTTCTGATTTATGCTCATGGTAACCCCTAAATAGACTAAAAACTATAAGCATCAAACCAGTGAGACACTGACAGACGTGGTTTCATGTTTTTTCATTCAGGAATTCAAAACATGAGGCTCTTTTAATGCTGAGATAGCGCCTGAGCATTTTTCGTTTTTCAACTGCCTTTAGAGCCCTGTCTCAGGGTGTTCATTTACAGCCTTGGGAAATGAGCTGCAGCAGACCTTTGTTGCAGCATCCCCTAGATGCATTATGTTCTGCTGTCCTTCCACACAAATGTGACAGTTGCAGTGATAAAGGACAAGTAGCAAATTGATAGGAGATAATTATTATCTTGCTAGGCTTCAGTTTCAGACCTAAGGAATTTCAAGGTCTGACAGAAGCAGTGATTTCAATGAAGAATAGAAGGTGGCGGACGAAAGTTTYCTCATAGCAGCTTGAAAATAATTTCTGATGGTGAACTTTTTCTTGCTGGTTTTGATTGGAAGTACTCACTGACAATTGTAGGTGGTTTTCAACAAGTTGTAAGGGCTGATGTGATCAATATATGTAAAAAATGATGATGAACATAACGGTGTTTTCATATCCAGTTGTCATTTACAAAAATAATAAATGGGCGCCAACAAGCTGCAGAAGCTCTTGCAGCTGCACTGATGATAGGAAGCTATGGAAGGACGTAGCTTTTAGGATGGGCTAGATAATAGGATGGGCTCTGAACAGGGATCTTCATCTCACAAAGAAATGCCATTGATGTCAACTAGAGCTCTTCCAAGAGCAGGAGAAAGATTCTCAGTGTGCACTGTTTCTTACTGACAGGCATTCAGTGTATGCTTATTTACTTTGGCATAAAACAGAAAAAAAGCCAATTAAACAGCAGAGTTTGAAAGGACCAGTATTCCTCAGGGCTAAGGAAGGGAAAAAAAAAGACAAGGATAGGATAAAAGGATAAACTTAGAATCTGGTCTGTATAATATCAACCTCTCTCCTAAAGAGAGAAGGAAAAAGTTACAGTGCTGTTCAAGTGATTCCTCTACTTGCACTATTTCAGGATGGCAACTAGTCACTTGGAGCAGGCATTTGTGCTGAGGTAGGCATTGCACTTAATATTTCAGGTATATTCACAGCTTACAGGAGTCTCCAGGACTTGAATGAGGCCATACATTAGGACACATGAGGTTTCTTCATGGTCTATGGTTTTGTGACTCTCGTTAATGACTTTCTAAGCCTGTGTCTTCTCACTTTGAAAGAGGCGATATTCTTCCTCCCTTCATGACTGTTTTCTAGGCCAGCCCAAGGTTCTCCTCATAATTACAGACTGTGTCTGTTCATTAAATGGCTTAAAGGTGAATGCCACCACTTGGAGTAAAAAATTTAGCTCTAGACCTGCTCATAATAGCCAATATCCTTAAGATATAAGGAGGCGACACAGGTGTAGAATGACAGAACCCTGCTCTGTGGTTGAGTGCTGGGAAAATAGTCCCTGGTGATGGCAGAACTTGAGGAAAGCTTGGAGATATATTCAGAAACCATCCCTTTGAGCACAGGGATTAGTAGTCCGGTTTCTCATTGTCTCACTGCTTGGGTGAGCCCTCAGTACAGGCAGTCTCACCAGAGCTTTTCCTCTAATTGAAATAAGTTGAATGAACACAGAGGTTAACTTTGACAGTGTGTCTATACTTTCATGAATTTGCTCTTTCCTCCTCTTCCATTTTGTCAAAAAGAACAGTGATGCTGACTGATTATGCAATTGAGTTCCTATTTCTTTCTAGCAGAGCTACCTACAAGCTTACTGGCCAATTTCCTAAAGTGCTGGTAAATCTTGTTGCAAATGGGAGCAACCACTCTCAAGCAGGTAAGGCAATAAAAATTCAGGCAACATTTTTCTGCCACAAGTGAGGCAGAGAAAAAGGCCACCGTGTATCAAGCAGGAAGATGAAAGCCATGCCAGCTATGAGTGGGGACTAAAGTGTACTACAGCAYGCATTTCCATGATGAGCTGAAAAGACCCTGTGTGAAGAAGCATGGAAATATTTTTTTAATATTGTACTTCCCTGTGGATGCCACTCTCAGTTTTCAAACACTCATATTCATGAGATGTGGTATTGGAAGTTAATTTAAATTTTTTGTTTTGTTTTTACTGATGCTTTGATGTTTCTGAAGACCTGCAGGTGTGCTGCACATTAAAATCACAAACTCAGGACAGCACAGAATTAATTGAGAATGCTGTCTCAAATGCAATTGTACTGTTTAGCTGAATATAAGTTAATATAAGGACTTTTGACGGTGTCAAAAGACCTTATCTTTGCTTGTGAGAAGTCAAAGGCAACTGTACAAAGTACTGTCTGTCCTAGGATTAGCTGAGAACATACTTGGCCCCTGGCATAAGACAAATCAGCCCAGATGCTCATAAGGGGGCAATGTGTAGAAGCAGGACACCTGGAGTTAGGCATGCTGCTGCTTTGTCTCTCTTGAACAGTATCCTTTTGCTGCCTCTTACTTGAGGACTCAAGTTCTTCCTTGGTATATCTAATCCGTGTCTGTATCTACAGAAAGGTTTTAAAAAATAGGTGCATCATCTTACTGCAGGTACACAAACAGCTTGGTTGGATTACCAGGTAACAAATGTAAAAGTCAATGGAACCTTGGTAACACATAATCTAAATACTTACAGATGTATTTAAGGTTTGCTTTTAAAGAGTCTTCTGTGTACGTGGAGCAGTGTCCATGAAACTGTACAGAATATTGTGTTAAAACTGCCAGGAGTTTTTAACCAGAGGTTCTTGGAGCAAGAAAAATATATTGCAGAATGTTTCAGCAATTCTTGCGTTAAGTCATCCCTGTCTACATTGACTTTTTCTCTGAAAACYGTTCTAATGTTATGATACCTGTTTGCTGTTGTAATGTATTTCATATATTCTGAACAAGTTAGGATTGCAGGATTTACTATTTCATGTTTCTGCTTTAAGATTTCAGATGTGAAGTTTTTTTGTACAAAATCATGAATACAGCTATAACTCATAGATTTATGCAGTTTCTCAATATTTCTGAAACCAGAAAAAAGAGAAAACTTTATGCTGAATTATTTTAATACGATATTCAGCCATTGGGTGTTGTGTGTGGTTCTTTTGATGCAGGCAAACTGTTATGCAGAAACTAGTATTCTGCAGAGAGAAACAGACGGAGCTGGAGAGCACAAACATGGTGCTAGTGAAGAGAAAACACATAATCCTGTTTCATGCCCATTTGCTGCTTGAATTTCTCTGTGCTGGCTCAAAACCCCACACCTCAGGTACTTTCAAAATTGACTCTCCTCTCAGGGCGTCTAGTGTAATAGTACTTAAGTGGGCTTTTCTGAGCTGAATTATCAGTTTCAATTTTATGTTTGGCTTCAGCATTCATATAACTGTCTCTCTAGGCTGAAAAGCTCAATTTCCCTACCAGTCATGCTCTCTTTGTACCCCTTACCCACTACAGATCTCTGCAGCCTTTGGCAGTCTGCTCCTGGCAGCTGGATTTTCTCTCTCTGCCAGGTTCTGCTGTTTGCAAATTCTTTAAGCCAGGTCATTGTCTGGAAGGTCAAAAGAGAGAGTCTGGGGTCTCTTTATGAATTTAAATCAAAATGGTTAAGCTGAGGGACCTCTTCAGTGTGTTCTGTGAAATGTATATGACCGAGCTGGTTATATGACTTCTGTCTGCTACCAGTCCCAGAAAACTGTTGATACTGCTCCCAGCAGTTCTGCTCTTGAGTGATTAAGACAGATTGACCTCGGTCTACTTGCTACTGAAGGAAAAAGGAGCTTCCAGAAGCACTGAGCTTGCTCCTCTGGCACAGAGTGACTTAATTTTACAATCTGCTACCAGACCCAAGATGTAAAAACGTAAATGTTGCAGGAGYGTGACATGGTATGTCAATGACTTTCACCATCGTGCCTTTGGAATTATTAATTTAATGAAAAGGAAGCAGTTTTGTTTTCCTCAGAGATCACAATCAGTCTTTAGATAGTAGAACATATTCAGATAATAGAACAAATGTGTTTTTCAAGGGTGCTTTAACATGAAGTCTGCTAAAGTACTTCTAACAATTTTGTAAAGCCATGACTCTCAGAGAAAAAGGAGTCAATATTTCTGCACTTTTTATTGCAGAAACCAGTCCACCACTACTATGAGACAGTAGCTTACAAAAGGCTCCCTGCGCATCAAGAGCAAACAGCCTGCCTCCCCTTGCAAAGGCAGAAATCTTCTGCTCTAACCCTTGTCCTGAATGTGGCTTATGTATCTCTGATTAAAATTACACAGGGAAACTAAACACCACTGTAGCAGAAACCTGATGCCATTCCTCTCAGTCATTTCTGAAAAGCATCCTTAGTAAGGGCATCACAGTCAAGCTGCATTCCTTACCTTGTCCCACAACTCTTGGGTTTCTTTTCTGCACCTCTCCTACCTGCAAGCACCACGTTCTACCTTCCCCATTCAACACACCCTGTGCCAGACTRTATCCCTGGAGCTGGGGAACATGGCACTTTACTAGTAATTAAATCAGTTGATGCAAACAATCAAGTGATGAGACTTTGGTGCACTTGAAACTCAGGATTCCTGCTGGCTAAGATGACATATAAAAGGATGCTGCCACCTGTTTTATCAGTTATCTTCTACTGAACATATGTCTGATTTCTTTAACTTTAAAGCAACATGGAAACTATTTTGTCCAAATAAGAACTGTAATTCAAATCCTCTGCATTAAAGAAGAGTCTAAACCCAACATTTTTAAATGAAAATCAACTCAGGCTAAACCTCGGATAAAATTTTCTATGAAACCAGTTGCATAATATAGTTGATATTATAACAATAACATAGTTGCTTTTTACTAATTAATGACTAATTCACTTCTACTAAAAAAATGAATTTTATGAGAAGTGCATTTGCTAAAATGTTTACAGATGTGATCTCATTGAGGGCCTGATATAGCTATAGAAAGAACTACTTTGACTTGTGCAACTGTTGACCAAGAGTGGCAGTGCCTTTGTAAAAGACATTTGTGGTATGAAAGCCCAAAGCAAAATACAGTATTTTAGTGTGAAAAGTGCCCTCTGTATTTCTTTTTCCTATTTCAACTTATTTCTGAACTTCCAAGGATTAATACTCCAATATATGTACTTAATTGGCAAACGGAAAGGTACAGAAAAGGGTACAAAGAGCCTGAAAAAAGCAGCACAAACGCAAGCCAAGAGCTCCATCTGCTGCTGAGCTGCGGCTCGGAAGCGGCTCAGCCGCTGCGGGGCCGCAACGAGCGGGTGGGGATTGTCTGGTACCCCCCAGCTCCAACAGCCCCTCTGCTTTGAGGATGTTTTAAAGATGTAAAGATGTTTTTGTTAATTAGGAATTGGGATATTTTTAAGGAATATGTAGAGGTATATATATGTATAGGAATAGAATAAACTTTTCCTTTTTCCCAGTCCCTTTGTTTAAATTTTCCTCTTTTCTTATTTGTTTGTTTTGGTTTTGACCTGGCACCTTGAGATCACTACTAGCACTTGCATACTATTCTTCTATAGTGAAATGTATGGGAAAAAATTTCCGACATAATCCTGTGACATAACCCCAAACCTGTCTTGGGCTTCGGTTTATTTATCTTCCRTTTATTTCTGCATTTTCAGGACTGAAGGTCTTCTGTAAAACTGCAGTAGACAGATATTCTGTMTACTATTCTCATGCTCTGTATTTGCCAGCATCTCTCTTCTCTCCCTTTGGGTTTCCCAGTACCTTGCTTAGTAAGGACATATCAGTGACAATGCAGTATTTCTGTTTGCCAGATTCAGTACAAAACTGAGAATCTTCTATGTGTCTATCAGTGACAAACGCCTTGCATTCTAAAAAGTGAGCAGAAGGCTGACATACTCTGACATCATCTTAGAAATGCATGAAATTTATAGCAAAATAAACTGTGGTGCATATTCTACTATAACCACAGCTGAGTATGTAGAGAGGGATAATGTGAAATTTAGAAACACACATTAGTCAGAATGTGCTGATTTTATCAACAGAAACAGAAAGGACAAGAGAAATATTTTCGCAAAGTGTTTTCTCTCAGAGCAGGACTTAACTTGTAAGTGCTCACTTGAAGTGGACCTTGTGGATAGGTACAGCTTTATTTACTAATCGTGTTATTTGTTATTCTTACTGCAGTGCATCTCATTTGTTTAGGACCACATTGTCTCTCAGTGTGGCCCAAAAGATTTTTATTGTCACACAGTCAGTACTGAGGTTTCTAGATTCATGCTACAGGTATTTTCAGGGTGTTAGTCACGGATTGGCTCTAGTCTGTTCCCATGGACTTGCTGCCTGTTAGCAGSTGAGTCACACTAAATCACTGCTGGGAGGAAATCCTCTTATTTGTTTTCATCCAAAACTAAACTCACTCAAGCAGGATGTCTTCCTAGTCCAATTGGATTGGACAAGCTGTTTTTTAAAGGTCCTTTCCAAGCCAAGCCATTCTTTGATTCTAAGAAGTGCTAGCTTTGGGATGTCTACCACAAGGTGGTAAGTGGGGATGCGTGTGAGAGTCACTTAAAAAACACACTTCTCTTGGTAACTAAAATGCTAATCCATGAACTAAACTGGTCTTTTTAAAACTTTGCCAGGCATAATGCATTGCAGGGTGCATGTTATAGTGTATTTCAATCCTATTTGTGTTCCTAAGTGCAAACATGGATTCTCTTTCTCACTCTGCACTTTGCATGCTCTTTCCGTGTTACAAGAGAAAACAAATAATCTTCCCTTGTGACTTTTTGCACTAAGTTTAATTGATACTCAGCTTGAGAAGGAAAGAGGAGATATAATGCTCAATATAGCTGGAACATCTATCACTGACACCAAGATTTTGTCTGAGCTCAACCTTCCTTAGAGCAGAGTGCAAGCATTTTAACAGAGGATCTTCTCCCTTTCTTCCATCTTAAAGTAAACAAGGGCTTGTCGTAGCTGTATGTAACAATATACACCAAATTCTGACAGATCCTGAGGACAAGAAAACATAAAAGAATGCGAAAGACTGTCAACAAAATATATGGAATAATTCTGAATACATATCCTTTATAATTATTTATATTATTAGAAGAATCGAAAGTGTCTTGGTGTTATAATTGATTGCTTTCCTATCCATTACTCTAATTCCAGAAGAAATATAATAATATTATATATAAATCTAGACCTTTTTTCCTTTTCTCCTCCACTCTAATTCTTGTCAACCTACATTTTATACCAATAACACAGGTTTAATTATATACTGTCTATTAAAATGCAAACACAAAGCTTTCTGGTGTGAGACGCACTCACTTACTAAACTGGAAACTAAGCCTTGATTTCATCCTATAGGTTTCATTAAGTGTTGATTACCTTCAATATAGTTKCATTGTTTCTACTGCTTTTGATTCCTTTCCCACTTTTCCCCAAATTCTTCATTCGTGAGTTAGCAGGTTTTTGGTGCCCTGAAAGAGGAACTGCGCTTTAGAAGGTTATGGTCTTTTTCTACAAATTGGTTTCACAGTTGAATGAGCAGGTCCAGCTTTTCTAACTTTGAGGACTGATTCCTTAACACCCCATAGGCATCTCACAGGGCCTGAGTGGCCCCACAGTATCCTGCCAGCCTCCATGTGCCACTCTGGAAACTGCTGCTCCCTCAGGGTTCTGTCCCATAGGATGTCTTAGACAACCTCATGCCTTCTGAATGGCACAAGATGTGCCTCTTAAAGCCATTGTCTATCTGGACCTGAATATGTGTCTTTTCAATGCTTTCAAGTGAGAAACTGCTCAGTTTAAATCTCTAACCCTGGAATGCAGCCGGAGTGATTGCATGTCAGGGTATGTTTGAGAAGCTGTTGAAGAAGAGCTTTCTCATTTYCTAGCTCCTGGGGGTTTCTGCTCATGATGACAGTGTAAAGAGGAAGAAAATTAAATTTGGGAACATAGCAGAATGCAAGCAGTGAGAGTGAACAACACTGGAACAAACTACTAAGAAAGTAGTGGATTCTCCATAATTTTAATTTTTATGAAGTGATGCCTTATGTATTGTTCTTCAGAAATGTAATTGTTTCTATGTATAGCAATTTTACTTCAGATGGAAAGTTTTGATTTATTTTTCCCTAGGGGTATATCTTTTTGTTTGGGGTTGTGTGTTTTTTTTTTTTTTTTTTTTTTTTGTTACTAATGTATAGTGAAAGTTGACAAAAATTGTACTTTATAAATGTAGAAAATGAGAACGTTGGGCTGAAAAAGTTATTTTGGTTATGGAGGGAAGAAAATTCATAAGAAATGCTATATAAAAGGAGTTGTGTATACCTTAAAGCTTTCCTCTGAGGAATGGGATGGCTGGAAGTTAAATTGGAACCAGCAGCTGCCAAAACCTCCTTTGAGTCCGTATGCTGAAGCTAAATCACATCACAATTTTTCTCCTTGGTAACAATTTCCCTTAATCTCTGTGAGAACACTATTATTGCAGTCACCCAAATTGAGAAACCAGGGTGAATGGAATAGAGAAAATATTCTTAAAATTTATTCAAGAGGATACTTCAAATGTAGGAATTGATGTGACAAAGTAGTGGGCTTGGCTTATGATAGAAAACCCAGCTTGATTTTGAAAGGATTTTTGCCAAAGCATTTTTGTTTCAAAGATGATCATCAAGTAGCAACAAACCATAAAAGCAGAAAATTGCCTGAATYGTTTCTATCTCTGTTTCTTTCTATTTGAATGACACTTTATATAGATATATTATGACACCTGAGGTCCATATTTTATGATATGTTCAGCCTCTATCACAGGATCAAGTCCGTACCAGAAGACCATAGACCATCCCCAGCTGTTCTCAGCTCTGCCTGCAAACAGAAAAAGTGAGACCTTGTTAGCTGACCCCAGAGACACTCACAGATCTTCACCAGCCGTTTCTGTATCTCCTCAGAGTGGATCAGTGTGTGTTCCTCAAGACACATGCTAGTCCAAGACACTACTTACACACAGTCTTTATGTGGAAACAAGCTACAGAATTTATATTTTTCATTCTTTTCTGTAGACATTTCTTCTGTAGTGTGTGCAGAACAGCAAAACAGGAGCAAATGGAGCTATTGTGCCTATTCACTGAAAGCTTTGCTGTTTGGTGTACTGTGTGTTTTCTGATTTTAATGCCCTGTGGCTGTGAAAACTGATACAGCTTTCTCAGCTGTGAGAGAACTCTTCACTCTATTTAGGGAGCAGTGGGCACTGTAGCATCCTGAATCACGTCTGCCATGGTGAGGAAAGTCCCCTTAAACTGCAGTTCTCAACAAGAGCTGAATTTTTGGAAACCCTGTGCCTCCCACTGTAAAGTCTGAAGACCCTCTCCAGCTCTTTAGCAGGAGCAGGTGCCTCCTCAGACTGAATTGAGTCTTTCACATGACCCAGGAACACAAGACACCTGCCACTTTTGCTGAGTCTGTCAGTACATCCATAGAGTTCCTTTGGACACAGAGAAGTTGACTCATGTGGAGGAAGATGAATATTTCACTTACACCATTGATCTCCTGAGTTCACTGGGAAATCGACAGGGCAGGTCTGCAGTTCTGGCTGGCCTAGGGTCATCATGGTTTCTACAGTGCCTTCTGAAGAGCAGAACTTTAAGGCATGCCTTCTGCTGCAGCTGCTACAGATCTGCCAAAAAACTGCAGCTTGACAGAAAATAGACTGATGCAGGATGATATTTTCTGTACTAATTGATTTTCTACATAGGCTTCAAAGGTAAAGGGAGGAGTTCAGATATCCCAGCCCAATCTAAGCTAAAMGCTCTTGTTCACATAATAACGTGTTTCTAGACGGAGACAATTGAATCCTAATAAGGATGAGATATTACTACACATATACTACTACTACTACTACTACTTTGTGAGCATTGTTCTCTTTAAAAAATACAGTGGAATTTTTCTTATAGAAAAGGAGTTAAAGTCTGGAGGCCTCTGCTGTTAGGGTTGAGGAGAGCAGTGCCCTATAGAAGCAGCCTGTTTTGTGGCTATGATTTCTAAGTCTCAATCTGCTGGCATCACATCCTCTGGTTTAAGTTGTACAGAGTATAAGAAAGGTATCCCGCTCAGGCACCACTTGTTTGGATTTGGGAAACTCTTTGCTGGCTTGAAATTGATCTTGTTCAACAGTCATGCATAGTGTTCTCTCCTATATTTTTGAAATTTGAAACATGTTTAGARTACTGTATTTTTAAAAAGCAGCAATTTTCAATGCTTAATGACACAAACAAGACCTATACTGATAAAATACTGACACAAGAACAGCTGTACTGAAGTCAGAGTGATGGCTGGAAGTGGGAAGGACACATTGCATCCAGCAAGTACCAAGACCTAGTATCCTGTCTCTAGCCAAGAGAAGAACCTTAGGAAAAAACCTGTAAGAACAGGGTAAACAGAAAGAGACATTTCTCTCTATGCTCACTCCAAGATGCCAGGATTTTGAATGAAATGCTGCTCTCCAGGTGGGCTCTACTTGCATGCTTTTGACTCTTTACTCTTAACATCCATTTACACTTCTAGCGTACAAGTAGTCTTTATTTGGTAATGAGCTCTATGGCCAAACTGCAGATTAAAACTCCTTATTTTAAAAAATATGTTACTTGCTAGTTTAATTTAATAGTTCCTAATTCTAATGCAATAAAAATCAATTAATAAGTACCCAGCAATTTTTCAATATTATAAACAGTGAATAAACATTCACTAGCCATCTTCTTTGCTGCTTTTCTACACTATATGGTGTCTTTTATATATATGTATATTTTTATATATATATCCCTTTGTCCAATCCAGAAGGTTTATCTGGCCTTCCCATGTCTTCTGTTCTGGAATTGGGACAAGGTTATTAAACACTGGCATTCTCGCATTACTCCTAGAGCCATACTTGCTCTAATCCCTTGCTTAAAATCAGCAGAGAAGTAAGATTGCTGCAACACCATGAACAGAAAGAAACATACAGGAGAGCACTTGGTTGCACAATGATGCAATTTAAATTCTTTGACATTTTAAGACAGTGAAACATGCACATGAAATTCCTAGCCACTCTTTAAAAATATTTCATATTATTTAATCTTCTTTTTTGGTAAAAAAAAAGAAAAGAAAAGAAGGATCCAAGGGAGGCATGTTCCATTGGAATTACAGCAAAATATGTATTATTTTCTTGGCATCATTTAGGAATTTTGGAGTTGCATGTTAAAGCGAAATTGTGCATCAGCAGAATTAATGCTGGAAATGTTACAGGTCTTTGTGACAGCCACTATGTTATCATGTCATGATAAAAGTAAGCTGGAAAGATGGGTYTGGTAATTGGTAACAAGGACCAACATCCTAAGATAAAAAGGTCTCTTTATGTACAGGGTACATTGCCCCAAGCTGGTATTACTGTGTAATTTTTTCAGATTTAAATTCTTGCGTTGACAGGTTTTTCTGAAGAACTGCATTTTTGATGCTAAGTGCTACAGAAGCTCCTGTAGAAGGCAGCTAAGGAAAGAAAGGGTCAGGCATGATAGAGAAAACTGAAGACAGCAGAACCTAATGGAGCACAAAATGAATTTTGTCTGCCAGGGGCAGCATTTGGCAACAAGGAAAATTTGCAAGTATTTTGAGGCTACAGAATTTGGGACCTTTAGGGCTCTGTCTTATTATCAGCATGGTTGCTTAGTCCAATTACACAAAACATTTCAGCCAACTAGTTAACACCAAATGACAGTAGAAATGAAGAYAAAGGGCAGAAAATTAATCCAGAAAAAGAAAAATGAACCTGGTTGTGACAGCCATATTTGCAAACACCCTCATATACGAGGACCCCAAAAATTTCTAGTAGCTGTAGATGTTTCCATCTTTTTTAATGCTCTTCTTTCAGACCTGACTGAACAGATGCTCAGTCTATGTGCAAGAACCTTTCCTTCTTCAGCTGCTGGGAAAGAAGTGATGACAAAAAAAAGTTATACTAAGGGCATTTAAAAAGCTACTAACTAATCTTTAGAAACGCTGAGGCTATAATGGACATTCAAAATAACTAAATAGCTAGTAGTCTGATAGGATTTAGAAAAAAAATGAAGGAAGGATGAAGCATTAACTAGTGTTGAAAAGAAAGGTATAACAAGTTATACAAGGTGGAAGGACTAAAGGGAGGATAGAAGAAGGAGGGACAGAAACTGAGGGAAGAGAGACTTACAATATAGAGACTAAAGGGAAAAACAGGTTTGCAATCTTGTAGCAGAAAAAAAGGGGAGTAACAAGGAAGRAAAGGATACTGAAGAGTAGCAAAAAACAGAAAAAAATAGTAAACTAAGAATGAATAAAGCAGATATATATTTTAGTTTTCCCTGAAAGCAATGCATTTCCATGCAGAACTGTTACTATCATAAAAGCAAGACCACAGTGATTTTGCACAGCCAAACTGATATGCATCAGGATTCTTTTTCTTCTTCTTGGATTATATTGCAGATATAATTGGCCTCTTACTGACTTGATGTTTTACTTTGGATGGAAATTTGGACCTTGTAACACTGGTCCAACCAGCTCCTGCATTTCTTTTGAAAGTAATTTTAGAAGCTACCTCATTTGCCCTCCTGATGTCATGCAGCAAATGATTTCCTTAGGAACTAAATTCAAGTGTGTACTGACAGTCAGTTTTGAATATCTGGCTTTTTTTATTGCTATATTTTAATGTATGCAGGTCAGAAAGAATTAAAGAAAGCAAAGTAAAGTACTAATGTCAAATAGACCTCCTCCTTTCCTAAAGTTTAATGAAGACACTCTTAATATTGATTATGCCTTGCATGAAATGTCTCTAAATCAGTAAAATCCTTTCAGATACTACAAGCATATCTTTGTTACAGTACCATGGTATTGTGTGGCATCATTATGAAACATTTATGGCTAGCTGAGTGACTTACTATGCATTTATCATAATAGCATATTTGAATTATTTTGAATATAACAGTACGTTTCAGAATCTTGACTGAGGAAAATTGGAAATTTCGTATTAGATGTATCTATTTTTTTTCAGTTACCTTCTTATCTTTAATTCCATTTCACCACTCTGATTTAGATAGCTAGAAAAGAATCAGTAACAGAAAATGGTAGATCTTTCACAGTAGCTAAGAAAATTTATAACCTGACTTGGTCTTGCCATTCATTTAGGGATATAAAAGAAGGAAAGGGCAGAGTTAATAGGGTAAAGTAGAGTTAACAAAATGTTAGCTTTCCTCATTGATGAAACCAGAAAATAGGATCTTCCCAACCATTTTTTAAGCACATGGAATAAAAATGGAGCGTGGTAGAAGAATGAATGAACCAGGGAACGGTTTCTTTCTATTTTTCAGTGAACAATCCACTGGCTGGGTGAGCAGAGCTCGTGCAAAACYCCACCAGTCCTGCTCCCACCTCTCACTAGTCCCCTTTCTGGCTGTACTTGAGAGG
This sequence comes from Amblyornis subalaris, assembly GCA_018881555.1. Lineage (NCBI taxonomy): Eukaryota > Metazoa > Chordata > Aves > Passeriformes > Ptilonorhynchidae > Amblyornis > Amblyornis subalaris. The sequence goes on from JACAXG010000002.1 coordinate 13,763,038, forward strand.
CATTTTTGTCAGCAACACCCTAACTCCTGCTCTGGAGCGCCTTTCATAAAGGGGTCATGGATGTATGGGCTGAAAGAGTCTTATCTACTCCAAGATGTTTACAGAAAATTCCCTGGCAAAAGTCATGAAATGTCTCTGTCTCACTCTCAAATTTTTTTCTAGACAAGACAATAAACTGGACCCTAAGTTTAATTTGTAGAAGTTATTTTGCTAGTGCCACGTGTCAGGGCACTGATGGGCAGAGAAGAGCCACGGGGAGCTAGAGACTGGCACTGCTGCAATATTGCTGTGGCTGCTACAAGACATTTGGTCCTGTAATTCATGTGTGAAACATGCCTTCCACCACGGCAGTAAGATCAGCGACTTAATTAAAAGTCTGGAACTTCTTATTATAATTTCATAGGTTAAGTCTTGTACTTTTATAGGAAGATATCAATTTTACGTATAGTGTAAAAAAGCAGGTCTTGGGAATTTCAGGCTATGAAAAGCAGCTTGCTGTTCCAGATGGTTTATAAAGTCTGACAACACTGTTTCACCCTGTAGTGCAGTTTTTGGAAACTGTCCCCAGCTTACCAGCTGTACAAGAACGCAGTGACAGAAGGGAATACTTGACATATTTATAAGCAAAATTTAAATTATTTCCTATCCTTAGGGGAACAGATAAGCATCTCCAGTCTAATATGATGCCATTTAACACCAGAAGAAAAAAAGATGCAAGATAGATCTTTCAGTGTATTTAGGCTTATTGTATCTAACCATGTGCTTGTTTCATTTGCTACTCAGTCCCCTCACTGCTAATTAGGGACCTGCCTGTCAGAAGCCCTCCTCCTTCCTGCGYCGTCTCAAGGGCAGAGGCAGGCACTGGGGTTGGGGATGTAAGGCTTYATGCCAGCTTGGTTTGACTGGCCACTGGGTGTCACTGTCTGACAGAAATAAACTTTGGAAGGCTAAAAGCCTCCGGCTGCTTTCTCGACTTGTATGCTAGAAGATGCAGATTTCATTCTAAAATCCTCTTCCCCATCTGGCCTCTCAGTGAATGGCGTTTTAAGGAATATTTCGGATTGGGATGCTTTTGTTTTAAATGGATTTTGGAAAATCCTTTCATTTGAAAAAAAATACAAAAGGCAGGGGGAAAATGAGAAAAAGAAGGTAATTTCTGAGTATTTGGGAAATGCTTCACTGCTAAAATTTGTCAATTAGATTTATTTACTGGCATCAGAATCCAAACTGCAGGGAAAAATAGTGCTGAATTAATAGGTAAAACCTGTTCCTCCAGACTTTTCAAACTAAAGTGCTAGATTTCTAGTGTTCTTCAGGCCAACACAGAGTCTACTGACATTTGTAGCTAGATGTAAGGAAAAATGTCTGATGTGAAATTGGCCAAAAGTGTAAAAGAGGTCTTCAAGAAAAACCTTCTTTCAAAAAGCTTAAGGACGCCTCCCTATTTAAAAGAGAGAATACTTTGGTACTCTTAAGAGAGGGAATACACTGGTGCAACTTCGGAGTATCTTAGCCAGATGATGAAACCAAAGTAGAAAAAAAAATAAAATTTTCTCCCTTAACAGGTAATGTAGCTGAATGCCATGCCCTTATAGTGAACAGTTGGGAAGTACAACCAATTAATTAAAAAAAGGGGTAGTAACCTAGAAAAGGAGGATAAATTAATCCCAGGAAAATGGGAAAATGAAGACAGTACCTCAATGAAATGTACATTCTGAGTGGAGTAAAATCATTGAGTGTGATAGAGATCAAAGGATTTATTGCCTCCTGTCTAATAGCAATGGAAGGATTTATTGCCCCCAAAACCTGCGGCTTCCAGAAGAATGTACTTACCCCAGTGTCTGCTAAATGTGGATAAATTCCTTCCCTCACAAGCTTTCCAAAATGTGGAAAGATTTACTTCCTTCTGAACAGTCTGCCTCCAATAAGCAGCTACAAATTATGCCACAGATGGTGCGTTTTCCTTCTCTTTAGGAAGAAAATTTCACAGAAGGGACCTAAAAGCAAGTAAACATTTTTCATGGGTTTAAAAAAAGAAATACAACTTAGACAATAATATCAAATATTATGTATCTACAGAGGCTGGTTAGAAAGACTTTTGAGGTAACGTATTACTCAAAAACAATGATATAAGGCAATGTAATATAATATTTCAAAGGCAAGATCATAAAGTATATGGTTATTTCACTTTATAATGAATTTGATAATATTCTAAAATAGTTGTGTAATGTAACCATGATGATCTAAGGGTATAACCAAAGTAAGGTTCACATGGACTTAATACCTTCCTTTGTCTACTCGCACTGCTGGGAAATCAGGCAAGACTTCAGACATCCGTGATCTACTTCAGGACCAAAAGAAACAGCAAACATCAAGCCAGTTTTGCAGCTTCTGTTTCAAATTCAGAAAAAAGATTTGGGTGCCCAAAAGCAAGTCTACATTTTTCCAACTACATCATTGGGCCAATAAAAGATATTTACTCTGCCCATAAATCTTTCCTTGCTATCATTAAAATGTTAGAATATGTTTAAAGCTTTCAGATGTTACTGGTTGTTATGTAATAAAGAAGTTGATTATACATAAAACACTGCTTATGTGGAATAACAGTCAGGTTCAAAGAATCAGCAACTTCAGAGACTATGAGGATAAATGAGAGCTTGATCAAAAAATGGAAGCTGAAGTTAAGCATTCATCCAGCTAAGAAATTCTATCTGCTGTCTGGTTTTCCAAATCAACTCCCAGCTGCCAAGCATTATTAAAGGCCAGAAAGGTGGAAGTGCACAGTAGAGGCAGTTGGTCAGGACTTTTTGTTTTAAAAACTCAAATTTGTACAGGAATACTAAAGTTGTGGTGATACTCACTGTGAAGCAGTTTCAGTGCTAGGATAGATATCTAACAGAACAGTATCAGGATTCCTGGACTGTCTGACTCCCACATGACTCGGAATTGATAGCCTGATACACCTAAATGGAAGCCCTGAAGGTGTACCTATCTAATTCCTGCTCTGGGAGCTGTAACAAGAATAGTTTGTAACAAAATGTTAAATATTCACTGGGCTGTGAGAAACCAAGAAAAATCAGTTTTTTGAATATGGTAAGTGGTGACTGCTTGCAGTAAAATGTATCGGTAAAGACAGGAAAGGACTAAGCATGCTTGAACCTCAGTGTAAACCACAGGAAAGTGCTGATACAAYTTAGCTGAGAAGTCAGAGATGGCAAAAGAGAAAATGTGTATTATTCGGGCTTTTCGTGTGTCAGATGAGTATTCCTGGGGTGCCTGTCATTTCTTCCCATGCGTTAGCTTCTTTCTCATCTACAAAGGCGTCGTGGTTTAGGAATAGTACTTCCTAATTCAATGTCTACACTGAGACTCTTCAAACCACGTGCTGCTGTCTTACTCCCCCCACTTCCCCCTACCCCTCCCCTGCGGTGGGATGGAGAGAGGAGTTGGAGACACAAAAAGTGAAGAACATGGGTTGAGATAAGAACAATTTACTGGAAACAGCAATGAGATAAGAAAACGAATAGTAACAGCAACAATACTAACGACAGAGTGTACAAGAATAGAAAAGAAATGTTATTACTCACAATGGAACTCCCCAACAATAGACAGTACCCTGCCCCTCCCTCCACCACGCTACACCCACCACTCTCTCCAGCTCAGAACCGGGGCCATGCTACCCTGACTGGAAGGAACCCCTTCTCGGTGGAAAAGACTCCCTTCCCCCTGTCCCTGGCAATGACATGATTCCTTGGATAAGTGGAGATTATTACTTATGGACAACTGTGCATACCAGCATATAATGGCAGCAAAGCTGTCAAAGCTGTCAAAGTACGAAAAATGCTGTGAAATGGTTAGTAGAGTGAATGGAACTGGAAGAGACAAGCAGGTCTCTTTTGCCACGGATTTTTGAAATGGAAATACACTTCCTCAGAAAAGTATTTCTGTTATCACTTACTRGAAAGTGCACTGAGGCCTAGATCTTCTGGTCTTTTCCCTCTCACTTGTGCTTTTGTGGGGCCTGACTTCCCCACGAAAAGTACTGATAACATGAAGTCTTTAAAAAATTATGTGATAAATACAGGGGCAAAGCTGTAGTAATTTGCAAGTAAATCTAGGCACACCAAAGAGCTCCATGGGGCTAACCAATCCTGCTAGCTTCGTAGTAACAGCTCAAGAGCTCTGAACTAGTTTGTGGAGACCTAGCACAGACATCACAGGGTTGCCTGGCTGTGTAGACAGCAATTGCATGATGCTGTCCCATTCCACTACTCTCACTGGTACTAGAACATCTATCATCTGAAGAAAAACAAATAGGCACAATTCCTGCCTCATTTTAATTTGCTGGCAGTCTGAACTCATACTCCTTATTCTGCATAGGTGTTGTGGTAAGTGGCTGAAGAACAGGGCTTGGGCAGATGTTGGTTCTCAGCCCTTCTCCACATCATACCCTGTTTGCCTTGACACTTCATTATAGGACTCCACAGATGAATAGCAGCAAAGTGACACTGCACTGAAGAGGCACTTAGAAAAGCAAAAGCTAATATTTGCTGGCTGACTTGCTTGTTTATGCTTGGAGTAGGAATGGTGATACCTGAAATCCTATTGTTGTCTAGGGAGCAGTTGATCAAACTTCTGGAACCTCCACTCTGGTGTGTGGTGGCTCAGCCCTGGTTGGCAGCCAAGCTCCCACACAGCTTCTCACACCCTTGCCTTTCCCCAAGGGCAACAGAGACGGGGGAAAGGAAGAAGGAGACTGAGAAAGCTATGGGCTTTTTGGATCTCTTGTGACACAAATACTGAGGAAAAACCTGTGTAGAGGTAGGAGGGAAGCATAAGAAAGCTGGACAACAGTGTACTTGCCTTGCTACACACAGGCAAAGCAATGGCCTCACCGCTGCATTCCACACCAACCACAGCTCCCAAGTTTGTGTCAGTACAATCACAGCCAACAGGGACAGCACAATGGGTGGCTTTGGCCTGTGGTCTGTTAGACAATAATGCCACAACCATTGTTGTTTGGTTTTAATGCTCTCCTTTGATCTCCTGACAACCTTGGTTATTYATTTTCCACAAGGACAGACCTCCCGAAATCCATTAGATAGTCAGTAGTGATGAGCCACCTCGATTTCATACAGCTTTCCTGTCCCTCCTGCAACTCCTCATCTGAAGCAGACCTCAGCTGCAGCTCCTGGAAGTGGAGCTCTTCCTGAGGTGCTGGCCTTTGTGGGCTACCATTCTCAGCAGCCTGGGCAGACTGATATGCACATGGCCCAGCACAGGGCTCTGAAAGGCACAGGTGTGTTCAGAAGGGAGATGGAATGTGGAACGAAAATCTTTCTCCAGAACTTTGCACCTGAATTGCCACCTTTTGTAGCACCGAGCAAACAGCTTGATAAAAGCAACCATTGATCTCAAAATACAAATAAGAATCAGATTCGAGAAAAAAATCAATCAATCAATCAAACAAACAAACAGACAATTTGTTTGCTTCAAAACAAACACTTGGAGCTGTCTTCAAGCAGCAATGTAATATTAAAATTGGGGAGAGATTGCATTTTGGAAAACTACATTACATAGGTATATTTACTGTGTATACATATCCCTGTTATTGTGTGGCTGTGCTTATGTTTATATACACACAAAGACATATAGACATTTCCAATAAGAGAAAGGCAAAAACTGGATTTCAATACAGACTATTTTTCAACTCAATAAGCAATACTGATTTTTTAAACTAATTTTTGAGTGATAGAATATTTTTAAAAATATATTTCTCTAAGCCTGTGTGAGCACGCTAGAATATTTTGATGACAACTGTAGTCCAAATGGCAAGGTCCTGTTACAAGGAATTCATCACAGATGTAGTCCTTAGGCCAAATTATGACCAAAAGAAGGCTGAAAATAAAATGTTAAGAAACAGCTGATACATTTTAATTTATGAAATGCAAACTGGGCACGATCAGTAGGTTCTGACATATATTTACTTGCTAGTAGCGTTGTGGGGCAATGCTGGAGCCATTGGTGAAAACTTTCAGCTCCAATCCCCCTCCCCTTTGGCAGCTGTTGAACATCATTTCTCAATCAGGTCCACTGCTCCAGCATGTCAGTGAGCTTCAAAACTTTTCTCCAGATGGCTGTTGAAGCTGGGAGCAATGACTGCAAGCTGCATATTAAATATCTAAGTTCCTTGCACAAAGCTTGAGCCTGCAAATTCACGCAACCTTGTTTTTCCTGGGGTGAATTGGTGGGTGAATGCAGCTGAGGCAGGGAGAAGGCAGGATAAAGTGTGCAGGAACAGCACCATGGCAGCAATGGCATATCAAACCCAAGAAAGTGAAAGGTTTATCATTGATTTCTATGGGATATGTAGCAGGTTCAATGCCTTATGTTACTTCAGACGGGCTGGCCTTCAAGGCTGTGCAGAGCCTCTTGCCTCAAGAGCATCCCTTGGGACCCTCTGCTCCATGGCACACATGGCCATGCAATGCTGCCTGCCCAGAGTATCTCTGTTTTCTGGGAATATTGCCAACTTTTCAGATCCCTGTAGAAAAGATTGTGTATCTTTTTCTGCTCCTGTCACGGCACTTTTGTCAGTGAGGGAGAGACAAAGAGCACACTTTTTTCTCAAGAATGGTGATTACTATTGCATTTGTACTGCTGTGAGGTCCTGGTTCCTGGAGGTATTATGTAAGCAGAGACCAGCTTTTTATCACTATCAGCAAACCCCATTTTTTCCTGAACGCATTGTGTGGGATCTAATCTCAGGATAAGATTCTTAGAAGCTAGTCAACTGAATTTCTCCATGATAACTGTTAAATGTTGTTGATCATTTATCTGCAGATCATGATGTGAGTTTAGACACTTGAATCACACATGGGTATCTAAATGTGGAAATATAACCTTAGGTGTTTTAACCTTAAATTGAATCACACTCATTGTTCTTCAGAAGCTTTCTTGTGATAGCTAAGCAGTTTTTTTCAAATCACACTTGTACTCTCTCTCCATTTCACCCCTTCAAAACAACCAAAGTAGACAAAAAGCACCAATAATACTGACTTCCATCCACTTGTATGGTGTCTCAGTTACAGCATACATATTCTCAGTCACTCTGATTGTGGAAGACTTCTGAATTTCTTCAGTATATAGTGAATCAATATTAAAAATACAGTTTGTCAGAGGTGTGGTGGGACACCTTCCCTCCAGCATGGATCCACGGTTTCTAGTGCAGTGTATCCAGATTTCCCTCTCTCTGAAGCATGTGGTGTTGGGTGGGTCTTGGTCACCTGAAAATTTTATCTGAAGCTTAAAGATCCCAAAAGGACAGAAATCTCTACTGTAAAGTGAAGGATGCAGCTGTATCGCCATCTCGCAAGGTGAGAATTRGTTCCATTCATGTGTTGTGTGGCTGTTTGACTTTAGCAGTGTTGTGATCAAACCCAGCTAACTTTGGGGAAGGCAGTGTTGATATTGTGGTTCTCAGATTTTTACCCCAGGCTCTCCCTAGGGATGCTTACTGGATATGACAAAATTCTACTGAAACAGAGAAAAGATGTTCAGATCTGAAGGAAAACTTGCATATCCAAATACTTCTCTGCCTTATTGTGTTTTTCCCCCCCCCCAGCTGAATTAGTGGACTATTATTTTTCCTACAAATCTTTGTTTCATGAAAAATTTATGTCTTCACAACAATCAGCTAACAACTGTGTTCCCTGCAGGACAGGCACAACAATATGCAGTATACAGACACTTTGGTGCCTGATAGCTTGCATATTTTTAATTTAGTTTCTCTTAATTACCACTATTTCATTTGTAGTTTTTTTTTCTTTAATATCTTCCTCCAAGTAGGAATCTGATTCAAGCCAAAATTTTATGGGGAGGCAATAAGAATGACTGCGGGTCATGTTAACATTAGGGAAGGACCCTTAAGAAAACCATGTAGTTTGTACAAATATGGGATTAATAAAACCTGTGAGCTGATCTAGACTTCAGTTCTTGTTCTCTAAATAATTTAGGAATCAAGAAGCATCAAACTTATCATGTCTGGTAGTCCTGGGCTGTTATAGATTTACTGAGTAGATCACAGTGATSCAGGAGTCCTTTAGTCAAATTGTTAAAATCTGATTTCTGCTAAGATGTAGCCCGTGTTTCCTTCTTCCAGGTTTGAACTACTGCTCTCCAAGAAAAGCTCTGAGTAATTTCCGACAAGTTGTTTCACTGTGGGGTATTCACTATACTGTGATATATTTTGCGTCTTATTTAGACCCAGAACAATTTATTTGCCAGTATCAAGAGTCAATATAGCCATTTGGATCTTGCTACTGAATATAAAAGGGTAGTATGTAAAGGGAAAATCACTTTTAGGATGGACAAATAATGTACAAATATTTCCTGTGTTGCTAAGCATTTCTGAAATTCCCACCCCTTTCTGAAGCCTAACTAGGAAGACAGACCAGCTGGCTACCCACATGAACTCTCTGGTGGTGATGAAGAAGCCTGCTGGTTATCCTGCTAAACCATTTGGAAGTGACAGCTTGCAGACTCTTGGGATGTACAGATACACAAGAGAGGAGTGCAAGCCTCTTGGAAGCTGGTAACGTCTGGATGAGGGGGAGAGGGGTTGAAGTGCAATCTGTGGTGTGGGAGAAAAGTGAGAGTCCTAGATTTCCAGCCAGGCCATTCTGTAGTTCCTTCTTCCTATATCTGATTTATTGTGTATCAAACAAGAGTAGAACACTTGGTACCGCAGACATCTGTCTCTAAGGGGAGCACCCATCACCACTCTCTGCAACCATGTCCCTTGTCAAAGACGCATGGCCAGCTCCAGTATCCTCAGCATTCAGACACAGGCGTTTATGTCATACAGGTAACATCAAACCTCTTGTGTCACTACTTGACAGGCCCAGCAAGAACCCTTGGGGCACTAGGTCAGTTCTACTCAATCCATTTTTATTCAAGTCACAGGAGAGCTGTCCCAAGCCCAGCCAATCTGAGCAGGATTTGCTCTGCAAGAAGCAGCACGCTGGCCCTGTCTTGTCAGYGAAGCTGTGCGGCACTCACAGTGGGAAACAAACACTTTGGCATTCTGCAGACCACAGGTCTGACAGGAAGGTGGGAGGCATAAGTCTGACAATAAGGAGGGAGTTTCTCTGGGATCTTATCACAATTCCCAGGCAATTTCTGTCCTGGTTCCATTAGAGTCTTCTATTTCAGTTTTCTTGATCTAGTTCTTTCAGTCTTTCTGACCAGTAAGCACTTCCCCTGTCCTGGATACTATCTGACATCTTGTGCATTTCTGATCCCTCTAAGTTCTCAAAAGACAGAAAACTTATTAGAGGTCTGTTTTGTGTGGAAAGGAAAATCAAAGAAAACAAAGAGAAATCATAGAATCATGGAATCATAGAAAGGCTTGGGTTGGAAGGGACCTTAAGGATCATCCAGCTCCAACTGCCCCTCCCTGCTGCATCCTCCTCCTGCCCTCCTTCCACCCCTGCCCTTCCTGCCCACCCATCATGGACAGGGATGCCACCCCCACTAGACCAAGTTGCTAATCACAGCAAGGACTTTCAAACATAAACTCTATTTTACCTAGACTCATGAAAAAACCACAATTATTTTCAAAGTCACAATTCTTTCTCATGAGCTAGAAAAGTGAGCCTTCAGCAGTGTCAATTACTTGCTCAGCACATGTTTTAGGCCCCACCTAGTATTTAACAAACAAAAACCCTTAGAAATCTGGAATAACCAGCTAGTATTTGCCAGTTCTAGCCTTATTAAGTAGGTCATATTTCCTACGCCTCAATATGACCACAAAGCACAAAATGCATCTTTTATTTCCAGTATGAAATACTGTTATTTTAGGACAGTTTTAACTTCAATGGAAACAACAATTTGCTTAAGTGTTTGATAGTGCAGTTATGTATTTATTTGGAGGGATAGTAGTTTGTTTTTATTCTCAAATGGGAAAAACAGTTTATACTGCAAAGATGAAAGGATCTCCTTCTTCTATCTAGATCAAATGAGTCTGTTTGCAAGTTAATCAAGGCCAGTCCAAAGGGGAAAACATAGCAGAACCTGCTGTGACAAAGGAAAACGTTGCTGGTTCGGAAATTACTAATGTAGATATAAAACTCTCAGAATAAACCGAGATAAGTGATCTACCTTGTTAGATCCAAATGCAAAGAACTATAAAAGAAAATAAAGAAAAAGATTTTGGGGATGCATCCTCCTGACCTTCTGTAGAGCTCAAATATTAGYTGTATTTTGGGTTGTCGCACACCTGGTGTACTGGATGATGCAATGGCATCTAGCGTGAAAATAGTCAATTAATTAAGCATATTCAAATCACATCGACATTGTTTCAATCGTTAATGTGAGAATAACTCTGTCACACAGGTAGGTGATGCTTCCAAGTGCCCTGTTCGGTAACTGCAAAGCAGTTACCTACACAAGACTAGCAGCCCTATCATCTGTGCCTTTTTGTTTGTTTGGTTGGTTTGGTTTTGTTTGCTTTGCAGTTTTTTGGCTTTGTTTTTGTTTTTTTTTTTTTTGGCTGAACAGCAGGTGATTCAAAGCACTTGCAGGTTTTGTGCTTGCAAATGCAGCTAGTAAAGAGTGCTGGAGCCCTGAGGGGCGTGTGAACACATCACAAAGTGCCTGGCTTGCCTGCCCAGGCACGCAGCAGATGGAGCACTTCACTCACATAACGCACACCAGTGGGCCAGCATGAATGTTTGGTCACTGGCTAACACTGATGATGCAAATTACACCCAGACTTTTGGTACTGTGAGACTCCTAATGGGTTTTGTTTTCATTTTTGTTACTGGACTCTGTATACTCTTAATCTAACCGGATGATGCTATTTTAATGATGTTGGCAAGACCAAAYGTGCTTGTAAAAGCGTGTGATGCTTTTGCACTTTCCAGCAATATATTACTTTAATTTGTCCAAGGAATGATAGAAATGTGTTCATTTTCCTCCTAAAAGCATGAACTCTTGTAACACATTCAGAGCTTTAAAAGTTTGCAAATTTTGTGGAACTAAACCATAACACAGCCTTTGGAAACGAATCTCTTGTCACTATTCCAGAGCTGCTAAGACATTTTGCTGGTGAGTTGTATTTATTTCTGTTAGAAATATTGCAGGCTTTAAAATGGAAATTTAGAAGCCCATTATGCAGCTTTCTAAGAAAGAAAAAAAGCATGTGCCAGCACTGTAAAAGGCAGTTGTTACATTGCTAGACAAATTAATGCAAATTAGAAAAGAGCCAAAAGGAGCATGAAAGATGGGATATGACACAGATCAGATCTGAAATAAAAACATACAAGAAAAAATTAGTCAGAAAAATCATGAAAGAAACATTCACACTAATTTAGTGAAGGGAAAGAACAAAATTCAAAATGACAAGACTGTGATTCCAGAGTGGCTTTCCTCTCATGTCTTTCAGCCTGCCTAGTGGCCCACTGCTGTGAGTCACACTTATTGCCTTCTTGCAATTCCCTGAAGTGCTATCAGCTATGATTACTGCGTACAGTCATGTATTCTCTAATCTTGAGCCTTGTCCCATTAACTTTCACTGGTATATGAGACTTGAGACTTGCTGAACTGCTCTCCTGGATTTAAGCACCTAAATTCAACCTATTCCCCAAACAAAGCAGGTCAAATCCTGTCCTTAAGTTCTTGAAGTGAGATTTGGGTGAACCAAAGTCCAAAACTGGGGAAATAAAAAAAAAAAAATCCACATTACCTTTTCAGCTGCTCTTTATCCTTAGAGCATTGAAACTTACAAATCCTTCACTTTGTTACTGAAATTACAGCTGCCTGTCCAAATCCAGATATGCCAGTGCCTTGTTCAAATCCACTGCTAATCATAATCCAGAAATTATTAATCAAGTTATGAATTAAATCCAGACTTATCTTCACTTTGGTCCTCTGCTGGTCTTGTTTGCAGAACAAATGGCACACCTGACACTAGGAGAAGATCCTCTGCAAAATGTGAATGCAGTCTGTTTCTTTTAAAGGGCATCTGGAAGAAGAAATAGTACCTTATATTTATACAGGGGCCAGTCCACTCTGGCCCAATGAATCATGACTTTTTTATGTTTAGTGACATACCTTCATTAAGGATGGAGAATCTTTCATGCAAAGAGCATAGCCTGGCTTTTAGGGCAGCCTCTTTGCAGATGTCTTCTGTCCCCACAGGTTGTAAGAAGAATTGATTTTGGGTCTAGGTTCCTTGACAARGGTTTGAGTTCCAGACTGGGAAATTGAAAACATTGTGGAAAACCTTTTAGAAGGGAGAAGTACTGCTGCTCCTGCCTTTACCTTTTATACCTCTAATAGCTGTAAAAGGCACCTCTTGCAGTGGTGACATATTTAGAGCACAGATGTTGGTTCACCCAGAAATTGAAGGCAAAAGAGGTGAAATAAAATCAATCAGCCAAAAAACCTGTGTGTGCATCCAAACCAGCCTGTTGTTTTTAACTAGTAGTGCTCAAATATCCYACTTGAAAGCCAAAGTAAAATGGGACAGACATAGAAATGGGAATATACAAAGCACTTATTCTGACTGAGACTTGTCTTGTGTAAATTACAAATCAAAGCMCTTCCTAAAGCACCACAAGGCTGATGACTGTCAGATTTGCTTTTAACAATTGGATTTGCAGAGGAAGGATCTGCAGGTGTGTTGCAAATTGTATATTTGTGAGTTCTTGTGTCAGAAGTAAATAAGCTGAGTCTATTGAGAGTCATTGAGAGAATTCTTAAAAAGTTTTGTCTGGGAGCAATCAGAATACAAAACTAGACCAATTCCTTTTCAAGAGTGTGGATTTTAGAGGAAGGAAGGAAGGAAATGTCCCTTTGGCATAAATGTAGCACTCCAGGCAGTAATGAACTTCCCCACCCCTAAATGGGGTGGATGTGTAGGATGCCTAAAATGTTCTGAGAAGATTCAGCAGATTTACCTAGTCCCTCCCATTCACAGTTCATTTAATTGATATACTCTTGCATAGGAAGATTTGCAGATTTATACCATTGAAATCTTTGAACCACATGAAATGGGAAACATTTGTAGAAAGCAACTTTAACTTTCTGTATTTTTTTGTAGCTGGTGTAGGAAAGAGGACATCTATGATGATAAGACCATTAATAAAATTAGTTGGACAGAAATTTGAGTGTAAATCCAAGTACCACAACCAGAAATATGGGAAATCAAAAGAAGAAATTGTAATTTAGTAGTTTTGATATGCACAAAATTGTTAAGAATGCAACAGACAATAAAAATGTTTTTTTTGATTCAGATGAGGTAGCTCACATAGTCCAGCGCTCTTCCACTGATCAATAGCAGTGKTTAAAGACATACTGTAAAAAATAGAACAACTATACAAATGTTTTTCACAGTATACAGTTCTGGCTTTKGCTACAGGAAACAGGATTTCAGAAAGAAAAACCAAAAACCACCAACCAATGTCTTATAGGACCAAAAAGAAGGCAGAGAAAGATTTGAAGGGTTAAAAAACCCCCTAAAATAGTAAAGGAAATTGTAGGAAATGATAAGTCTCGAAGGGCAGAAGTGGCAATCACTATTCTTTTTCTGTGTTTAGAGATAGGAGTTTCATATACTTGTAAACAAGAAGATGATAAAGAACTTTTTAGCATTGCCCTCCTGTGAAGAACATCATAGCGAAGTTGATCACTATTTGAACAATCTACCAAGCCAAGCAATGTGGGAACCTTAGAATTACAGAGTTGCTTTGGTTGGAAAAGATGCCTGAGATCATCAAGTTCAATGTTAACCTGCACTGCCAAGTCCACCATTAAAACTATGTCCCTTTTGAAATGTTCAAAAAATTTTTTCTGCATACATTTAATTTTTGGTCTCATACTTTTGAGCAGAACACTCTGTTATTTATATTCTTTCTGGTGTTTATTAGACTAAGGACCATCTGATCTCCCATGGTCTGGTATGATGACTGTCACTTCCAGCTCTTCTGTCCCCAAGCCATTGCTTCTTGGAAGTAGATATTGCCCTTTATCACACCATATTTAAATCCTTACCTCTTTGCCAAGCTGAAGATGTTTCTAATGTGTTGAAGTGGGGGACAGGAAGCACGTAAAGGCTTTTGATGATCCAGTCACGAGGTGGGCAATAGTAGCAGAAATAGTTGCTGTCATAATAAGCCATCCATAGGCAGCTTTCCTAGCAGATAGTTCTGGGAGTGTGCTGAAGAGTTCACATAGCTTGGCTGTAACAGAGAGGTTGCTGGTGATGATCATGCCCTGCTAGGCAGACGTCTCTAAGCTGGTTGTCAGCAAAGTACTGAGCACTGAGATTGCACAAAGAATAACATTTGGTTTTCTAATGGGAGCTTTTTTACCGAGTGTTGCAGCAAGCATTGTGTGTCAAAATATGCACAAAACTGCAACAACTGTGCTTCCAGCYGCGGAGAACTCATAACAAAATTCCATCAAATATTTCTAATATTTCAAGGGAAGTTTTCCCCTGAACTCACCTGAGACTTTGGTCTATTAGATGAGATATAAGTAAAAAATAGGTCATACTCTTATACACATAGTCAGCTGACATCATGTATCTAAAASCTATAAAAAAATCAGCTTGCAAATAATATAGGAGTTTGAAGAACCCATGTCTGTAAAAGAAAAATAAATCTGGGGTAATGTGCAATCCATGTGCATGTCGAATCAGTAAGATATTTGAGCCTCTGTGAATGTAAACACATATGCCATTCCTTTTCCTCTTGACCCTGAGGCCCTGTACTGAAGAGGGAAGTAGTCTCTAGTTGAGCATGTTGGCTAAAGCAACCCAAATGTCCAGGTTCATTTCAGATAAGGATCCTTCAGAAATGCAGAGAGAAAGCCCCTTGGTTTGGAAACGTTTTATTAGGAGGAGGAGGAGGAGGAGAAGGTCTCTTGTTTGTAYGCAGTGATGTGGAGAGAGGTCTCTCTTGCCTTCGGCTTCTCCAGGATGGCTTTCTATTGTCACTGCAAATATGTGAATTTTCTGGACTGTCCCATGTTATTTATGTTTAGTTTCAGGAACCATGGCAACAGAGGTAAGTTCCTCAAAATAAAGATGGTCATATCTTCCCATCTCTATCAATGTGACTCTAAGGAAAGAGGGTTTTCTTTTGCTTAAGCATAGGAATTATGTCATAAATCTGCCCTGCACTTTACTCACTGTACCAAGCTGCTTGCTTTTGGACACTGTAAGCAATAACTAAAGGCAGCCTACAAAAAGCAGACCACATGAAGATTATAAGCACACTTTATTCAGCCAGAAAACTTCACTTCTTGGATATAATTTTGGGGACCTGGTGACAAATTAGGTTATTTGTTCCTGTAGTGTTATTTACTTAACTATATTCTTTAGCTTCCTTGCTACCCATTATACCTCTCCCATCATATTACTTATGTACATATGTAGAAGACATTTTACAAAGGCACAGTACATTTTCAAGCAGCAGATTTACCATATGCACACAGACTGCCTGTGATGCACAAGTATTATTAATACTGCTTTGCTGTCTGTGTATAATTAATCCATTATGAGCGGGAAATGCAACATGTGCTGTATGTGTACAGAATTGTTGTGTCATACTTCTGCAATGATCTATTGTCTTTGGAAACCCCTGGGTCCACTGAGCAGTCACAATGCATTTTTTCCGCARAATGCACAAAATATGGTGGCCTTAGGAATATGCAGACCTACCACTAGCAGTCCCATTTTCTGAAAGATGGTTACTATTTGAGGTACATTTTTTGTTCTCAAAACCCCTAAGGAAACAACTTTGATAATGGCACCAACAGCMTGCAGTTTGCCAGCTGACTGGTCAGCTTGATGCAATTGTTAGAAAAAGAAACACACAGTTCATCGGGTAGGTCCTGCCAGACAATAAGAGCAATCATCTCTATTTTTGGTTTTGGACCTCAGTTCTGTACTGTGGGACCATAAAGTTCGGATAGACTCTTTATATGGCTCTGTAAATCTCCAGTCCTTCGTATGATAGTTCTGACATCACTGGAAGCCATCCCTTCTCCTCAAGATGGTATGTTACATCATTCTGGAGTAGGCCTCCAAAAGGCTCCAAAAAGACTTGTGTACCTACAAGAGTAGGGAAGCATTTGATATCTGCTACATTTGTCTTTAATAATTTGTCCTTGGTGTCCCTGCTGAGTGTTCTCAGTAATATCTGTAAGACATTTAGATCTCTTTCTGAGGAAGCCACCACATGTGTTTGACTTGCATAAGGGGACAAAAAGAGAGGGGAGAGAGAACACCTGTGTGCAATATAGAACATTAAGCTAGAATGAGTTGCCACATAACACACTGCAGCAGAAGTCCTACAAGATATTCTCTGCATAGATTAGAGAGGCTGAGCAGTTCACCACAAATCTTTGCATCTCATAGAAATACCAACAAAACCAGTGTTTGATGTATTTTGGCAAATTAGCATTGACAGAAGACGCAGGTTTACTTGGTGAATTACATGCCTGAAAGTTTGAATAGCTCGTGTGAACAGAGAAACAGTCAGTCCAAGATATGGGTCTCTATTCAAGGGTATCTGGCTAGATTTTTATRATCTGTGATATATAAGAATTTAGACTAGAGCACCCAATTGTTAGTTCTGTGTTTAAATCTAGCTGTATTTAACTAACCCGTGGGAAAGGCCTGATGTTGTGTCGGGAGATTTAGGTTGGATATTCAAAAAATGATCTTTCACTTACAGTGTGGTTGAGCACTGGAACAGGCTCCTCAGCAAAGTGGTCACAGCACCAAGCCTGACAGAGTTCAAGAAGTGTTTGGACAACGTTCTTGGGCACATGGTGTGACTCTTGGGGATGGTCCTGTGCAGGGCAGGAGCTGGACTCAATGATGCTTGTCGGTCCCCTCCAACTCAGCATATTCTGTGATTCTGTAATTGATGTGCAACAATAACAATCTTGAGGGATTTCTCTGGTGGCTGTACATGTGGACTTTTTCTTCAGCAGAGCATCAGCCTTGCTGCCGGTAGAATCATCAAAGGAATTGCTCTCGGATGAGTGAGAAAACTACTGTATCTGGGCAATAACAGAAGTAGGACAAACATTGTTAAATATTTTAAGCTTTTCAATAGATTGCAATTTAGCTTCTCTCTGTTGTTTTCATCAAATCCCTTCTTTCACAGCAAAACCACACACTTTTTTTCTTCTATGACAAATATTTTAAACCCCCTGAAGCTCTCAGCAGCATAAAGACTAACTTGACTCCTGGATTCAGTTTTGCGTAAGAACTACAACATTTTGCTTTCATGTGCTGTGCAGTCTTTTCTCCATTCCTGCAAGAATCTACTGGATATAGATTCAACACAACATCTTTTTCTGACAAAATAATGAATAACTGTCCTTGGTAATGGCAGATCATACATGCATGCTTACAAAAGTTACTACTAATTGAGTGGTAGTTATGTTTGTTATGATTGTTCTGATTCCCCATGTAGCTGCCTGCAGAAGAAAATAGATATCCTCACTGCTGTTCACGTAATGATAAAAGAAGTGATTATATGAAGCTGTGRTCATGATGATTCACATGGAGCTGCTGGGCAAAATTACCACCTTCAGCTAGACTCTCACACCTCTGCATGGACGTCTGCTAGTAAAACAGTCTTTGATCTGTTTGACTTATCATGTCAGGCAGCAATATCCAACAGTTCAGGACTTGCTTCAAAAGAGGATCAGTAGTTCAGGCAGTTGGAGGGAGATGCACAACAGAATGGGTCAAGCTTGCCAGTTATCCCTCACTTAGAATTGCATGGAAGACAAAATTAATTTGTCCTCTTCCTCAGTGTCTGATTTTTACAAAAGTTTTGGGTACTTTCTTTATGGAATTAGGCTTTAAATGGTAATAATTTGGTTACAATCTAGTTACAAAGACAGATTTATGCTGAAGTATAGTAATTGGTCTTTCATGGAGTAAGACATTTTGTAAAGTTTCAGCAATTAATAGGCACATGATGAGACTGAGACTTTCCTTAAACAATAGTGTTAAGGGCATAGTGAGAGTTGTCTAGCTGAGATGAGTGGGATTACTTGTGTTTTTTCAGTGAAGAACTAGTGAGGGATCTGACAGAGAACGTGTTAAAATTCAGGGTGAGCATTTAATTTATTTTTGAATAAGTCTTTAAATGCTTTGCTAAACAGGAGGACTTGGTACATATAACCTGGTTTGCAGCTCAGGAATAACTACTTGCTACTATTAAATTCTTAGTTTTCATAAAGCTCCACCACTGAAAACTCATTGGGAGATCATTATTGACATTCCATAGCAATTTTTGCCGCATCTTGTTCATGCTTTGCAAAATGTTCATCTAACTTTGGATTTCCCTGTTGCATCTGCAGTCCAACTCACTTTATTGAGAAGTGAGCCTTGCCAAAAGCTTGTCTGTACATGAAAAATTACTTCCATAAAGTCTGAAATAATTACCAGCTGTGTCTTCTGAAATTCATATAGGCTACTATTCATCATTATGGAAGCTGGACTTTGGATTCTTTCACCTAGTGGGTTTTTTTTACCAAACTTATCTATTTTTCCAAGTCTTTAAAACTTTTGCAAGTCACTGGATTTTGTGAATATGATGAAAATCAAATAGTCTTTTTGAAGTGAGTTTAATTTATTTGAGCTTCCTGATCAAAAACTACTGGTCTGGATACATACTTGTGGCATACAAATTCATTTAAACTTCTCATATCCTCAAGTTACAGAACACAGTAGGGAACATTCTCCGATTTTCAACAGAAAACTTCTAATGTAACATTCTTGTTTTTACGTATGTATTTAAAGCTATGCAGATTGCCTATGAAATGAAATGAAACAGCTAGCTTGCTTCATTTATGCATATCAATCGGCATTAAAAGTTAAATACATACAATTCTTATAATGTAAACATTTCTAGATTACTAGGTAATCTTAAATGAGTTGGACAAAAATTTCTCAGCCATCTATGTTAGGATAGCTCCTTGCAGTTTTTGAATCATCAGATACTCCCTTCCCAGATAGCATGTACCTCCAGTCTTTCAAGAGCACATTTGCTCTGAGTCATGGCACAGTGATTTATAGCCATAAATACATACATACATATATATTTATAAACCCTTCCCCAGATAATAAGAAGAAAAGAAATGTGGAAATAATCAAAAGCTTTAAGTTATGAAATACAGAAAATTGATAAGGGAAGCCATAGAGCTAAGGTTGGGAGAGTTTCCAGGAGTGACACCATGGGGATCAGAGTTGAAAGGGTTATGGAAGGTGGAACAAAGTAGAGCAGTTTATTAGAGCAGATAAGGGACACTGACTGTAGGAAGAAAAACTGCTGCAGAGAGTGCTTAACAGCAGAAATTTCAATTGCTGCAGATTCATCTTGAACCTTTTATAAAACAGAAAATAGAAGTCTCTCTAGATTTTCCCTTGTCATTGCAGTATCGTCTCTCCTACTCGATATCTATTTTTAGCTTAAAAATCTTTAATTTGATCTAGCCCTCTGTCCACTGCTCCAGAGGGGAGTCACAGGACTCTGACAAAACTCAGATGTGCAGATATGAAAGGCAGTATTGATCCACAAGTTCCATATGGGCTTGAAAGCGCCTCCCAGGGGAACTGAAGATAGTTGAGGGCATACTACATGAAGAAAATGTCTCATGTCAAAAATCTTAAACTATTAATTCTGGAAAGTGTAATTTTATGACTTCCGTGTCATGACCCAGACACTGATAGATGCATTAAAATCATCATCATCTAATAAAAATGGCAAGTATAGCAAAAGAGACTCATAGGTAACTCGTCATTTTAAGGGGATTACCCAAATTACATTGAATTTACTTTTCTYGTCTTTTGTAAAGACCATAGGAAAGGAACTGCATGTATTGGCCTCTGGTGTTTTTTGGAGCCAAGCAATTACAGATATATAAAGTGCATCTCAGCTACTAACAGCAACACTTAGAAAACTAAGGGATTACCTTATCGCATAACAAACTCTGGAGTATTGCAAAACAAGAGAATGCTCATTTTTGCATCCTTTTTCTTATGCCACATTCCTTTACCTTTTTTCTCTTAGCATCTGTCTTTTCCTTTAAAATCTTGACTAGAAACCAGTTACTGAATGACACAGGAAGACTTCCCTACCCCAAAGCATCATTGTAACTGTAGGTGCATCAAAAGTGGGGAAAATATTGCAGTGCCCTTGAAGTATGGATATGAGCAAAGATGAAAAGTTTTTAGCATGGATCTGAATGTCTGAGATAAGTTTGTCTAGTTAAAAATAACCAAAGACATAATTAAAGAGGGATGTTTGCAACAGATGTCTGCATTTCAGATACCACTGGGGATGCTATGAAAATAGACCATAAAACTTTTTTTGGTTTCAAGTGAAACACTGCTACCTTTTCAGTCAACTTTTTCCATTTTCTCCCTGGCCCCTTTTTTGTTTTCTGTATATGAAACCAGCTGGATATTTCTGTCTATTCTTTTGAAAACTGAAAATTCAGATGTTTTTATTGAAAAATCTTCCTCTCTTCATCCTGCAGAAAGTGATAGTAACAGAGGCTTGGTTTGATTTGTTGAAAAAGTTACAAAGACTTTTCACAGACCTTCAGAATAAAATAATTTTACAGTGAAAATTTCTGTCATAACAGAAATTATAATACATTTCTGTATTATAAGAATAAAAATAGAAATAATTTTCAGGTATAAGACTAAACCAAGGCAAGACCTAAAAGTGTAGGTGTATAGGGGACACAGAAGGCTCTAAAATCTTATACTTGTTTCCTGCTGCCAGGGAAATTCCTTACGTCTTTGATTTTAGTCAGCAGCAGAACTGTAGGAAAGAATCACTACCATAAAATTGGCAAGCTTTTTCTCAGCTGTATAACAAAGAATACAAGGGATGTTCCACACCTGTAATTTTCACTCATGAAGATTTTACTCATATAACGTTAATTGTTTTGGCTTCCAGAAAAAAAGAGTTTTCAAATCTACTTAGTTAAGGCTGCTATGCAGGCTTGTATAATAAATCCTTCACATTTTCTGCACCGACCCAGGTCAGTGGTTTGCTCTTTGAGGCTGAAGTTGTCCTCAATGCAAGCGTTCAAAAGAATTGGTCATATAGAGATGTCTGTTTTAGACAAAGCAGGATGCTCTGTTTGACATTGATTTGACATTGATTTAGCCTAGATCACAGTTTAAATGCATTTGAAAATTGAAAGGATGCTGCTGTATCTCTGTATGATGCACTGTTTAACTGGGTGAATAAGGAGACTTTCAGAAAAAAATCGCAATTTGTGGCAGGGTAATTTAAGGAATTATGATCATCAGTTTACATCCCTTTCTGGAGCGAGTAGAAGCAGGTATGTGCAAATGTCTAATGCTCCATGGGTCCCAGCCTGACAGTGAGGTGAGGTTAATGAACACTGGGCAGCGTTGGAAACAGATGAGTGAACACAGGTCTGGTTTTGCTGATTCTGAGAGGGCTGAGGGAAAAAAATTCTGGCAGAAGAGTAGTAGATACCACCTTGGAGTACCTTCTTTAGTTATCTTGTCTTATCTCATAAATAAACTTTATTTTTAAATTTTGTGTAGTTCTATGCTTTGCACAGGAATGAATTTTACTGCTCACAAGCAGTTTCAGAGTGACTGGAAAATAATTGTGCATGCGAAATCATAATATCATCAAATACATTAAGAAGCATGATACGTACTAAAATGCAAGTGTAGTATTAATTTTCCCTAAACTTTGCTTTCTTCCATACAAAGTCAGAAAAACACACACAGATAAAATATTTTACTAATTTCTGTCCTCATATTCTTTTCAGAAGGGCAGAGGCAGTTCAAATAAAATTTCCTTTCTGTTAAAGTCATTGGCAAAATCTTTGTGCCCTTTATGGGTTTGGCTTAAACATACTTCTGGCTTAAAACCCAGTTGTTCTGCTATGTATCCATCTGTCCCCTTACATTGTTTTTAATGTTTCAGGGAGTTTTAGACATTTAACATTGTTTTTCCCATATAATTGCACTAATCCTGATAAAGGTGCTGAAATGGGCCCTGATGAAGAAGATTTCTACCCTCCTCTCTACCCACTACTTTAGAACTAGTTCTTACAGAAGATAAACTGGGTGAGGAAAAATATAATGTTCTATTGTTATTTTGTTCTTTTGTCACCAGAAGATCAGTATGACACTTCTTTTTATTTTAGTAATTTTCAAACATAATTATTAAAATCCCCATGACAAAAAGGAAGAAAAAATATAATCAAGCTTTCAATTTTGACACTTAGGCTTTAATGTAGGATATTTTTCTCAATCAATTTTTTTCCAAATTGAATCATTTTACTTTTTGCTAAACTATATTTTTATTATATTACTGAGAAGCTGGAATGTGTTTTTAAAGGGAACAAGGTATTAAATGACTCTGCAACCTAACCTCATAGTGTTAGCCATTGAGCAGTTCCATTTAGCAGGACTAGTCTGGTGTCACATGCAGAAATGGTTAAGGTGGTGCAGATTTTGTTCCCACATGACTATTGAAGGGTTGGAAGAATTAATGTATGTGTGTACCATAGTGTGCTACTAAAACCAAAGTAGCATTTAACAATATAATTTGGTTTTAGAAATATTTCTTGGTCACAGTGTTACAGCCTCAAATCACAGTTTTTTCCTTCAAGTGTTTTCTTCCCACCCTGTGTTTATAACAGTGTTTGAAAGTATAGAACCATTTTTATCACCAGAAAGGAGGAATCTGCTACCAGCTTCATCTTCCTATTAAGCTGTCATGAGGAGAAATGGTTCATTCATCAAAAAAAAAAGTTTTATTTTAAAAACACACTTCCATGTTTAAAAAATGATGAGACTTCTAATGTTAGAAGTCCTGGGGGCAGGACTCAGGCTCTGACAAAACTCCTCTGTAACTTCACCAAACTAGGCTGAAAGCAAACAACTTAAGTATATGTCACGTAGTAAGAAAAAATTTGGTTCCTTTTTTTTTAATTTTTTTTTTTTTAAATTAAAGTAATAATTTCAAGTGTTTAAAAAAATTGGCAAATGCTATTCAGCCAGGTCTTCTGTGCAAAACTCACACTAGCCAAGGTCTTGACATCAAACCTCTTCCTTTTAACATATTTACAATGCTTTAAACTTTATTTTCTTTTATTTGTCTCTTTGAAATGCTGATCTGTTCTGAAGAATAATTTCTCAAAAAATGAGTTATTCCAGGAGAACTGATCATGATTAAGTAGTGTTGAGATCTACCACTTGTCCCTAATTACTTGCAGCACTGTTTCATTGAAGCTAAGGGGCATTATGAATGTCATAAAACTGAGCCAGGCAATGCAGCGTCAAGATTTCCGCATCTTAATTAAACTTTATTTGATCACTATGGAAACTCTTCGTCCTATAGCAATAACCAGACAAGGTGAGATTTCATTATGAGTATTCTTAAAAGAAGTGAAAGTGCCAGCAAATGCCATTTCTACTCCAGAAAACATTCTTAGAAAGGCTATTTCTTCCCCAAAGATATCTATTCCTGTGCCTCCCTACTCACACAGAACACAGAAGACAGGAATTGAAGTTTATTTACTTGAGATTAGTCAAAATTCCCTCAAGGGGCATGTCCTAACCATCAAGTTACAGACTTCGGGTGTGATTGCGTGTGAGGAGCTAAAAATGAAACTTCAGAAATATATAAGGTCAGAGGTAAGGACAAAAAGAGCGCAAGCTCCAAATCTAGTGGCTTCAGAACAGCTTAGGGCTGATGTATTTCTGAATCTGTTTAATACAAAATACCCCAACAGTTCCAGAAATATATGCTAGGATCTAAGGGCAAAGACCAATTGCCAAAATCTGGAATCAGATGAATGCAAATGATTAACTCGGTACACAATTTTTATACTGAACATGACTATTCATGTAGAGAGGCAGTATATTTTCTGTCTCTCGATATCTGCATATGAATGCTATTTACCTTTTGGAAAAATATTTTAGCTGAACATAGCTTACATTTTGTCAAACAGAAGCTACAGTTGAAATTGGAAGTAATTTAAAAAAAAAACCCAGTCCCCCAGACTGGAATAGTCCATTCTGGTTTTAAATTTTAGGAATCTACCATCTTCCCTGTGTTGTCCTCATTCAGTACTGAAAAAACACCAAGCTCATGCAATATAGAGGATTAATAGTAGTATAAATTCTTTGCAAAAGCCACACATAGTAGCTTTGTACTCTCATAAAATTGTTCTGAAGTAAGTCTCTTTCCACTCAGACAGCATAATATTTAGTGAAGTGTTGTGCTGTCCCTGATATAATACTGATATCTCATCAAGTGTGGCCCCAGGGACTGGGAATTTAGATTTACCCTTGACATGGCTCAGGGCACTGGGAAAATAAAAACATTTTTCTCAGATTCACAGTAATATTTTGTATACTTCTTATATATACAGTTTGTACAGTTGTGAAGATGACATTGCAGTGCAGATGTCAAATTCAGGTTTCCAGTACTGAACAATGATAAATTTAAATTGGGTCCTCACAGTTCATTAAACCAAATTTAGTTAAAGAAGTCAGAGTTGCAATAAACCTTTGGAAGCAGAATACCTTTCCTCAATACTCAGTCAGGACTTGGATGTCTAAATCCTGCAACCCTTACTCAGGACAGCGATGAAGGTGGTTTGGGCTATTAACAGAGCAGTTGGTTACCAAGATATTGGGTGAGGAAGCAACCTCTGGAAAACCGTTCCACATGCTCCTAGGCTCTTGGCTGTCCACATGCGGCAGGTGGTTCCTTTCCTTTCTCCTCTTCTGTTGGAAGTCCAGCGTTAAACTCTCAGTGCCAATGCCTGGACAGCCCCCACCCCTCCTCCCACCTCTGCATTCCCTGCTCTCAGAGCCTATTTTGTTTACTTGAACAACTCAAGTCTTCCTAAAACAAGACTGTCAGATATCTTTGAATACTCCTTTATAAATCCACAGTTTCTTTCTCACCTTAATGAGCATATCTTGACATTTTTGGTTGTTCTGGACTATAGATGAATTTCTTAAATAAACTGAGACTTGTCTTTCATACTCTGGGGTCAGTCTGCACACCACTGGTGTGTCTGCCACAGTGTGGTCTTGATAACAGGGCTCCTTAATAGGCCTGTGGCTTATACAGAAAAATTGACTCATTTTGCAGCACAGCTAGAAGTCATGCCAAACAACAAAACCCAGGAAGGCAGAAAGACCTTTTTACTGCTGTAAATCATGTCAAGGTGGGGGTTTTGTTAGCTCAGTGATACAAGTAGGCCAGTTAGTCGAGCTGTGCTGTGTTGTCCTGGGCCATCATGTACTATCCCTGGTTGAGGATGTCATAATTCTTTACTCTTAAATAGATGGGGTTAATCTGCCCTTGCAAACTTGGGCATGCTTTAAATGTTTTTACCTCCTTTTTTACAGCCTCTCATGGAATTTTTCTGCTGTAAAACGTTTGTCCGGGCTGAATGGTCAGGATGCAGGACTGATTTTCCTGGGTTCAAACTGGACAAATTCTTTTTGTTCCACATCTGCAGTTTTACAGACAGAGGATGCCCTGGCCATTTATCATCAAATGTCAAGTTGAAATACTCACATCTAACTGACTGATGACAATCCTCTTCTCTGTATTTGGCTATAAATTTCAGGAAACTCACAAAGCATGACAGCAAATGGTCAACAAAAAAAGACGAATATGGCAGAATACGGACATGGCAGAATGTGACAGCTAAAAGGCACAAGTGCTTAGTGACCTACACTTTCAGCTGGTGGCCTTTGCCAGAGCATTTTGACAGCAGAAGAAAGCCACAAACCTGACCAGTTGTTTAGTGCCTGGTCATTAAGTGGGATGAAATGTAACAACGTATGATCCAGGTGCAGCTGCAAGACTGGTGTTCCTTGAAGCTTAAGATGCACAGGGCAATCTGAATGAGATTATTGTATATATTGCATATCCCACTGTCAATAAATACTTTTTTACTTTTAAATATCTTACAGGTTTGTCCCAACAATCTGCTCAAATCTAAATGCTCATTTCAAACAGTCATTGAAATCATGACTAGTCTTTTCCAATATTTACTTTCCCATGTTTTTTAGGAACACTGAGGTAAGTCTTATGATCATCCACAGTGCAGATTAGCTCTTGTTCTGATATTTGTTCCATGTCACCAAACACAGTTTGCTTTTCATAAGGTCTGAATTAGCAGTAGGATTTCCTTGCCCTTTACTAACTCACACTTTTCAACTGGTTGCATATATTAGCACACATTAAATTTTTGAATTGTCTTTCTTTGGGTAACTTGCTTTATCTCATAAATCTCTAATGTTGCTCCTAATTTGCCCCATGGTACAAACAGCTTGGCTCCCTTCACAGAAGTCTGGGTGTGCTGCCTGACCAGCATCACCATCCAAAGGGGAGAACCCTGAAGCCCCTGTGGGGCCTGAAGCAGGTTGAGCATCTCCACCAAAAACACTGGTGAAACAGTAAGCAAAAACATTGCTGTGATCATGCAGTGGGGAGGAGGCAAAAGCAAGGGGTGTCTTTCACGGGCTCAGTGTGCCTARCATCAGACCTCCAGAAAATGTGGACTGATTTTCAGGTGACTTGTGTTGTTAAAACTACTGCTTAGCATGTGATCTAATATTTTGTCATTGATCATGTATCCTTAGTCTATGCACAACTAGCTCTTTTTTGTGGGGGAGCAGGTCCTGAACCACAGCAGAGTGTCTTAGAGTTCATAATAAATAGTAATACATACCTAGTGTAAAATATCAGCTCTTAAAAAATCAAGATATTTTAAAATTAGATAACGAATTAAAAAGCACCTGTGTATTTCTAGGTGTCCAGGTGAAAAACTCTGACCTCTCTTCTGTTATACTTATACGTGCCTAACTTCATCCAAACTTGTAGTAACATACAAAAATTTTAAATGCACTTCCTAAATGTACATTTCATTTAATCTAATCCATTTTCTCAATTAAAACCAATTATTTTATACTATCCAGTGCAGGAGTCTTGTATTGTGTAAATTCTCCAAAACTTTTTACTTGGTCTTTTTTACGTGCATGAAGAAATGCACTTCACAAAGTGACATGCGATGCTGTGAGTTCTGCTTTCGCAGGCTGAATTCCAACCCCAGCCTTCAAGAATCAAATATTTCAAACAGATAAGAAGTCAGTTTTTGTTTTCTTAACTGTGTTTTTTCAGCATACAAAATTTGCTTAAAAAATCCAGTTGAATCACCATAACCATTTTATGATCACAACTGCTTAATTAGTATAAATCAACAATTGTATTCTATTCTGTTTTGATTTTAATGTCATCAAGAGAGCATGTGAATACTAATAGTGCAGTAAATGGCATAATATTTAGTACATGTGGGTCATCTATATATTTTCTACTCATAAATTGACATATTAGGTGTGATTCATCTAATGAAATGGTGTATTTGTGATGGATGTGTCTAATCTGAATGGACGCCTTAGATTATACTGAATGGAAGAACAGTAAATGGGTATGACTCATCTCATTCTAATACAGATATCTACAGTAAATCATATGAATTGTCCCAGACATCGATTTTTCCCTCCTTAGTTTTCAAAGGTTAGCAAAAGGATGACAAAACCTTCTTGCCCATTTCACCACAAATTCAATATATTATGTGAAATTACATGTTGGTGAGATGTGAAATAACAAATGGTGGTTTGATTCAAAATACAGAGGTACTTTCCTAGGAACAAAAAATTCCCGGTGTTACTGACTTTGAGTAGTAGTTTGAATTGACCTTTCAATGTAAATAGGATCATTTATGCAATATAGTATGAATTGACTTATGGCCAGGTATAAGAGCTTACCCACAAAATATTGCTCAGCTGCAATTGTGAATAAGCTATGTAATTGCACTCATTATTGTTGGTTTACTCCCCCCTTTTTATCGGAGATGGCACCCTGGTTTAGGTCTTCTGTGTAATGGTGGTCACAAGCTAAGGATGGCTTTCCCATACACCCAAGGGAATCTTGGGTATTGAAACACAAATTCAGGTCTCCTTGGAGGAAATTAAGTGTTTAAATAGTATTTAAATATGAAATAGAAAAGGCAGACTCCGTTCCTCAATCGCTTGAGCCCATTCCAACAGATCTTGAAGACTGGAATTGTACCGGGGTTTTTCACAGGCTTACTGGGTGCTCATCACCAGACTGCTCATTCTTGCTGCTTGCAGCTTGCACACACAGTGAATTTCATTACAATTTGTTTCTTTTCCAAGAAACAGATGGTACTTTTCAACACAAAATGATTATCAAAAATTTTGGAACTTGTTCGAGTAAAACAGAGCAATTCTTCAAGCTCCCGGAACTTTTCACTTTATTGTAGTTTTGAGCTGACTCTTGAAAATACTCTACTTTTTGCAATGTTTTCATTCATGTTAATTTTTTTGGAGAAGACAGGTGATAACTTGGAGGGCATGTGTGTGTGCACACTGTGAGTTTTGCCCAAGTGAAGGATGCTCCACTGCAAAAGATGAATACTCAGGAACTTGTAATAGCAATCTCCCTTAAGACGCATTAACTGGAGRCTAAACTCTTGACATCTGAAATCTGTAAAGAATTTTAAAAAATATATTGTGCTGCTTTTCTAGTTACTTAGATGTAGCTCTGATAAGTGGCTAGTTGTCTTACTAAAGGTGAATTAAATGTGCTTGTACAGTGATTTAATTAAAAACCTTGTAATTCAGAATTCACAAATGAAATACTGAAATTTAGAAAAAGGGTTGCTAGGACACTTTTCTTTGTGCTTTGTGCTGAAGGTAGTTGGGTAAATAAACAAAGCTATTCTATGCTTTAAAAATACAGTGAAAAGGAGGAGCTCCTGCTAGAATAGAAAGATTATACGAATTTTCCCCAATATGTTCTATCAGAGACCTTGTTAAAGTGATGCAGAGGGCCAAAAAGCACAGTAAATATGTGCAAAGAGTGCAGTCCATGCTGTACAGCTTGACTAGAGCTGGCACCCACATTAGTCCAGCTATCTCTGCTTGTAGAACAAGTCAAAGTAGAGGTGGACTCTGGTGAATATGGAGTTTGTAAGGAAGTGTGAGCAAATGCCAAACAGTGTGTACATTTTTTAAAATCTCTGATTGCAATTCAGCAATTAATTTCTTTTTCTCCTCTAAAATCAGGTGGAAAAACCTGCAAGATTAAATATTTAACTAATGTAACTGTAAATTTATAAGTGTTAGGCCTTGAAGTCCAAACCCTTACAGGTTTCTTGTATAAGATATCATTGGCAAAAAGTAAATTAATTTCTCTTTCTTCTTGCATAGCTCTACTACATCTCTATTTCTGTAGTTAAATTGCTATTTTACATCCACACAAATTAGAAGGTGTAGAACTCAGTGCTGAGAAAAGCCAGACCTTTCTTGCCTCTCAATTTGCTTTATACCACTAATGCTTACTGAATTTTTAGACTATACATATAAACTTTAGAGAAAATGTCTTATGTCCTGGGAATGCAACTGTTAGTTGTCTCTCCAGCTAAAAGCAAGGATTTAATTTTTTTTTTTTTTGTGAGACTTTACCCCAATTAATTTAAATAGAGCAGATTATGAGACTACTCAAGCTACTTTTGTTCTCTTTTGCTGCTAGTCTAATGAATGGCAGCAGTTAAAAATACCATGAATGAAAAAAATGGAAAAAAACCCTCCTCAAGTTTAAATGAATACATTTGTTATTAATTATTTTCTCTCAGTGTTTTCCCTCTTCCTTAGTGATAATGCTTTCAAGAAGACCATGCTCTGATTTTTCTAATACTGAAGAATTGCTTTTTTCTACTTTGTCTTATCTGCTCCCCCCGTCCTTTGTCGTGATTTCTGAATCACAGAAATGGAGAGGAAGAAAAATTTTGGGAGCTGAAGTTAAAAAGGGGATGGATGAACAGAATGGGAAGGCATTTCTAACTTCTCCCTTATCAGAGCCCAGGGAAAGTTGCCAGCACCAAAGTCCTTCCCTGCCAAGTGCTGGTGATGCTGCCCACTGCTGTATTCCCAGCCCAGAAACACTTCACCACTCCTCCATGGCTGGAGGAAGTGCTGGAGAGGATTGTCTGCCTGTTATTACTTTTAATTTAGCATCAGAAACAGGCCTAGGTCATTGTTAGTAACATAGTAAAGGTTTAGCAGTAAGAAAGCATTCTGCATAAGGACAAAACTTGAGCTTCTTTCAGTATCCAGGATCTTCTATAGTGTACCTAGAGGTCTTGGTGATTAATTCCAATTACTTCATGGTTAAATGATTGTGGTCAGTGTCATGACTATTGTATCAACACTACATCACATATAGTTTAGCTGAACTACTGAACAGTAAACACACTTCTAGCTTTACATAATACACTTAGCTGTATAGAAAATTTCCCTGCAAATATTCACATGCAAATGTTGTATTCACAACAAACAGGAAACCACCACATTACTGAGATTCCTGTTGATTTGGATGGTGCTGTTCCCCTTCAAAGAGCCACTCAGGTGAAGAAATTCTTTCAAGGCAGAAGGGAGCTGATGGAGAGCATGAGGGACAGAAGACACCACTGCTCTACAGCATCATGGCCATGATAGGGGATCCTGACCAAATACATACATAGGCATAAACTCAGCCCTTGGAAATCCAGCCCCAGAAAATATTTCTGAAGGCAAGAATAGTCTTCCTATTTTATTTCCCTGCAAGATCACCTCTGGAGTGCTAATTATGTCTGCAACTGTTTCCAAACACTTACCTGCCACAAACTGTCCACAGACATCTCCTTTCGCTTTTCTACCTCTGCACATCCCTTTACATTGACTATACCCTGTAAATTCATCTCCAGATGGTACTGGCATTTGGACGGAAGGTTTGGGCCCCAGTATGGCAAATCACATAGTTGCATGCCTGCATTGATTTCTGTGAGACTATCTACATGCTTAAAATGCAAGAAGTCTGTTAAGTGCTTTTTCTGGATAGGGAATGCTGCATATATCATACCATTACCAGCTCTTAAGCTATTCTGTTTCACTCAGGCATCCAGTTTGCTCATGCAGCCAGTGTTTTAGACTGGATGATGGGATTAAATAGTCATCACAATGTATGTAACAGGTGATATGATATTAAATCCCAAAGCATTGACATTTAATTTTCTGGAAGAAATTTCAGGTCCACAGTGCCCTGGAGTACAGTCAGGGCTGGCTTCCTGATGGTTTGAAAACTTTCACCTAGAATATTTACCCCCTCAACCTATTACCATAGTTTCAAACACAATAAAAGCTTGAAATGCTGAACTGGATGGTAGTTGCAGCAAAATGTTAACAATCCTGATCAGAAATGCTGCATTTTGAGCAAGCGTTTAACGCAAAATAAATAATAAAAATAAATTATCTGAAGGTATGGGTGTATGCCTTATCTCTATGCAGATACTACTCACCAGATTGCATGTAAGCATCTTAAAATTATCAAAATTTTTGAAATTATTGTTTTTGGGCAGCTTATAGTAGTGGCAAAACAGCACAGAAAATACATATCAGCAGGGAATATACCTAGTGTTCCAGTTTGATTTCAACATTGTTTTGCCTTTTCATAGCCTTCTACAGTTTTTCTCTAGACCCACCATAGCATTCTCCCTTCAAATCCAGATCTTCTTCATCAATACTCTTTCAAGTGAGACACATACCATTTTACCTACTTTTCAGTTTTTAGAGCAATTTAAAATCCAACAGGATTGCAATATCTTCCTTTTCACCCCTGTTTTTATTTTCATTTTCCAATGAACTGCTTATTCCGGTTGTCTGGGTAACAACAAAATCAAGATCAGGTTTTCCAAAACATTAAAGGAAAACAATTATTTCTATCATATTCCTTTATGAATTTTCATTAACATAGACAATTTAGTGGCTGGTAAATAAAAAGTTTCAATATTTAAATAAATTTCAATATTTAAATAAATTTCCCTGAAATACATCCATTTTATTTTCGGATGTAGAGAATTAAAACAATATGGAGAAGGTGATAAAAATGCTGAACTGTAGACTACTTTATTAGTGTCCCCCACAAAAGGACATTTGATGTCCTGTTGACCTTGCTGTTATTGTGAAACTGAAAAACTTATTTCATGAAGTTTTGCTTTTGTGGTTCCATTTCACTGCTATGATTTCAAAAGTGGAAAGAGTTTAAAATGGTGGTATGACAGGCAAAAGAGCAAAACACCATGGCTGTTATAAAAGACTATTTTATCATTTTTATAAGTGTTAAATATCATATCTTTAATTATCTGCTCTGATTCAAAAGGCCAGGCAAAGGGGAAAAAAGAAAAGAAAAGGAAACCTGTACTCAGAAGCAAAGGTGACACATGCAGGCACAGACTGGAACTGTGAGCTGACAAACAAGCACTAAGCACAGGCATGTTTTGATAATACTTGATAAACCACCTTATGTGCAAACTGATAATTAAATAACTTATTTTAAATTACAAGGCCTGTAGGTAGAGGTCAGATTTCTAACAGACAAATTTGTACAACTCGGAAAAGTAAAAAAACTTTTCAGATCTGAACAAACCCTTACATATTGAAATCTTACCATTTTGCAGCTATCCTTCAGGGTTTAATTAAGATATTTCCTTCTCTCATAAAGTTTATCTTGAGTATTCCCTTAGACCACTACGGTTACAATAACACCATCGCAAATGTTTTGTGATGCATTTTCTGTGTAAAACTTTGGCTTTGAACTGTGATTAGTGATTTCAGACYCCTGAATCTCTTTTTTCTGTGTGTGTCAGACCCTGTAGGACTAGCAGATTTCATGTGATGTCAGGATAAGACAGAGCAATGCCTCAGTTCTCAGTCTGGGAATGTGCAGTGCAGAGTTTTTTCAGTGAAAGACATTTTCCTCTCTCCTGTGTCATGAATCCTGCAGTAGGCTGGCGGATTATGGAGTGTGATCACTAAGTGTGACCTCCACAGTGCTGCATATAAGTAAATAAAAGGTTTATTTGGGATGAGTCAACAAGAGGGAAAGTAACTGCAGGTTTGAGGMGGTGTATCCTAAATCTTTCCAATTCATCAGGTCTCTGAATAACAAGAATACTGTAGTCATAAAACCTCCGGTCCTAGTGAAATATTATCTTCACCCAACAAAATGATGAGAGAAGTCCTGAGGTAAGAGAAAGTGGTCTGAGAAGAGAACATGATGCAGATAAAACCACAGTGTGATGAACACCAAAAACGTGAACAAGTATCAAGAACATTAGATTTTTCAACAGAACTTTCTTTCACCAATTTTTTGTATTATCTGACAAGATCCTAATAATGTTCCTTGATTACMTCCTAATATTAGAAACCTTGCAGATTAAGTGTGGATAACACATAGGCATTCTGCTACCCCTCTTGAAATGAGGGAGAGTGCATCCTGGGCAAGAACCAAGTTCCTCTTGGCACTTGTAGTGAGACCAGTGCTGAGCTCTCAGGATGGAAAACCCTTCTTGGGGCTGTGTCAGAAACAGGAATTTTGAGAAAAAAGGAGCAAAGACATATCCCTGACACTTACAGTTCTTTTCAAAACTTAGGTTTAATAATTTCCAATGATGCACACTGTGAATTTGCTTCTTTGTTTGCAAGATTATGTACAAAGGTTAATTTAACAGTAATTTTTTTCCAAAAGGGCCTTTCATGTCTCTCCCTCAACTTCAATTGCACAGAAGCGAGTGCCAGATGAGACAGCTGTAGTTAGGATAAAAATCAATAGTTCCCCCTTCTGAGTCATCAGTAACTAAGTCTCTTTTTTAGTCATTAACTTACAGTTTCCATGACTTCACTCACAGTGTCAGATCCCAAATGCCCTCCACAGTTTTTTATCTTCTTACTATCAGAGGACTACTGCTTTTCAAAACTGACTTTTGTCTCCATCCTTTTGGAGAAAATCTACGTACAAATCATCATAAAAAAGGCAATGTCACAGTAGCAAAGAATATTTTTGCAGAGAGTCCCTATTCTAGGAGATTTAACCTTGAAAACTGTGGTGCAGATCCTCGTCTTTCATCACCTTGGCAATGCTGTGATTCCAGCAATAAAGCCACTTCTGAGTTTCACTTTCACAAAGGAAGTGAAATCAGGCCCATCTATTGCAATCAATAARATCTACACATAGATTAATATGTTTATTCTTGGAAGAACCTCCTTTCAAAAACTTGACTTGAGGGTGTTTTCAACGATGTTGACATCCCATTCTACCATCCTGACTTCCACGTTTGTGAGCAGCTGGAGATGCTTCTGGAAGTTCCCACTAACAGGATGTAGAGAAAGGGATTAACACTGCTGCTGGCATAGCTGAGGCAGATGGAGATGTAGTAGCTCATGCAGAAGGTCAGAGTTGGCTGAGAAACCTGAAGATTCATGGGCTGGATCACGGGAAGGGGGCAGCGCTTACCACGAACATGCTGATCAGAGCAAGCACCATCCTAGTGAGCCTCTTAACTCTTTTCCTGGGGATACTGGTGGTATAACCACAAAACAAAGAAGAACCCTTAATGTGGAAAGTCAAGATGAGAAGACGATGGCATGGATTGAGTGTAGTAATGAACAGCAGTTATTTGAGACCAAGCAGTGCAAGCAAAGGCCAGCTCTTAAGAGTTTCATTTTTTTTGTCGTTTTCACATTATTGTTTCTTCTGCTACGATCCTATGCCACACACTGAGGAGCCACTGAGAATTGTTTATGTGTATTTGATGAAATACTGACAATTATTTTGATTAAAAATACTTACCCTTTTTCAACATGCGAATTATATTGCTTTGCATCCCTTTTAATCTATGACTGCATTTTTTTTGCTATAAACTGGTACAGAAATATCAAATTAAAACATGAGTCTTATGAGCTTAAAGGAGATCTAGAGCAAAGAAGAAAATGATCCTCCTGCCTGAGGTGTTAAAAACCACACTCAAATGGAAATCAACTTCTTTTTCATAGAAAATTGGTATAAGACAAAATCCAAAGCATGTCTGTCCTAGAACTGATYGTGCTGGCCAGGAGCTGCTCTCACAGAAACTGGGAAATTGTGTTTGCCTGTTTCAAGTGCCAATTTTCTTTTATTGCCTAGACTTTCTCAAACTGTGAACAGTGGCTAGGGATTCATGKGGGGCTTGGAATCCCCTTCTCACAGGAGGGGGGATGAAACCTGGAGGCACCTGACTGGCAGCTCTCTGGAGCACTGCAGCTGATACTTGACATGGCAGCCACATTCTGCCAGGATTTCCTTATCCCTGAACCAAGAACTTGGAGCCATAAGATGGGCAGGTGTCCTCCTGCAGCCAGGAGGGCAGGGTTGAGTTGTACCTTTTTTTTGTCCTGAACAGTGTACGTCAGGCATAACCTCCATCACAGTGTTTCCTTCTAAATGGTTTATCTTGGCTCCCTCCCTTGAATCCTATCCCTAGTCTGTTTCCTGGGAGCCTAATGCAGTGTCTGGAGGACTGAAAGCTACATGATGAAATGCCTAAATATTTTTTTTAGACTGTTCCTTTTGTCCTATTACATTTAAAATGTTTAGAGCCTGAGCAGAGTGTGAGAGAAGCATGAGTAATACTTTACCTTCCTGCTTTCTTGTTTTGCTGATACATCTCCCATGTGTAACATAAAATTAAAATACAGCAAATAAATATCAGTGGTAAAGGAAAAAAGAAAGTTGTCATAGTAAGATAAAGATAAACCTGTAAAACAAAATGCACAAAGAACAAACAAGGTGGTTATACAAAGACAATGCAAAAATATATAAATGACATTTTTCCTAAAATAGTCTCTGATTAGTGATTCTTGTTTAGAGATACATGGTAACAGCAAATACCTGGAACTGGAAGTAATTCTAAGAATTACAGACTGTGTTCAGCACTTCTAGGAATACGGTTGACTACAAGAAGATAACTGGAAATTATACCTCTCAGTTCTCCAAATTCTGTAGGTGTGTGCTTTTTCCAGGACTTGTACAATTACTTGTATAAGTAATTGAAAATTCTTGCAAKCATTTATGCAGGACACAGTCTGCTTCAGTACCCTGGTATTTTTCTAGTCTGTTAGTAGATCAGTTATGACCAGCTTCTGAGCACAGTTTTTTCAACCATTCTTGCATCATCAGTGTAGTCTAATTGACATAATCTTTCCTAGTTGGCTTGCTGGCATTTGGTATAATTCAAGTTATTTTGTTTCTATTTATTCTGTATCAAGTGAACTTCCATCAAAGAAGGAAATTAGATTGATTTGCTATAATTTTTTCCTGAAAAATAGACATAGAATTTCTCTTATCACCCTACAGATCTTAGTAATTTGTTAAGCTTTCTGGATACTGATGTTTGTTGTTTTTATTCTATCTACCAAAGTCTCTTTTTACTTGTCTTCATACTTTTCTGTGTTAAAGCCTCTGATGTGGAATTAAACAGGCTTCTGACAATTAGTCATGCCATCTGAGAGAGTACAGACTAAATTGAATTCCCCAAATCCTTTCAATCTTGTTTTACTCCTAGTTTCTCTGATTTCTTTCAAGCTATTTGGGGTCTCCTATCCTTCACAAGTTCCTAAAAATAATGAATCATACTTCAGGGACTGGTTTTACTAATACATTAAGTCCTCAGTAAGAAGCATCATCTAGTTTTTGTGGCATTAAAATATTTAACTTCTCTACCATTACACATATTCTCTCATTTTCTGGTGCTCTAGAATTAGAATTAATTCTATCAAAAATTTTGATGCAATTCAATTGGRTGGGGGAGGAGAAAGAGAGACTGGAACAAAAAAGGCTAAATAAACTCCTTTAGACTTTGTCTATATTATCAAGTAATACAAATAAGTAGTGAAAATCTGTAGAGTGAAGTACTTGGTGTTTAGGACATGACACATTATCCTCATCTTCAAGAGTTTAAGTTTTCTCTAATTGGATGCCATGGATTGAGGACTGAGTACACCACAGGGGTTGGAGTCCATTCTTTGAGTCCTTGGAGCACTTTTTCTGGTCTCATTTTACCCAAAAAGAATACAGATTTTTTACTCTGAGACTGCTGAATAATGTGGACTCAAGTGTGCTACTAGAGACAACTGGAATATTGACCCCAAAAATACTTTCCTTATTGTGCCTGATCAATCTGGTGGCCTTCTATGATTGAGTGATGGTGACAGTTGACAAGGAGTTACCTTCCAATACCTTAAGGGGGCTTAAAAAAATGAGGCAGAAGGATTTTTATAATGGCAGGTACTGTCAGGACAGAAGGCAATGGTTTTAAACTGAAAGAGAGCAGGTTTAGATTAGATGTTAGGATGAAATTTTTTACTCAGAGGGTGGTGAGGTACTGGAACATGTTGCCCAGAGAAGTTGTGGTTAACTCATCCCTGGAAGTGTTCAAGGCCAGGTTGGATGGGGGCCATGAGCAACCTGATCTAGTGAATGGCATTCCTGCCCATTTCAGGGGAGTTGGAACTAGATAATCTTTAAGGTCCCTTCCAGCTCAAAACTTTCTATGACTGTATGACAGTGCCAGGTCAGAAATGGTGATGAGTTCCCCCTTTGTGAACAACAGTTACCTAAATTTA
The DNA here is from genome assembly GCA_018881555.1 of Amblyornis subalaris. Taxonomy (NCBI): domain Eukaryota; kingdom Metazoa; phylum Chordata; class Aves; order Passeriformes; family Ptilonorhynchidae; genus Amblyornis; species Amblyornis subalaris. The sequence goes on from JACAXG010000002.1 coordinate 13,800,665, forward strand.
GCAAGAGAAAATAAGGAGAAATAGCAGTCCATCACTGTTAAAATTGCTATGTGGTGACTGTCTTGTTGAACTTGATTGTGCTGGGGCTGCCTCTGTGACACCAATAGAATTTGAGATGCAATGATTTGCATGATACAAGGCTTATCTTCAGCCTTTAATTCTATTTCATTCATTTATTCATTCATCCATCTATCTGACCATTTGCCTGTTAGGATGACAAAGACAAGAGAGATCTTCAACACCAACTGAAGACACGATCCCCTGAACTTTGACAATTTATCGGAAAACATCATGAGGTGAGGTTAGATCAAAAGCACAACTTTCCAAACCATCTCTGAACTTTATTACTTTTGAGTATACTCACACAGGGAACATCAGAATAAGTGATGCCACCCATAAACATAAATTGACTTGAATTGTCTTGGATTTTGTTCTCTGGTGGGTTAGGTGAAAAGGCTGGACAAGAGCAAGGTATCTGCAAAAGCATTTTACAGCAATATAAGAGAAAAACAACAAAATACTTAGGTTAATATTGTTCACTGCAAAATCAAAATTCTAAGAAAAGTCATTGCAAAGGAAGAGAACTGCATTTTTTAAAAGTTGTCTAATATAACATGTCAGAATCACTTTTATTGCAGCAGTTCTCTTAACATTCAAAAAGTGTTGTTACAATTGATTATACTCTGGGTCACAACATTATTTGACTAATTTGATAAGAGTTTTTAATAAATTGTAGTAGGACAATTGTAGGAGATAGAATTTAAAAACTCAGACACACAAGAAGCAAGCAGAGACAAAACCTGAAATGAAGGTAGTTTTGGAAAATGACTGGAGAAATTTTAAAACAGTCAAGTGTGCTAATTTATAAAAAAAAAAAGAAAGGAACATTCTAATGTACTTGAGCTCTAGCAGTGTTCAAGTTTTTTATAGTTGTAATTCAAATGTTTAGTCTCCACATAACTGAAGAAAAAACAGAAAGACTTTACTACCTTAGAAGTAATCTTCAGTTAGCAGTGACTTATGATACAAAACTAATTCAACTTTTGTTTCATGACCTTCACATTTTGTAAAACATTAGGGTGAACATTAATCTATCAGATCAAAATGGATTAAACTAGACAATCCTTGAGCCAAAAGTAGAATATTAAATGCAACAATTCACATGTCATAAAAAAGACAGAGATTTTAAAAGGGAGTACACTTTCCCTCTATTTTTTCCAGGAGTAATAGAGTAAGTAGAAAGTCCCCTGCATTTGGTAAACCTTCATTTCCAGATAAGACCAGACTACGTACTATCATGATCACTAATTCAGAGTTTAACAACTCTTTTGGGAAGAATAGTGTTAAGTCATCTTAGAATAAATTGAAGAAAGATAAAGAAACATAACAATCAGTTCCTTCCTTTTTCTGTCCATTATATGTCACACAGAATCTGGAATGCTGGGACCAGCCATAGTCCGGCCAAAAGGTACTGGGTTCAGACAGTGTGCGACAGAGGCTGAAAATGTCCACTATTCTGTGGCTTGGTACTGCTTTGTTGCTCTCTCGTGGGAGTTAGATTGACTAAGTTCCTTACAAAGGACTGAAAACATTGAGTCATAGTCATAGAAATCTTTTGAAAATGTAATTTTCTAAAATTACTGAAAATGAGTGATTTACTAGCTGTTATGAGAAATCAAACTATTAGGAATTTAAACAATACTTAGAAATAACATTCTTGATGATTGACTATTAGCAGCTTCTCTACCAAATTCCATTCTGTAGGCTTCATATATTTAAATGTTAAGACTACTTAAGACCCACAAAAGTTTAAAGGATAAAACTAGGAAATATTTAAATACTGGTGAAATTGTCACTGAAATTTCAAAATCTCTTGTTCCTTTTCTGTATTGTTGTATCTGTACAAACACATAACCATATTTGTACATTTTATACAATATAAATATCTTATACAAATCAGGTGATCCTTGTCTATAGGAGCCAGCAACATTTTGCCTGCAAGACCTGGGGATGTTCCTCAGTGTCCTGTCCTGGCTTTTCACAGATCAGGTTCAGCAGCCTGTCAGAACACGGTGCCTGCAGAATCTCAGTTGCTTATTATTGTTGCCCTTGGGCCAATGAAGATCAGGAGCCATTGCATAAGATGAAGAAAGATTGGTATTTCAWGTGATAATAAATTATTTTCAGTCTTGCCTGAATATGAGTACGAAATAGATTTTTTTCTCATTATTCAAGCTTTGCAACAATCAAGTTCTTTCACTAAATGAGGTCAAAGTAATGGCCATCAATTCTAGAATCAGCCAAAGGCTCCTCTGGCATATGATATCTTAAAAAGCTATGTCTGATTTCACGCAGTTATTCTCAGTCCTCATGATGGTGACAGAAAGAACAGAAATCCCCTACATTTGTCATGGCAGAACTACTTTGTGYGGTTCTTGGTACAGCGAGCTCTCCTGTTTCACTGGCTGCCTCATGGAAATAGCTTCTGACACCGATACTGCTTACAGGATCTGTGTAATTGAGAGTAATTTACAAGCTTCTCAGGTTCTTAAAACTTGTGATTGTTCCTCTTTTTTGAGGATCAATTTGATCTCTTAGTCTCCATGTAAGCACAGTGTAAGCAAGCTTTGAGCTTGCCTTCATTTTAAGCAGTGCAAGCAACATCTCTATGCAAAGTAAGGAAACAATACTACAGCTATTTTTAAAATTGTTAACAGAGCTGCTTCCAGAGAATGAATGCCGAAAAAAGTTACAATGGAGGTTACAAAAAACCACAACCAACTAAACCAGTAAATAAACTGTGAATTAAAGGAAGTGTGTAAGATGGAAGAGGAGCAATGCAGGGTATGACAGGCAAAGCATCATTCTCTGTGATTCTGCTCCAATGCAGTGGCTCATGATTCCCCCTGTAATGTTTTTTCTACAGTATCAACATAGTTTCCGTAAGGACTCTCTTCTTACCGGTTGCTCCTGCCTATGAGGCTGTTGGTGTTGCTGAGAGCATGTTTTGCTGAGGCTGCTAACTGAATTGCTATTAAGTTTGAGGCACGCGTGTTTTTGGGTCAACTAATGTCAACCAGAAGCTTTGACCACAGAGTAGGAAGAGGGAGGGGAAGCAGGAGTGATTCTCACGCTGGTGGCAGTCACTTCCCATGAGAACCCCCTGTAACAGTGCTGTTGGATTTGCAGGTGCAGGGCAGGGAGGATAACAGTGCAAGATCCGCAGCGTGGGAACAAGGGGAAAGTGCTGCCCTGGAGGCTCTGGGAAAGGCTGCCACGGTGGCTTGGGTGACCGGGCACAGAGCTGAAAGCCAGCTCTGCAGCTTCAGAGAGAGGGCTGTTAGCACTGCGAAAGGCTGAGGCTCTTAAGGCACCGTGTGACGTGCGGCTTAGTGGATGGTGTTGCCTTTGCTCCGAGGACTAGAGCCCAGCGCAGCTCAAAACACAGCAACAGCAAATGTGACTCAGTTCAGTAGCAGCTGCAGAGGTTACCAGACTAATGCAGTTTGTAAAGAAATGAAGCGTTTAAACGGGCACTGGAGGTCACAAGGGGAAGGCAAGGAAACGTCTAGCCTGGGATGGGTACTGAATCCACATCTTCCAGCTCCAGAGGTGCACGTCACTACCTATCTGTAAGGTGATCCTGGCTTTTGCTGGGTGGACTCTCTTTTCTCAGATATACAGCTGAATTTTCAAAGGATTCTTACAAAAACAAAGGGCAGGTCACAACAATGCCTTTAAATCTGGTATTCATATACGTGTATTTCCCTAGGTATTGTAAGATGACTTTTCATGTTTTCTGGATCAATTATTTTGTTGGACATTTTCATATACTGATATGTGTCTATTAAGGATAATTTATGCAGGTTTTTAATTCTCACTTTTTATATTCATCTAACCAAAGGAAAAAAAAAGTGATTTAAGGAACTTAAAGATGGAAAGGAAATCATTAGGTTGCATGGAATCAGAACACCACCACAAATTCAACTCAGTGTGAAAGTAAATTATTCTTTTTCTTGATAGAACTCAAACTTATTCTAGCCTGTTATTCCAATTTACTCTTCCTCAGACAATAAGAAATTAATCTCACCCTAAACACTTACCAAGCAGCTTTCGTCTCCATTCTTTTGTAGCAGTGGGTTTCTATTGGTTCTTTCAGTTTGGATGTAATTTTCAATCTTGCCTGTTGTCTGGTGATAAATTTGTGAAATGAAGCACAAGTGATGCATTTGGGAAAAGATGTTGTTTTGCAAGTAAGTGCTAATTTCCACTTCAAACAGAGAGTGGAACTTAAAGACAGACAGGTGTCCTCATATGACAAAGTAATTATCAGTAATAAAAGTCTTTTGCTGGGAAAAGTCTGAAGAGTACTTACCTGAGACAAACAGTAAGGGGAGTGTCTGAGAGTGGTCTCTGACACAGAAAATGGGAGGAGAAGGCAGTGAYGAAATTTGCTGAGCTCTCAAAAAGTACGAGGCACCAGGTATGTGGTGCTTGTTAGCCACGCCTATTGTTCCATTCTTTCTGGCCTTTCTGCCAAACCTGCTGTCATAATGCTGCGTGGAGGAACATCTATGAGACCAGCCATTACCAAAGTACATGGTATGATTGTGAAAGCCAAGGTGACACTTGGAAAGAGAAAATATTTCATGACACCACACGCTCCCACTTACTGTTGTAGCTAACTACAAATCATCTTGTCTGATTTCTAGCAAAGGCGTAAACATGTGGTCATGTTTCTGTTATGAATATAGGAAAAGGAGAGGTGAAATGTGTCTTAGGACTTGATTTTTCCTCACTTTTTTCTTTCTGCTGCTGGACATATCTTAACCAAGCCTACGGCCTAACATTATTACTATTTATTGCATATTATTGCAACATAGTATACTGACACTATTATTATTATTATCAAAAATTCCTATATTCTTATTAATGTTAATTATTAATATACTGTCTGAATTGCCTTAAAATGCGCTGCTGTTAGGCTTGCTCAAGAGGCAGCAGCGTATGTGACAATTAAAGGCAAATGGGCTGCTTGTGAGATTGAACTTTTAGAGGCTTTTACCTTTTCCTCTGGCTGTGGTATTTGTAACTGCACGTGAAGTGAAGCAAGGAGCAACTGAAAAAGGAGTGTGAGGAATGAGTAAAGGGATTAGGCCATGCCAAATCAAGTGGTTCTGGTTCTAAATGACTAAAAGCCCATGACTTTTATAGAGTTATGGCTCCACCCTACCAGTGATACTGCCTTAGTAAATATTTCTTGAAGCGACGTTACAACAATGGGCAAACCAGGAACACATTTCTCATGCTTGTCAGTCTTGGCTGCTCAAAATGCTTGGAACACCTGTGTTTCTTCTCAACTGTCACAGAGCTACTTACTCCAGATTTATCTTCTCAACTTCACTTCTCCATTTATGTGCTTGCAGCTGTAAGGCTATAGGCTAAATAAATGTTTATGTAGCTCTCAAAATTGGCTGGTACCTATGTTACTCTTAGATTTCAGGAACTTGCTCAGGAAACTTTTCCTCTGCACAGAGATGTTTTGCAAACAGGATATTCACAAAAAGCAATTATTTATTGTCTAGTGCAATAGGCAACAGACAGGTAGGACTAGCAAGGTCCTAGGCTAAGTGTTAGCACTCTTACCTCCCCTGTATGACACCATTGGGTCTTTGCTGAACAGGTATAAATGGGAATGAAAGGGCACCCTCAGACTCCTTGATTCTCATTGGTTTTTTATATTTCTTCATGACAGTGTTTCTCTTCTTGAAACTTTGAGGGGCTGTCTCCACCTCAACAATCTTGTCTTGGGTTTCAATCCATCTTACTTAGCACACATGGTTCCGCTCTAGGTACTTTCACACATCTTAGAGCAACTTTCTCAGGATTCTGAGACAAGATTATAAGGCTGTGCCATACCAAAAGTACACCTTAAATCACAGGCAACTGAGCACTATCAAGGGGATTACACCTTTTCTTGTAATCAAAAGTCATAGAAAAATTAGTCAGAAGCAGGTGAACTCTGCAAGAAGGGACCTAAATGGTGGTATTTTCCTGTGACATGCTCCAGTGGATCCTTGCTACAGGGAATGAGATGTGCCTCACAGCCTCCTGTCACAGAAAAAAGGTCTGGCATAGGCTTTATGTGCTGCATCTTCTGTGCCATGAAAGTACAAGCATCAATCAGTTTCAATGTGTAAGTATTGGCTCCTTTTTAAAAATGTCATTGGCCAAAATATTCCCCTACCATTTAATCACTAACATTGCTAATTGCCACGTTCATCTTCAATTAAAGTGGCATATTGGAATGTTCCAAGTGATGACTTTAGAGTAGGACATCACACTAGACCCCCTTTTCACCCATCTCATMATTTCTCCTGTTTCACCAGAGACAGCAACATAAAACTATGTCAATATCTCAGCTCAAGGAGATGCTGTCTGCAGCACACACAGTTCTGATTTCACTTAGGCCAGATTTGCGTATTGATATTTTTGTTGAACAGCCAGATTTAGTCTTCATGTACATAGGGGTAACTTATATTAGGATTGTTTGTGTGTAATTGTGTGCATCCTGGTCCAGAGAACAGACGCTGTGAGTTGCTTCTTACAAAATTTTATTTTAACCCATGGTGTCCTGGGTTAGTCATATATTCTATTACTGCCCACGAAAGCTGGATAAATTCACAGTTACACACCTGGCCCCTGAGGGACTCCTTACCTCGACTGAGATAAGCACTCTGTCTGACAGCAAGCACCACCCATCCTGATTATCTAATTTCAGCTAATGGCCCATTACACCACCCAGCTTGATTAATAGCCTGATCTTGGACATGGAGTGTCAGAGGACCACGGAGATCATCCAGGCTCATTATCGAAGCAATCAATAGAACATCGGGAAAATCCTCTTCCATTGTGAAAGTTCCCGCCCCTGGGGGAGGTGCCAGCCAAGAAACACAGCATAAAACAAGGGTTTAGGATGGGAGAAAACACCCTCGAGTCGACGGGACTCCACTCTCAATTCGACTCTCGACTCAACTCTACTGGTCTCTACTCCTTGGAGTTGGACTCAGCTACTCCACTCCACTCCTYGGGACTGGACTCAACTGCACTCCACTCGACTGGACTCCACTCCACTGCTCTACTGGACTGGACTACCAGGACTGGACCACCAGGCCTTTCTGCAGGACCAGTGCCTAACTGGACTACACTGCTACCACCCTGGTCAACAGGGTGTCGGGTTGTATCGTGACTCTCTCAGTTTGTTTAGGTCGGTGTTTCTGTATTACTGCATTTATTTTAACCTTTTTTATTAAAATTGTAATTTTGACCTAAAATCTCTCGAGCTATTTTGTGTGGGGTTAATTTCCCCTGCTGGTTTTACAGTCAAACCAACACACATAGGCAAAAGTTGTCCTACCAAAATTTCATCCAGGTTTAATTTATGTTATATTTGCCTGTGGCATAAATATAAATCTGTATTAAAAAAATATGTTTGATGTCAATTTAGGAAACTTTCTCATAAATTTTAACATGCATAGTTTTACAGCTTTTCTTAATGCCTTTTATTTCACATTAAAGTGAGTAATGAAAAACAAATTTTTTTACATTGTACCCCTCATAAATTGACCCCTAAAGCTCCATACAAGAACAGCTGGTTTTACCACTTCATAAGACCTTATAAAGACATTTTATTTGCAAAAAGAAATGCTGAAATACTAAAATCTCTGTTGGACCATTGCATGACATAATTCACTCCTATTATGAAGCAGAGGATTTATGGGAATAAAACCATTATCCAGCTATATGACAGATATTAATTTGCATACGGTGCCCATTTTATTCAACTCAGGCTTCTTCCGGAAGTGCCTTCCGAGGTCTGACATCCTCCTGTCTTCACTTCTAAGTGCTTTTATTTTTGAGAAATRTGAAAGAGAAAAAGAAGATGTCCAATGCTGTATTAGTCATATCTTTTACTAAGATAAATTATGCAAATTATGTTTCTTTCTTTTATTGTGAATGTGAAGTAATTTTACAGTCAAACCAACTCTGCTGATTTTTTGGCAAAATTGATAGTTTAGTATTTTTACTTGATCAAAGCTCCTAGGTGGATTCAAGGTGCYTTACTAAAATAGGAAGCACTAAACATTTTGGGAGGTTGTTGTCTGAAAAAACTGAGTTTCTCTTGGCTATAGTGTCATAATTGGTGTTAGTAGTGATAAAACTAAGGGGAGAGAAGTAATTTGAACAGCTTTCCCCAGGCAAGTGTATTTGAGATGGAAAAACTTGCCTCAAAATAAAAAAGAAAGAATAAGCTTTCTTTTTAGAAAAAACGAATGTCTATTTTAACACATGGCTTTACTTGGGACATGAATTATTTCTCATATAAAGTTTTGATATTCTGTATTTCCTCACTAGGATGTCATGTCTTATTCCTGCCTTAATACTTACTGTCTTTCACATATTTTTTTTCTCTAAAGAACAAGAACAAAGATACTGCTTTATGTAAATTCTTTAGGAATATGGGAAAAGACTGTCATTTGTGACATTACTCAAATATAGTAACATAGYTTTTAAAACTGAACTTCACAGGAAATGATCATTTCTTGACTCTTTTTAAACTGCATGTCAACCAAATTAGATTTCTATTATCATGCATTTGTGTAGCCTCTTTATGATAGCCATACTTCACCCATTTCAAAATTATTTATAACTTTCAATTTTCTACTTTCTTTCTGTTTTCTGAGAATTGTTCTCTCCCTCTCTTTAGCAATTACATTCCACTACCATGGAAGCATGCTGTCTTTTATGCTGCGAGTTCAATAGCAACTGTCCTTCCCATTGACTCTTTTGTCTGACCCCATGTCTTAATGACTGACCAGTGCCTTGTGCTATGCAGGAAAGTTTGTATTTTTGTTTTCCTTCATGCTCACTCTGACACATAATAGGAGACGACTTTGGTCCAAAGTAGACTTTTCTTTCCTGAATTCAGTTACTTTTTTCCTTAAGATCAATAATATACAGAAGCTGTTTTTCGACTCTGTAGTTGATGACAAAATTCTCATTATACTCTTGTGACATTTTAATAAAGGTCTTAAAAAATAGCAGGTATAAAAGATTTATGAAATCTGCTTGGAAGCGAATTTTTTATTTCAAACAAGAATAGTTAAAACAAATCTAGTTTTAGTGACATTAAGCCTTTACTAGAAGCTGCACCCCTAAAGATAAGCCCCAGAACAGTAACACTGGATTAGAATCCCTTAAGACCTCATAAAAAGCATGATGTTATATTAAGACTTAAATATTTCTGTCACCTCCACAAACTTCAGAAATAATTCCTACAATTTTCAAAAAATCATTAACCATGACTGATGGCATTCTCATTCTTCAATTGCTACAGCTTTGCATAAACACAATCAGATATTATTGTCCTGGGGTACAGAATGAAAATGTGAAACCAGGTACCTGTCTAAACTCCTTGGGCTCATAATGGCACTGCATGTAAACTGATTGTATGTGTGCAGTGAAGTAGTGATGGTGCAGAGAGGGCTGCCAAAAACTCACTTGCCTCCACGTGCCCATTGATGTATAAGAAAAGGCATGCCAAAGATATGAACCAAATCTGCTATAGCCAGATTGCAGATGTAGAGATCTGGGATAGCTTTCTTCTGGGTTCTGTAATAAATTGGAAGATGTGAAGATGACTACTTGACATAGTGTTTTCCAACTATATTGTCAATAGAGCAGACCTCAAAAATGAACCTTACATAAGTAAGTATACCATCAGAACCACTATTTTAAAGTCAGGGAAGTTTGTCAGCCAAAAGATATTTCAAAGTAAATATTTTGGTCTCAACAAATATTGTTCATAATTTTGTTTTCCAGTGAGGTTGAACAGGCTGTTTAATTTATCATCAGCAAAATTATTCATATTCTCCTTTGATACTATGAAATGTTCAAAATAAACACAGGTCTGGTGGACACTGGAACTCTAGAAAAATCAGCCTAGCATAAACAGAAGATATCAGAGCCTTCCTGCAATACAGTTGACCCAGGGCTGAATCCTGCTTAAAAATGCAGACAGGAGATTCCCAACAGCTCAATGTAAAAAAAGGAATTTCTGAAAGAGGAAAGAACTGGGGGAAAAAAAATAACATACAAACAAATATTTAAAGATAGTCTCGCGAAGTTTATGCATACATGGGAAATGCAGCTGAGTTAAAACTGTATGTGGAGTCTACATCTAAACATTGAGAGTTGGGCTTTGCCGGTTTCATAATGTCTACATCGTGTAACTTTTGTTTTGTGACATATATGCTTTTCTAGATTTCTTTACTAAATGTAATCCTTAGTAACCCTCTGATTTAGGCTTGGAGGAATGTTTTACATGCAGTTCAAAGAATTCCTGGCTTGAAATTGTGTTATTCTATGGAGATCCAGGAAAGAAGTACAAAGTATCTTTTGAAAAGCACCCATATTTACAGCATATTTTTTAGTTACAGGACTTTATTAAAAAGGTAGGTCCTTATCCACAGTCTCCATATAGAATCCACCATACTTAAATCCACTTATGAATTAGGTGCTAGGTCTAAACTACGTCTCAGATGCTGTCTCAGTATCTCCAATCAATTTTTTTTCCCCCCAGTTTACTGCAAAGTACAGTATATTTGGCAATCTTATTGGAAGATGCAGAAGAACCTGCAGCTGGGAGAACTCCACCTGGCCACCCACAAAGCACATTCAGAAATCCAACTCTATGACATCATTTCCCAAAAGAACCTATGTGAGAAGAGTTCCTAATTTCATTCTTTTCATGGTGCCTCCACTGCATGCTACAAGCTATGAAATAGCTATGTTTTCAAAGAAAAAATTTAAGCTAGAGGGAATGAGCCAGACAAAAGGGGTTTTTTCCAAACATTTTAACTAAATGACAAAGTAYGATTCATTGTCATCTGGTTATGATACTGAAACCAAAGCCAGACCGCTATAAAGTGTATCTGCTGGCACTAATGACTGGAGCTCATGGAGAGAATGACGCATATGTGATATTTTTCCTCCAGTGCCCTTAGCTTTGTGAATGTTGAAGGATGCAAAATCCACAAGAAAAGAAAAGCCCCAAACTGTGTTTCCCGCAAGACATTGAATGACCATTATGCTGAAGCACACAGGTTTCAAAGCATCTGAAAACTGCCTGTACATGTCCTTTTAGGAGAAAATGAAAACTTTTTTTTGCTTTATTTCTTTCATACTAGCAGGATAAATCATGCTAAATTGGAAATTACTTTTGAACTGAGAATGAGAATCTCAAATTCTAAACTTGTGCACCTTATGTTTGTCATGGTTTAACCCAGACAGCAACTGAGCACCACACAGTTTCTTGGTCACTCCTCACCAGAGCAGGAGAAGAGGAAGAGAATTGGAAGTGTAAAAGTAAGAAAACTCATGAATCAAGATAAAGACAAATTAGTCATTAAAATAAGATAATAATAAAGTTGTAATGAAATGAAAATGACATAAATAAATCCAAGAAACACAACTGATGCAAATAAAAACAGTTGCTAACTACCAACCGATGATCAGCTGGTTTCCCAAGCAGTGGCTGCCCAGATAACATTCCCCTCAGCATGATGCCGTGACTCTCCCTTTGGTCAGGTGGGGTCAGCTGTCCTGGCTGAGTCCCCTCCCAGCTCCTTGTGCACCCTCAGCCTTCTCACTGGTGCAGTGGGGTGAGAGGCAGAAAAGGCCTTGACGCTGCGCAAGTGCCGCACAGCAGTAACAAAAATATCCCTGTGTTGTTGCAAGGGCTTAAAGAGCACGGTTGCCTGTTTCAAACACTGTGAAGGCCACAGAAGGACTTTGCCATGAGATAAGCGCAGAAGAGAGTGACAGGATGGTGCTAACTCCAGGTCTGGTGGAGGCAAGATCTGGCCAACATATCCTGGGTAACGCCTCCAGATAAAAATTCCCTCTGTGGCAAACCATGTAAAGAAGCAACTGCTCGTACATATATCACTGGTCAAACGAAGATCACCCCAAGTTATAGGACAGATGTCATCTGTGACCACCACAGCAGGAACTTGAGATAAGATAGAGGTGTTACTTTTGTCTGGGTGTTAACTCAAACCTAGGGAGAGGTTAACATAGTTGGGGAGAAGAATGTATTATTGATAATGAATACAAAGAATGTAGAATTTACGGGCCACAAGGAAAGCCAACTCAGCAACTGTGCTGGATTCAGCTCCTACTGGGTAAAAGGTAATTCCGTAAGGGGGAGATCACGGCCCTCATGGCCCACTGACCCAAGAAACCCACTGGCTTGGAAGAAAAGAAGGACTGAGCATGCAGACTAATTAGCATTAGAGAACTGTGTAGCCAATGAGCATTAATTCCTTTGTTTGCTAAGATGTATAAATAGTGAAAAGTTTTGAGCAACCTTGGGACCGCCCACCACCGAGAAGCCCAGGGTGAAGAAGGACCAGTGGGACACCACTGGATCCACAAGTGGTGACTATCTTCTACTTGATCTCTCTCTCTACCTTATTGTTAAATAAAATCTGTAGTATTGATTTTGGCATATGGTCTCATTTGCACYTTAATTCAGGCACAGACATCTCTCACTAATTGGATCATAACAGTTATCCACACTGTTTCCAGCACAAATCCAAAACACAGACCCAAAACRTAGCATTAGAAGAGCACTCTTGTTTGCTCTGAACCTCATAGACCCTTACACGGTTTATTTAATGCATTAAAAAGACCAGAACCCTTGCCAGTTATTTGTAAAGGGGTTTTTTTTCCCCTGTTGTTGTTGTTTTGTTTGTTTTTGTTTTGTCTGTTTTTGTTTTGTCATATTGGTGAATTAACGCAGCTCGGAGACAAGCATTGGGCCTGCAAGTTAAATCATTGAAGAAGGTGGAGAAGTTCAGCTCAAACATTTTTTCACTGCAATGTGAGTGACTGGACCAACCTCACAGCTCGTTCTTGTTTGTGCCTCTGTCTTCAAACTCAGCTGGGTTCCCCATACAATTTTATTCTTCATACTAGCTGCTATGAAGAATATTAATTATACCTCATCCAAAACCAGCACAATGCTAAATTTAATCAACAAAAAATACACATTGAATAGCGGTACTCACAACTGATGTAAAGGGAAGTGTTGTAATATCCACTGCCTCATGCTTTATGCTGAGATTCAGAAAGCAATGCCTTTTCAGATCAGTGTCCAGGGCCAGGGCATGTATTTTCATACGGGTTTTTGTAGAGTTGCCTGCAGTGTCTCAGCCACAATATTTAAATGACAACTTAGGCAGTAAAAATTATAATCTCAAAAATTTTGGCCACATTTTATAATTTATAACTTTTTTATCGTTTGTTAAGACATGGGTGCTTATCTTCTGCTAAAGCTAACACCTTAGAAAAACAAAAAAAAACCCCCAAAATAATCACCAGGCGCCCCATCCCTCCACATCCTGCCTCCCCACCCCCTGAAAATAATTGTGGTAGCCTCAGTTTCAAATTTCTTTCTATTTGTCCTTTCATTGTTCTCTACCCTCTCACCACAAGCTTCACAGCTTCTCAGTAGTTTCTCATCCTTCCATCCATGCCACATTAGTTTCATCTCTGAAACACCCTATCAAAAATGTACAAGGGAACAATAGCTGTTTTGTAAAATACGGGAATACATCAACTCTGTCCTACCTTCTCTTCAACTCTACCTCTACAGATTAAACTCATTAAAAATGGATCTGAATGTTCCCAATCCATTATAAAAATAAGTGTTAAGCAGACATGACAAAGTAATAATCCGTATACTGACTGTTGCTCCAGTGACAACTCCAAGGAACATGACAAGTGCATAATGTGTTGTCATCAGTCATTATTTAGCCCCTCTGACTGCATTATGTGCTGCCATCAGAATTTATAAAGACCCTCCTGGACAGAAAGTCTTCATTAACTTGAAGCTGAAGTATTCATTTGGAAGTTATCTTTCAGGTCAAAGACAAGATGATTTATAGGTATCACACAATTAAAACCACAGGCATAAGCCCTTTCTTCACATAGGAAAGGTGAAAATGGCATCTCTTATGGGCTATGTCTGCAACAGTAAGTAACACCAGCTCTTAAGTCATCGTCCCACCTAGACCCATCCTTCGTTACAAAATCTGAGTGTTCTCAGCAAACCAGCTTGACTTGGAGGAAGCAATTTCAAATTTCCAGGTCTGATTTTAATCATAGTCCCCTTTCCTTCTGCTCTCACTTTGAATTTATCTAGATCCTCAGTCTCTGGGAAGAGCAAGTCCAACAGCTGCAGTTCTATACTACTTCAGGCTATCTTTCAGCCCTTTATTGTTGGTCCAGATGCATTGTGTCTCCTCTTGGATCATTTCTGTATGTGCCACTTTCCACTAGTGGATGAAAAAATCTCAATATTTACCAGGAAAGAACTTTCTCCTTTAATTTGAGGGTGGGATTCTTCTCAGCTAATTTTCTCGGTTGGAAATTTAGACATCTAATATCTTTGAATGATGTTGGCTCCTATAAGCACTGCAGGGAAACAGAACTCCAGAGGCAATATATGGTCTCTTGGGTAGGTATATGACAAAGATGAATCATATTACTCTCAGTAGTGTCTCTCCATGGAAAGATCAAGATGATTTGCTTGGGCGGTCAAAGGCTTGAAAAAGTTTGCTTGAATTCTTTTCAAATTGGATAAGCCTTACAAAATCTTGTGAGATTGAATTTTGCTCAGTACCTGTTATGAAAAACTGCACAAAGAAATGGCTTCATCTTTGCCTCTGTGCCTTCCTTCATTTAACAGTATCTAGCAATGAATACTTACAAATAACTAAATTATTTCATCGGTTATTGGATAACAACTTTTTCTGATATTTAGCATTAGATTAACAGCTACAGAAATCTGTCCAAGATATTCTGGTCCAAAAATATATTAGTCTTTATCTAAGTCTCAGAGTCAAGCCAGATAGCTTCCCTTAGAGGCATGTATCAGCTAYGTGCCAAATGTCATCATGGGAAGTCCCATATTTCTAGCACGAAACTGTTTTGCATTTCTGAAACAGATCTTAAACACAACCTTGGAAATCAGAGAAAATTGACAGCATGCTGTCTCAGTGTAAAGACACTTAGCTTCCCATCTCAGCAAGGAATAAAGAACAGAACAGCTGAGATATGTTGTAGGGAGCTGGCTAGATTGCTTAACATGTTGGGGTTTCTTTGCTAGATATACGAAAACCAGGAACTTCAGATTGAAAGACATAACCCTTGTCACAGAGTCGAGTCATCAGCTGTCACAGGCAACAAGATCAGCAAAGACATCCTCATAACAAAGTAATTTCATCTCAGAAATAATGGTTTTACTTCCACCATGCTTAACAAAGGCTATCAGTGGACATCACAGTTCTGGAAGGTTAAAGTCACCTTCCAGTTATCAGCATATGCTGACTGTGTTTTATCCAATTGCTCTTGTACCAGTTTTGGCCTTTAGTTCAAACAGTTCTTTATCCTTTCTGCTGTTTCTGATCCTGAAGTATAGAAAACAAGCATACAACTCTGAGCCTTTTTTGAAAAAATCCTCCCCAATTTAAGTGAATTTGGATAGTTCTCCCTTCTTCTGGTTCTAGTAATTTATTTTTTGTTAGTTTTTTTTTTTTCTGCTCTTATTCCAGTCTGAATATCTTATCTTTCCTGGAAACAGCTGGTGAGAGTTGTATTTCAGGCCTTGTTATGAGCCTGGAGAATGGCATTAGCATTTCCCTCTTTCCCCTGGAAAGGCAAAGCTTTACACATATTACAGCTGTGTGTGCTTCTCACGCAGCTTTAGCCCAATAACAGCCCGCAGTAATCCCAGGAGCTTTTCTTCTGTTGTTTTCTAACTGACAGCAGTGCTTCCTATTCATAAAATATACTGGTAAGAAAAAAATTCTATGTGTTTGTGCTATTCAGTGATACCACATTTCTATTGCTCTAGTCCCTCCTCTATCTTTTATCTGATTCTTTGTATTTGACAGTCTTACACTGCTTCATATCAGCCACATCCCCCCCAGCAGATGTCTCTAGGAATACTATTGACACAGTCCTACACTTTGCCCCAGGTCTCTGAGGGAAAATATGATATCTGCCTAGCCCCACGATCAGTCCCTGAAAATTCCACATTAAGCGATTTTCTCCTGAAAATCTTTTCAGGAAACATGTTTTTTGTCAACATTTCGTAGTACCCTTCACACTTTAGCTATTTTTTCCTCATGTAGTAATTCTTCTACTCATTAAATTGTTCTTTAGCTGACTTAATAACTTCCAACATGATATTCTAACATAAAATCTAGCTAGAGGTTTCAAAAATTTTCTGTCGGTGACTCTACATTTAGTTGCAAATATACCTTCTCCAGCTGAAGAATGCAGTAACTCCTGTGAGACTTACTTGCTATCTATTTTAAGAAATCCCATTTTACCACTGGCTATTAGCTACCTTGTTAAAAATCAAGATATTTTGAAAAGAAGTACTTACAGATAATTGAAGTTGCATTTGATTCCCTTTTCAGTTACATACTCTTTTTAAGAAAGATGAAGTCAGACTTATGGGGTTGTCTAGATCATATTTTCCTCCTCCATACAAAGCCATAGTTGTTATCCCAGCAGCTACTCCACCCAAGTCAGTGGGTTTACATAAAATACTTGCTAGCAGAACTGCAGGTCTAAGGACCAGCTTTTCTGGGTTGTTAGGATGAAGATTATTTGGTACTTCAGGCTAACACTAAACCTTTGCAGCTTTTTCTTCACCATTTTTCTGTTTAATTAAATAGCAACGTATCTCAATTCTCTCTATTACTACCTAGGGATGAAAGTCATTTTCACAAGGAGGGCCAGCCAAAAGTTGTCAATTTAGTAATTTTTAAATTAAATCTCACTGCATAGGCATATATTACATGCAAGATTCACTAGGACTTTCTCGTATTTTCTCCCAATAAATTGCAGATAATATAATTTTAATTTAGAGTTAGAAATGTCTGTCCCGAGCACGCAGAGTTGCAAATGAAATTGGGGAGCTGAAATTCCAAAGTCCTTTCTTTATCATTTTTTTACCATCAGTAAAGCATTTGTTACTGGAAATAACTTTCTACTTCATTAGAGAGGTAATAGCTTCTTTCTCTCTTAAAAGAATTGTCTCTGTAAAGTTAAAAAAACTGAAGGCGTGAGAAAATGTGTTCAATAAAGAGAGAAGACACATCTCAGAAGCAAATTCATTGAATACAGTCAGGTCTGTTTAGTTGGAGGTGAGATTTTGACAGGCTCTTTTTTCAATGTGTACCTAAAATTTAAATCTGCAGTTTGTGTCTGTCTTTTGTGGTGTTGGTAAATATCACATTAACTTTTTAACAYGCTATTTCCAAATTCTTTTCCTGAGTATGAATGTTCATGTCCATAAATTTGAATGCTTGTAATTTTCCCAAGAAAATATGGTTTAAATTATATTCCTTTTATTTCAAGTCATTGTCTGTTTATTTTCCCTCTGCCTCTTGTATTTTTATTTAAGTTAGACAAAGGCTTTTCACCAGGGGAAAATAATAATCTTTGTTCCTTGTTAGTTTCCTTCTCTTCTATTATTCTAGAAACACCATAACTAATTTTTTCCCCTTTCTATTCATACATTTAAAAAGTCATATTGCCATTATGTTCACTTTAGTTGTACTGTTTTCATATTTATTCCCTTTTACATTCAAATTATGAGCTACGGAGTCCTTGTGTGTACCAGGCACTGAATTTTTGTTAGTTTCAAGGGGAGTTTACTAAAACTCAGGGGCTGACAGACACTTAGCCCTTAGTTGGCCTTTGGAAATCTTTCTTATGGAAGCACAGTATGTAGGGGTGGAGTCCATCTATTAGTCCTTGCAGAGTGTGATGATTATTAGCCTTATGTGACATATTTCTTTATTATGAAGAAATTATATATATATGAGATTTTATATATATATAYACACACATAATTTGCACCACAGACGAAAGTAACTTTTTCAGGATGCATACTTATGGATTTAGAGTTGGATTTATGCATCGGCCTGTTGTGAGCAATTTGGGGAAAAAACCCCTCTTCTAAAATTACGATTTTAGAAGGTATTTTCTTTCATAAAAGAGAGTTGAGTCAGATTTTATAATTCCCCCCAAAATCAGCCACTTCAGCAATTTTACTTTCTCAGCATACAACAAAAATATCTTGAGGTATTAATTCCTGCTATGTGAGAATCCTCAGCTGGCACTAAGGCTGTGTTTCCAGAAGTAAGACGATGCTGGAAAGCGGCAATGAATTCTAGGAAGATTCTATAAATGGGCAAAAGTTAGAGAAAGCTCTGTTATTACCACAACTAAAGTTCAAAGTTTAGTGGAGCTTTTACATGTGCTAGAGGGAAGATTACTCCCAATTCCAACAGAAACCCAGGAAGAAGGCATGAATTTTGATTTCCTTGAATATGTTTGAAGTCAGTCATGCACTTCAGTGCTTTCATATAACACAAAAGGGTAATCAGGCATAAATTACTGCTATCTATATTAATGATTTAACTATTTTTTTAATGAGAAGTAAACGTCATTAACTAAAGGGAACATGAAAAACTTGCTATCCTTGTCTTTGCTGGGCAATTCACTTCCTTAGTGCAGTAACCATTCATTTTTTCAGCAATAAATCTTACTGAAAAATGTATTCCATTCCATACCTTATTATTGTGAACATAATGAGGGTATTTCCAACTAAGCCTGTTAAACAGAGAATCCCAATCAGAGGAGGAAGGATGATTGCCTCTGCAGCACTGATCACCTGGTAATGGTACCATCCACTCCAAGATTGGTTAATCAAGTCTGGTGTACCATTCTGACAGAACGGCTGAAATTCACTCATTCTTCAGTGATTTTAGGAGTTGGTTCTGTAGTAGCAAGAGAAATTAATTATTCACGGCTAATAATTTGAATATCAATAGTTAAGTCTCATATCTAAGTGTATACTACTGTTTAATGATTATCTGAATTTTATAAAAAAAATTCACGGAAAGATTTTGTACATCTAGGATTGTACTTGAAAGAACAGGATGATGTTATTTTCAAAATGAAACCTGTGATGTAATAATTCCATTACAGTTTAAACAAATTTGTAATCACCCAAGATACACCTTTTATTATCACAGTGTGTACTCTATTCCCAGAAAGTGCACTGTCGACTTCCTCTCTTGGCTGGCGTGATCCAAATCAATCCTCCAATTAAACCCTCCTTAAACTTAAAACAATTTCTCCTTTTCCTATCACTACATGTCCCTGTGAAAAGTCCCTCTCCAGCCTCCTTGTAAGCCCGCTTTAGCTAGTGGAAGGTGCTATAAGGTCTCCCCAGAGCGTTTTCTTTGCCATGCTGAACAACCCCAACTCTCTCAGCCTGTGTCCAAAGGAGAGATGCTCCAGCTCTGTGATCAGCTTAGTGGCCCTCCTCTGGTCTCATTCCAACAGGTGAACGTCTTTGTGTTTGGAGCCTCAGAGCTGGACACCATACTTCAGGCGGGGTCTCATCATAGCAGAGTAGAGGAGTAGAATCACCTCCCTCGGCCTGCTGGCCACGCTCCTTTTGAGGCAGCCCAAGGTGCAATTGAGCTTCTTCTCCTGTACTTGTGCTTGAGATTGCCTAGACCCAGGTCCAGGACCCTGCACTTGGCCTTGTTGAACTTCATGTGGTTCCTCACTAAACTCTAAATTTACAAAGGCTAAGAATTATCTTTCCCTTTTTGTTAATGTGGCAATAAATGTGGATGAGAATTAACTGGCTGTTTGTCTAAGTTTATTAAAACAATGCAAAGATTTCACTGTTAAAGCTGCTTAAAAATCTGCCTACAAGTTTTTTAAATAAGTGTGCTCTGAGCACTAACCTAGTCATCTTCTACACAAACAAAACTGTTATCTTTATTCATAAGTCAGGTTGAATGAGTATGCTGGGACTCTGGTGATGCTGGGATACTTCTGTGTCAGCAAGAGTGTCCTGAGCATGTTTCTATGCTTCCCTTGGAGAATTTGCGGCCTGTTTGCTGTGAGCAGCATGCCATGTGCAACTCTGTGGGTTATTGTTTAAGCAGTCAAAATAAATAGCAGCTGAGGAATGGGTCAATTTAATTTGCTGGCACAAGTGTGAGAGAAATAGCAATTTACCTGTGTATCAACTGTGCCTTTCTTGCAAGTGATGAAATTTTGTTTCTTATTTCTAGGAAGAAATGAAATTAATAAAATAAACTTATGAGATTGTTCATAAACAGGCTGATGTGTATAAACAATTGGGTGAGAGTAGTTATTTCAAATTAGAAGAAGAGGAGAAGGAACGTAATTAAGCAGAGATCTACCTACCTGGCCAAAAAACTGAAGAACAAATTTGGACCGCAGAATACTTGCCTCAGTTCTCTAATGCATCACTAACACAGACTCTTCCACCGTCAAGGAACAAGGCCGTCCACAGCATGATGACAAGATCGGTGCTGGAAATGTAAGGTAAATGTAACTGCTTAGGTCATCCTCTTTCATCCACTGAGGCCGAAGACCTTGAAGCAGCACATATATTTAAACAGTTCACATGACTTTTTGTAAGGGTGGATACAGTATACTTCCCATTACTTGGACCTAGAAGTAAATTTTGGAATGACCAATGAACTGGCAAAGTGTCAGAAGAAAGAGCATTCAAACACAATAGCCCTGCCTCATTTTTAAACCTTTTGTTAATGCTTGGTGGTTATGCTGCACAACAGCCTTTAAAAATTCCCTCTATATTTAATTTTTTACTTGGTTTCTGCCACAAATTAAAGATATTTGTGTTTTCTTCAGTAAATGTGAGGCAATGAATGACCAGCAAGAAAGCTCATTCTGTCTCTTTCCAAAGAGTACAAAATATAGGAAAATTATAATTCTTTCAAAAAGTTGAATTACTGGCTTAAAACACAGCTTTCATGTCACAGAAATATTTCCCTAGTCTTTTTATTTGCTTCTTTCTATAGTCGTCATCCAGAGTGCTTTGCTTTAAATAATGCCACAGCATCTTTCTCTCCAAGACAGAGTTGGAGACATAAACTCTCACCGTTCCCCCAGGTAACTAACCTTCTTCAGCACTGACTGAAGTCACAGGCACACCTTTCCACTAAAGACAAACGTCAATCCAAAAGTAGTTTATTTTGGTTTCGTCATTAATAAACAAAGCAAAACAAAACAACAACAGCAAACACCACCGAACAAGAACCAAAGGAAAAAAAAATCCCTCGTGGCCGATCGCACACAGAGCACAAAAATTCAGAAAATTGCAGCATCCTCGGTCAGCGTTCCCTCTTCGGATCCACCTGCCGACCCTGCGCCCCGCTTGTCCCGGGAGCTCCCCGCGTGTCCGGCCGCCCGCTGCCGGCGGAGCGCTCCCGGCCGCCCCCCGCCCGACAGCTGCCCCCGCCGAGGGGCAAGTGCTGCCCCCGGCCCCGCTGTGAGAGCTCAGCTGCAGCCGTGCGCAGCCTGCAGCCATCCGCTTCTGAACCCGGACCTGCCGCTGCGACCGGAGATCCTCGGCGGAACAGGAGGGAACAGCGGGGCACACCCAGCGCACAGCCTGCTGCTGTGCCTGTCCCTAAACACACAAATGTTAATGCGTGAACCAACAAACCAACAAACAACCAATCCCCCACTCTATGTAAGAAGATTAAAAATCATAGAAAATTATGATATCTGTTTTACTGCCTACTCCAAGTTCCACTTCACTTACATCTTCACGGTTGGACATCTCCCTGATATTTCAGGGAATCCTTCTAATGAAACAGGAAAGAACAGAGGGAAATGGCAATATCTGCATAACATCACAATAATTGTCAAAGAACCCTGGCAGTTGCTGAACTGTATTGAAGGAGACATGGCTGGACACCTCTGGTTCGGGCTTTTCAAATTATAATATCTGTTTCTGGTTCTAATATGGAAAGGTTGTTGCCTAAATATTTTTTTTTTAAAATTTCTCCTCTCATGTAAGTACAGGAACGAATGCTTTGTTTAAACTGTAGGGTTAGTCCACTTTTTTTGGTAGTAAATTTTCATAAATAAATACCTGAATGGAAGACTTTTAAAGCCAAGACACAACACTACTGTAGTGCTAACAGAAGATTATTGCCAGGACTACCTTTCACACTGATTTTTTTGCAAAAATATCTCAAATTTGATGGAAGTTTATTTTTGCTGAAACATTTCTGATTTCTCTCATTTCAAAGATGCAACTCAGTTGACTAAATTTGGAGTAAACACTACTATTTCAGCTCCTGTAGGAAAAAAATATCCTCCCCGAATTCTGAATTGTCTCTGAAATCCAGATGCTCCCCCTACACCCTCTTAGAGAATTGCAGCACACATTGGAATATGAGAAACATGAATTGTTTAGTAGAGTGGACACATGAGATAGGCTGCTAGGAAAAACATACTCAGTTTGTGAAAGGCATTCTGCATCCAAGGGAAAGAGAAAGCCTCAGTGGTATATTTCTCAGTGATATACCCCTTTCCAGCCCTGTGCTCTGGAACAGAAAGTTTCTCAGCCTGCTGCCAGCTGCCTTCCCTTGCCTGTGGTTGAACCAGCCCAGTCCCCTTTACTGTCCCTCATATTCCTGCGAGAGATTCCAGTCTCCTAAGATGTGCCAACAAAACTGCAAGTTTCATTCCTCCCTTACCCGCTTCTTGCAAAAGATCAGGGTTGGAAAAGTTTGCTAATAGAAGAATTTAAATGAATGCCTGTCACTCCAACAGAGCAAGCCAACAGAAGTAATTAAACATGCAACACTTGCAGATCTGTGAGAAAAGTGACCTCTGATAGGAGGGAGGTGATAGTCAGTCAGAATGGTAACTGCTCCAGCAGAAAGGATCAGGCTACTTTCTCTTTCATGTGCACTGCAGGAAAAAAAGTCAGAGTTCTCTGCGAAGAGAAGTCCAAATAAACTGAGCAAATGTAGTCAGCCAAAGACAAGGACTTTAGTTAACATTTAGAGAGTGGAGGTGTCTTTCTTTCCCTATGATTATTATTATTATTATTATTATCTATTATTCTTACATTTTATATATTTTTTTTTCCAATTATTAAACTGTTCTTATATCAACTTACAAGTTTTACTTTTGATTCTCCTCCCCATTCCATCAGGGTGGGGTGGGAGATGAGGGGGTTCAGTGAGCGGCTGTGTGGTGCTTAGTTGCCAGCTGGGCTTAAATCATGACATGACAATACAATTGAAGTGAAAATCTGAACAGGGAATTACAAAGAAACCACAGTGGAAATAAGACCTCAATTTGTATCTAAGAGCATGGTGGTTAGTAGTCATTGGAACAACTCACCAGGTTGAAAAGCAGGTTCTGCAACACTGAAACAATTCTTAGAGCAGTTCAGGTATTTTTTCTTCAATATATATTCTTCTCAAATGGGTATTAATTTCAAATTGCAATTCAAATTTTGCAATATTTTGCAAGATGGCTGACAACTGCTCACAGTTTCTGCACTAGATTTCTAATCCATGAGAAAGCTAATGCAGTAGTTAGGAAGTGTGGTACTTAACCCTTTGGATGAAGCTTCAGATATAGATTCATAGGTTTTCTTTGCAGATAGTGTCAGAACGGAAATCCTGGAATTTTTGATAAGTTGTGATGCTGAGTACCTTAAAGCAAGTAAGGTAGCAAAATATCAGAGCACCTACTGAGAGGTGAATTGAGGCCAGGCTACCTGACAATTTCCATGTCTTACTGAAAGCTGTTACTGCTTTACTCTTCTCCAGAAAAGGTATAACCAGAGCAATTCTAAAAGAGTTTTTCCTTTCAAAAGAAAACCTAAAGCTCTATCAAATTGCTCCAAGGTAAAATTAATATCTGTCAGTCTGTAAAGGTAGTAATCACACTGTTCATCTGTTTATCATGTCAAAGCTCAAAATCTGGCAGTTATTTTTGCCTGTGAAAGATTTTGTTTGTCTTAATCATTATGTGCCCATATATTACTTAATTTCTTTCTATTTTTAATATTTAGAAGAGAAAATTGCCAGCTGTTATTGATCTATGACAGTTTTGACTCAATTGTTGACATCATGTAAGTTATGAAATCCTTCACTGATCTAAGCTGCACACAAAATGTTGTAGCTGATGGTTGGTTTGCGACAAGCAGTGAAAGAAAGAGAATGGCTTTCAGATGACTTGAGGGATGCTTACCTGGAAACAGCAACAGGAGGTGTAAGTATTTTGAATTATGATTTAATTGGAATAGAGACTAGTACTCTGGACTCTCTGTGTACTTTTTTTATATTTCTGTTTTGCTCTCCTTTTGGCACAGTGAATTTTAATTATTCCATGAGAAATGGAAGAGCACAAGGAGGAGATGATAGTGTTCCTGCCTCAGAATGCCCATGTGGTTAGAGCACTTTTATCACAAACTCCTTTGGCCAGCACAAATTAATTTATTCCAAATCTGCTAAGCCCAGAACAGCTATGCAGCATCTCCATGATCAGAGAAATAATTTCATGATCAACATCTCTGCTTCCTAAGAAAGGCAATTAAGCCAGAAATTATTGCAGAGGTGGGGCGGAGGAAGAGGAATGGATGGCACTAGAGATATGCTTCCTGGTTGGAGGGTGTTGTTTCCTTCCCATGAATTGCTGGGATCCTCATTCGCTTGCAGAAGTAGATAATAAACCCTTCCCTTTAGAGTTTCTGGCTTCGGCGTTTCCTGGACTTTGGCACAGAGCTTTCCTCATGTGCTGCACGTAAATCTTATATGATAGTGTTTGAGGGAGGCTATGAGTTTTTGTGAATAATTCGTTTTTCTAAATGTATTATCCTGAGAAACGATTAAGAAAATCAGTTTTTAAAAATGGGGAAAAAACCCCAGTTTCACTCTAGAATTTTCCCAATGGCTGCAGTTCAGCTTAAGGTTTCTACTTTCTCTGAGGTTATTTATCAGTATAGTGATTTAACAGCCTCATAGTAATTCGGGCCTCTTGTTATGAACTTCTTTCTTTCCTCATCATAGTTTCTCTTAAAACAAACTCTCTTTAAAGAAAAGTGGATAATCTAGGGTTTTTTCCCTAGCCTCTCATTCTCACTCACTGACATTTTAGAAATCAATAGCAAACATCATGTATAATTTACAGGTCTTAAGCTGGCTTTTTTTTTCCTCCTAAGGCACTGAAAGCACCAAATTTTACTTCTCTGAAAATAATGCACCCTTCTTGACCAGGATTTCTTTATCATGTTGGAGAATAGGGCTGAAACATCTGTTTTTTCCTAGAGAATGATGTATTTGACACCCTGTTCCTTTGCAGGCACATTTCCGCACGGAAGGAAGCTCTGTTGTTTCGAAGGACATTTAGTACAACCCTTTAAATGCCTATAGTCTGCTTTCCCATTTCCCTAGGCAAATGGACTGCTAAAAGCAGTTTCCATCTACTGTCCTGGCACAATTTTTTTCCCTCTGCCACGCAGGCAGGATGCTTCACCAAACTTACTACAAGAACACACCAAATAAATACAAGAAGTCTTTACCACCAGGTGGYGCTGCTAAACATAGTTTCCCACATCCTTTTAATCCCAGCGTGAATGAAGCAGTCTAAAGGATATGTACCCAACGACTTCTTTAAGCTTATTCAGTCTTATAAAGAAGCCATTCTGGGGAGAGAAGAGCAGGAGAGCATCCTGTCTGTCTGTACCTGAGAAGAATCAATGCCTGAGCCAAATTGCCTGGTATGTCAGCATTTTTAAAAGCAAAGATTCAAAGTAAATATATTTCACAACAGCTTCTATCAAGCCAAGGTGGTGTGCAGGGTCCAGGCATTCCCCGCTCTTGGTCAGAGAGCTAGGGGTAGCACTGAGTTTCAACCCTGAGTTTGGAAAAAAGGATAATAAAATAAAATACTTGTTAACAGTTTGCCCTACCCAGACAGCAGTGTTCCAGGTAGATATGATTTAAAGGGAATAAAGAAATTATATGCCAACTCTAGACAAAGCACAAATTGCACCTTTTTGAATCTGAATTCTTATGTGATTCCTTTAGATATTCCTCCCCCTCCAATGTGCCTGATAGCTAAAAAGCAATTTAATCTCAATATTACATAATAAATCTCAGGTTTACTCCCCAAGCTCTTTATACCTTTCAAATATGTAATTGCAAGGACCTATCATTAGTTCTGAAGTGTGTGCCAGTATCATATGAAATGGAATTTTTTTTTGAAAACACAGTACCAAACGTTAATAAATTCCTCTGTGACCTTACCTGTATTTTTTTCGTTATTATTAATTAGTTGGTACTTCAAAATGTATTGGCTCATTTGTACATTTCTTGAGGTAATGTTTTCACAGCAAGGCAACTGTTTATTGCTTGAGTCTATATTTTCCATATGACCATTGACTAGGAGCAATGGAACATTATGTAAAAAAAGAAATCAATTTCTAGTGATTTTTCTGACAGAAAAGGCTTCAGAGACATTAAGAGAAATGCTTTTATGCCATCCTTAATATTTTGAGAGAAATATAAAAGGTCATTCAGATATTCATTATCCTGTTTGTTTAGTTTTTCTCCTTGAAGTTGACTTTTCTTACATGATTTATGGTCTTATAGCCAAAAAACTTGCAAGAACGTGCATGGAAAGTCATGATTTGAGACTTGATGAGGCTATTTTCCTTGCTGCCATGAAGTCAAAGAAATATCGCCAGCATTTATTTGCATATTTTCCTCCACAGCAGTAGTCATATATAATCTGACTTCAGAGCCAAGCACTCTAGGGCTCTGCCCAAGAAACATCTCTCCTTTCCCACTTTTTGGTTTTTTTTTGAGTTGTAAGTTTTTTTCATTATGTCTCTGTCTGGCAGCTTCATGAAAGTTCCTTCTCAAAAGTTCTTTATTTATTTCTCCTTTTTTTCCCTTTAATGTTGATTTTTATTTAAACTTGCAGCAAGCCATTGCTTGTAGACTTCATGTTAGACAAATCACTGCATACCTGGCAAATGAAAAAGGTTCATGGAAAACAGGTCTATAGTGTTTAAGAGAAGCCGCTAGAGTCTCAATCCACTTTATTTAACCATCTGTCTGCCTGCTCACGCAGTTTGGGCTTCAGGGCACAATCTCTGGCCAGCTGGCTGTGGCAGCAAGGTGCCATCTTCAGGTGAGCACACCCAATATAATGCTGTGCAAGCATATTCTACCTTGTCACAAGCCTAATGAGACCCCACCTGCAGCCACGACAGTATTGTCCTACTGGTGAGAAGGTTCAGTGAAGAGTGCCAGCGTCTGACAACATTCTTTATGACTAAATTTACAATCTCCCCTCTTAATTTTAACTTTTTGCAGCATCAGGATATTTGTGGAGCAGGCTTCAGACTCTCAGCTCAGTCAACACTTGCCGATGAAACCATTGTGACAGCTGTTCTGTCCCTGTGAGCAAAGTCAAACACAAATTTTTGTAGTGACTGTTTTTTTTATCAACAAAAAAGAAGTGTTTTCCTTCAAACCCCTTGGTTGTATCTTCGGCCACATTATAAAGGAAGTATAGTTTGTTCTTTCCAGTCACACCAAGGTGCTGACTATGCTGCAGGCAAGTTCTTTTTCCCGTGACTGATACATCAATCGCTGACAGAGCAGAACTAGAACAGGCTACAAATTATAAAAGGGAAAGCTTTCACTTTGAACCAATAGAGACGCTAGAAAGCTGTGTCAATTCAATCTTTTTCAACTGCATTTGTGTGGCTGAAACAATAAATTCCAGTTTACATCTAGATCCTCCTAGTGTGTGCACCTGGTATAATTAGACCTATGTTATTAAACTTCAGTTCCTATCGTGCACCTGTATCCTTCTAATTGTCTTACACTTAGTTTTACAAATCTCTCTCTCCTTCTCCACATTTTAATGTCTTAATTATTTTTTTAATGTTGCCAGACGTTAGGTGTGTGACATTTCCCACCTTGAAGAGCGGTCTACACATTTCTACTTCTGCCGGCAGAGGTGCCTGCATGACTGAGACGTGTTAGCACTCTGCAGCTTTGGTTGTGACAGCCAGCTCTGCTTGAGCAAAGGAATAGAACAAAAAGTGGAATGCCCAGGAATGCCGGTAGAACAAGGATAAAAGGCTAACTCAAAATGAGGTGATAATGTAGGTGTCACTCAGAAGGTTTGAGCCCTCAAGAAAGCATGCTTTGCTGCCTTATACTGCAGTAGGATAAGTAAAAGTTGTAAGTAAAATTATATATATGCAGATAGATATGGAGATTGAATTAGCTAGGCACTTTGTGACATACCTTTTTCTGCACTGAAAATGTAGGGACGTTACTTCTCCTAATGCTTTTTTCCTTCTAGACCATGGTTTTTCTTTGAAATATCAATCTACCACTTCTACTTAAAATTAGTCTTTAATGGAAGAGAATTGTGTTTGTCTATAATGAATGGTAGCGTGAAAGCACTCATATGACCTCACTGGTTAGATTTAGAAAAAAATAATCAAAAACACTAGGCACCAGTAGTTATTATTAAGCACTTAACAACTGGCTTTTCAATCCTAAGGAAAAATCTTGAAAGCATCTCCTGAATAATGAGAACAAGAAAAGTTCTTTATTAGAAAAGTTCAGTATTTGTAGTTGCTGGCAACTGCCATCAAAGATAAAATGCAATTGTAATCATAATTGCATTTTAAACTTCATCTAAATGTGTGATTTGTCAGTCTTAGCAGTTAATAAGTTTTTAGATTTTTGTCTGCAGAAAACTGGAAGGTATTTCTTTTGAGTACAGTGGATTTCTTCAAACCCAGGGTAAAAATTTATTTTAAGAACAGTGAAACAACTTCTAACAAGTAGTACATGCTTGCATGTATTCTGCAGTCATTTAACTTTGCAGAAGGATATTAACATCCTTGATAAGAAATTCAGATTATATATAAATCTGGTAATGATAATTCATGGCACTTCTAGGAGAAAGCAATTTATTTCAGTTCAGGAGCAATGTTTTTTTCTTTAGACTGCTTAAAATATAAATCTTTGGAAATCAGAAGTATTTTGAGGAAATTGCACTGTAACTGAAAAATTCAGAATAAATGGTTCTCACAGCTTTTTAGACACTTTCTAGAAAGTTTAAAGAAATTTTAACATTCATGTTTCTTTATAACACATCAGATAAAATATAACATTTTTAAATTATCTGATGTTAAAATGTAAAGTAAAGATTACAGCATCTCAAGTTCTTTTTGATTATATTTGTAGCTTAGATTTAAATAGTTACTTAGGTAAAACATCAATATTACTAATGATTAATTTTAGTTCTTCAGCAAACCCAAATATATCATTATAATTTCTACTGGATTACATTACAGTGGAATAGAGTAAAACAGGAGGGGCAAATATGGAGAAAAAATATGGTCATTCAACTATGCAACTACTTCAGAAAAATACAGCAAACATTGAAGGATACATGCCTGAGAAGGCTT
This sequence comes from Amblyornis subalaris, assembly GCA_018881555.1. Taxonomy (NCBI): domain Eukaryota; kingdom Metazoa; phylum Chordata; class Aves; order Passeriformes; family Ptilonorhynchidae; genus Amblyornis; species Amblyornis subalaris. The sequence goes on from JACAXG010000002.1 coordinate 13,830,141, forward strand.
AAAAGTACATAGAACATTTGTACATAGATTTAAAACCTACCAAAAAGCAAACAAATTGTTTTGGTACCCTCTATCTTTTGCAACTGTGTATTTTACTTTACACAGTAATACCTGCCTCCAGGGGAAACCAAACCTTTTGAGAAACCTTTTGAGAAACCTTTCGTGTATCTGAAGACCCATATCAAGAATACTCTCTTTTGTTGGTCAAACAAATCTAGGTCTTTCACTGAACCTTGTTGTCCCTGTTTTCCAAACTTCTGTCACTTGCTGTTCGATGAATTGCCCAACATGTGCTGTCCCCTTACTGGCACAGAGTGGAGCAGGGCCACTACTGAGAACGAGGAGAAAGAACCCACCGTGCACAATACACTATTTGCAACAAACTTAGGGAGACTGTATTTCACCTCCAAAACAATCCATGATTTTACCAATTATACACATTTTGCTTGCAAAATAATTAGAAATAAACTAGAGTGTTTTATTCTAAAATTAAATGCTCCAGTGCTGGTAACTAAATGAGGTGTAACTGTTCTGCTTTAAGACAAAGACATTTTTAATTTCCAAAGTGAATGGTTATTCTTATTGTTCTTATTTGGACAAACTAAAGTACTGTTGGTTTTTTTTTATTGCGATGCATGATGTCTAATAATTGACTGATTCTTATTGTCAAGAAAGAGTATAATAAACTAATTACTGTTAGGTTACAAACAACCGCTGGTCATGTTCCTTTGGAGATAGACACAAGTTCCTTTGGAAACTGGTGTGACTGAGCAGGACACCAACACCACAGTGAGCTTTGCTTCATATTGGAGGGATTGTCCTATGGCCAGTGTGACTTTGTCCAGTGGAAAAGTAGCACTACTGACCTAATTATTCCATCAGTCTTTCTCCTGCCCTCAGGAGAATCTGGTATATGTTCTAGAGATTTTTTGGGKTTTTTTTTGTCATTGCAAAGGACAGTCTGTAAGTCTATAAGTATCCCATCAAACACAGGCAATTTACAGAGTTGCTCTTGTGCTCTCCGTCAAGTTCAGGGGAGTTTGTGTTCTCACCCCACAATTTTGTTAATGGTGAAACTTTCCTCCCATTCTTTCTCTCCTATCCCTCTTATGCCAAAGCAGTCAGTAGCAAAATGGTTTGAATACTCTCATAGACACAGCAGCAGTGAACTCTAGTCCCTGCAGAAATGTCTTCTGCATTGTGTGACTTCCAAACTGTGTGGTTTTAGTTCTGATTCTGACTAAAAAGAAAAAAAAATATTATTGACACATTTTCTGGGGATTTCGAGTGTGTAATTGCAATAAACATCTATCCTCAGTAAATAATTTCATGAGAAGTTGTCTCAAGAAACAGTCAGAGGATTAGCTAGCTTTCTGAAACTTGAGCCCTGGTTGAGCTTAACCATGAGTTCTTTGATATGTCTAAACCGTGTAGTTTCTAAGTATATTCAGAGTCACAAAGCAAGAGGTTTCAGAATTTCAAGTGGCCAATTTCAAAGGCATTGATGAGAGACAGTTTTCAAGACTGGTTTTATCTTCAGTAGCCTACACTCTAGTAGTATTCTGAATTTCATTCATTGAACATGACCCTTTACATGTGTGTTTCAGTATAAGTATTAGCTAATTTAATTTAGTGTCCTGGCTTCACCAATGTCTCAGAATATGACATTTTTACAAAGAACAAGCTCTAGTACTTGTTCTTTGTAAAAATGTAATAATTTCTTCTGTGCTGTGAATAAACAAGGTGGTCATTAAATGAGCTGAAGTATGAGCTGAAGTATGACCTGATCTTTTATTATCTGGAGATAATGGAGAACACCTTTTTTGTCCCTTAATTTTAGATCATCAAAGCTCCAACTTTTACTACCCTGCTTAGTTCAAACTGCATGTAGTGGCCACTGCTGTGTTTTGTTAGAATGAAATATCATAGTCAAGACTTTCATAAAAAAATATGTTCTCTGTCAGGGAAGAGCAAATAGATAAAAAACAATGGTTACATGAATTGTTACACAACAGACATCAGCCTTAGAAAGCATTTTTCAGATCAGCCAAGTTTTCTTAGTGAATACTAAAACATGTTAATATGCAGAGTAATGCAGCCTGGCCTTAACTTACTGCAGTAAATTAATACATCCCGTGACCTAATTAAACCAAACCTTGTGACCTTCTCGCGATTAGGAGTTGCAATAAGTTCAGTGACTTATGAACCACCAAACGTAGTTACAAAAATAAGTAAGGAGATTCTATTATGGACCTACATTTGAAACATTAAAACTTGATGAAGCTTTTAATTGGCCTATTCCAATCTCAGTTGAAAAGCTTAGCATAATTGTGGTAGCAGAAACTACAATCAATTAATTGCAGCCAGGGCATCGAACATGATTCAGAAGATACAATTATCATTTTAGAGCAAATAAAGCTAGACATACAGAATAATAAAATAATTACTGAATACTGTCATTTAAAAGAAATTATCTTAAAAAAATTCCAAATAAAAAAGCCTGATTTTTGAACAGCACCATATGTACTATACTATTAATTTAAAAGATGTGTGACAATGTGATGTTTTACCCCACATTAATTTGATTTGTAGTGTAACTTAAAGTTTTGTGCCTTTACATGGTCCAAGAAATATTTGAATATAAGAACAGATGTCTGACAGAAATGACAAAGAGTACATCATACTTCTTATGTAGRTGATGCAAAGGGTCGATGTGATCCTTCAGTCTTCTGCAAAACCAAGAAGGAGGGGTGCAGTTTTAGCAGAATAGATGGTGCAGACTGCTTTAAAGGTGGGCAGGCTCTCCAGTTCACACAGACCAAGTGCTGCTGCTCAAGGTGAGTCACTGTCACCAGGCAGAGAAGAATCATGCTGCAGGAATGTGGGAAAGAGAACACCTAATCCCTGTCTTTTTCTTAGGGTTCTTAGACAAGGTAGGAGAGACCTATGGTTTGCCATAGTCCTAGTCCTAATAAATTTTTCAGATTTTATATTATGAGCCTTTAGGTGAATGAACTTTTCAACAGGAGCTGTGAACATCAAGAGAAAATTAAGTTCTATAATTCTTTTACACCAAATGCAGTGGTCAGCTTCAAGAGATGGTGACCAAAACAGTTAAGGATCCAAACCAGAACGGTCTAGATCACAGGGGTTGCTCCTAGCAGAATGCCACAGATGCTAGGATGTAGGGGACATTGGTTTTACCTTACTACCCACACGTGGAAATCCTGCAGCTAAGGTCTACACTTCTGAAGGAAGTCTTGTAGTGCGAAGCTATTGAGAAAGTGATAAGGTGCATCATCACTTCTATTACTGAAAGAATTAACCATGTTATGAGTTAAACCATAGATATTAGTTTAGAATAGATCTGTACCACTAGATAGCCTGAATCTGATGCAGCTACAGCCACTATAGCCTTTTCTGTAGTATTCATATACTGCCAATAATGTAGTTGGATACCTACCTTAAGTGGCTTGGATCATATTTTACAGATTTTTGACTTTCCTAAATGCTTTGGCTAAGGAAATCCACCTTAGATTATGTCTTCTCTGATGAATTAAAAGTATAATCAAAACCTCCTTCATCTGTCCAATGAGTATATAAAAGCTAGTGAACTGTATCCCTTCCTTTTACCCAAGGGTTTTGCATCTGAAATGGAAATTCATTCCCACTGCAGAATAAGTACTGTGTGTGGTAAGCATTTTGAATAGTCTGATTTTCTACTGTTGGGTCAAAAGGAAAGAGTCTGTAAAAAAGAATAGGATTTATAATGTGGTTATTTGACAGCTAAGTCCAAAGACTACTAAAGCTCTTGAGAGTTTTTCCATCAACATATTTGGAATTGGGCCACTAATGACTAGGAGGAAGAGAGTTTTGAATTTAAGATTTTTTAGTCGAATTTTATTTGAATCTAAGTAATGTTAGATGCAGTTTAGTACTCACTAATATGTCTGGCTGCTGTAATAAGACTACATGCCAGGGGAACTTTTTCTATCAAGTGGCCAGTGTACTATAAGAATGGAGTACATAGAATATAGCTACCAGTACCTGGTGGGTTACAGAGAGATAGATGTGTTACAGATGTGATAGATGTATTTGGGGAGAATATACATTCGGCGAACATTATGGAATGTCCTTTTATCTCCTCCATAAATTTGACCAAATTAAAAAAAAAAAAGAAATCCAATCTCCACGTCTTGTCTTCGTTGAGAAAGTGCTCTATGCCCTTTAAAAGAAGCTAAACAGAGCTCCTGTTTGGATGAGGGAGTGTATGTTAAGGGACTCTTTATATGCACTCCCATTTTGCTAACCATGTAGGGCTCTTAACAAACTTTCACGGTGACTATGTTTAAGAAATCAATTTTAACAGAATCTTTTTTTAAAATCTACTTTCTAATTAACACCATTAAATCTTTGTTGTTCCCCAGAAGTAAGAGGGTGACACTTTTAAACAATGATTTAGAACATATCGCGTCCCACATATAATTATTATAAAAGTGTAAGACAATATCCAAACACTTTTCAAGGCTTGAATTTTGTACCCAACCAACAGACTCTGAACACCAGATATTCCAATGGCATAAGTAAAGGAATTCTGAAAAACCAAAAATAAAGCACAGTGGTGAGATGCTTTTACATTTTGGTTTCTTTTTTAATATTTACTTTTTTCCTATGAAATTTAAGATGTTGATTTGGTTGTTTGTTTGTTTCCTTGCTTTTCTGGTATTCAGGTTTTTAGGGCTATGATTTCTGTAATTAGTAAATACTCGCAATCCTACTGGTAAGTTTAAGCCCAATAGTCAGCCCAACAGTTATTACAAAGTTTCAGTCCAGAGATAAATGAACAGTTTTCTATCTTAGATTTTACCAGTATGGGGATTAGTGCCTTGATAGAATCTGGACTAAATTCATTCTGTTCAGAAGTAATGAAAAGCAGTGAACAAAACAAATGAAGGTTTTTCTGTGCAGAAGTATTAAATTGTACAGACAAAAGTTTCTGCGTCCAAAAGGTAGAAAACCCCCTCGCCACATCAAAAGTGTGTTCTAAGGCATATGGAAATTTCTCTGTCTTCACTGGGTTTTCCATTATCCTCCATAGAAAAAGAGAGCAGCAGCCTAGCTCGGGAACAAGTACATACTGCTGTTGCATCAGCTTTGTGCTCAAGATAAAGCATGCTTGAGCCTGAGGAAGAGGAAAGGTATGCAAACAGGCTGTGACAATCTGGTCACTGGAGTGCAGAGTATGACAGTACACCCAGATTTACTGCAACTAGCACATAATTCATCATTATACCCATCAGCTGATGAGCATCCCGCCTACATTGCCGTAAATTTGAATGGCTTATGGGAAACTCCAGATGATTTTAAAAGGTAATGTTCTCTCTAGTCACCTGAAAAAAATAGATTCCAGACTTTCTACTTAATAATTTTACTACTTGGCAGTAAATGCTATTTTTGCGTGCAGGCTATTGCAGAAACACATAATTGATTCACCACCATCAATGTGTTACATCATACTCAGCAATAAACAGCTTGATTCCAATCCAAACCAGCTTTTGTAGCCAATATACCAGAAAAACTTCTGTGAAACCATCTGTGACTGTCAGAGCTAATGGGTTAGAGGCATGCGCTGCTAAAGTGAGCAAGAGTCATCAGAAGCGAAGGCTGGGAAACTGCACAGTTAAATGCCACAGTGGATAAATTCTTGCAATTCTGTTGGCCCAGCAGGTGACTTTATTCAACTCGTTCCTCATCCTCTGTACCTTTGCAGTGAACTCTGCCTACAGGGACCACTATTAATGTAGATCAATATTGATTTGTTAATATTGAACAAAAATGATACTCAATTTTCTCCTTTGCCTCCATTACTGATCTTTGTGATTAGAGTTAAAAAATATGGACAACTAAACCGGAATTTGCAGCCCTGAAATTTGTGAATGATTTCTGWTGTTATCCGTGCTCTATAGAGTCAAATCTTGTGATATTCTTCTGGTCACACCAGTATGGCTCCAGATCAGAATAAGAATATTGCAATAGAAAGGAGTTGCTTGACTAAGTCAGCTAAATATTGCATATTTATTTTACTGTTGTTTTTGTGACCAAGTCTGAAATTGCCTTTGAAAATATTCCTTTAACAGGATGTGTACTATTACATAGTACCACATTAAACAATTTCATTACTTTGCATAGTCATATTTTCAAAGGTGGGAAGTGACAGAACAAATTGTGCACATACACCATGATGAATGCTGCATGTGTTATGAGTAGTCCAATTACTGAATAAACATTGTGAACACCTATTTAATGAAACATGCATTATGAATATGTATGCTGTATTTTTTTCAGATGTGTATGGCCAATAATATTTTCAGGAGGCATTGAATTTTTCCATCTGACTAGCAACAGAGGTGAGAACAGAGCTCAGGAGATGTTCTCTTTGGTTCTYACAGGTGGGAAAATGAATGCAGTGAGATGATGTCACCAATAAGTTTTTGGGTTTCCTGAAAATGCAGTAATATTGTGTTGACCAAGAGTGTATTCTACCTCGTAGTAAAGGGGAAAAACAACTTTATGCCTGTCTGCTAATCTAGTGACTAATGCTTTAAACTAGGAACAGAAAGTAGCAGCTTGAATGTCTAAAACTAGAGGACATGGATCCACTGTCCTATTTTTTATGGGTTCTCCCACTCTTCTATCATTATTTAATTTATCCATCAAATTTAAATGACTTGATAGTAATGCAAGAGAACATTTGTGAGAAATAACACAAGAAATAAGCGAGAGTCACTGGAATGCTTCATGTACAACCAAAACTATGACTGAACTGGCATTATCAAAAGGTGGTGGGGTAACTCTAAATGACTGGCAGTTCCGTAGAAAAAGTATGGCTTGTTCAGACTGATGGCGGAGAGAGAATGAAATATTAAGGGTTCAAACAGTTCATCTGAGGTACATAATACTGACAGATCTGCAGCCATTGAAGAGCAGAGTTGGAAAGAAATCCATGAGAATCCAATAGAAAAAGCAGTTTGGACAACAGTGACAATGAATATAGTAAGAATTCGCAATTCACAGAAACTGGCAAAAGTAAGAACGGCATTTCAAGAATAAAGAATTAAGCAAACTCATACAGTGAGTGACAAGATCTGCTGAAATTACAGTCACTCTTAGCTTAATGTCTCCCAAGACTATTCCCAGAAAAGCAGCAGTGCACCAATTGGAGCTTCTGTTCTGAGAGCAGGCATATGGACTAACACTTTTCTTTAAGGTTGCTCCTCAATAAATGAAGTTTTTTTTGAGGTGAACTTTCGTTATGAGCCCTACTACTAGTGCATTTTGCAAGCTACCCTCCCTTTTATACATCCCAGTGTGATCTTTGGATTTAATTTCTTTTTTTTGCAGCATCAGCAGCATAACATTGCAAACATATGTCAGCTTATGAACCACTAAAATCTGCATATTTTTTCCTAAGTAATGTCTTGGCAGCTTCCTCCCTCTCCCCCATATATATTTAGATGATTATTATGGCCCATATGTGATACTTGATGGAGCACAGGACAAAAAATATATGCTGAAAATGGAGAAAAAGCCACTTTTTTAGTAGAAAGTCCATGTAGAGAGAGAACTCTTCTTCAGGTCTTTCTTCACACTGTTACTGAAAAATGGAGCTGAGCTCATCCAAGAACATGTATTGCTAGGCTGAGACGGGTTGGCCAGCAGGGATGGCAACCATGCTCTGGGAACTGTGTATATAAAAGCAGCCATACTTGCGAGGAAGAAAGAGTTTCTCAGTTTCTAAGGGAAAAAATCTAGCCTTTTTTGTGTGAGAATGGGATATCCTTTAAGAAAATACATGGCAACACTTATATTGAGAAGATCAGAATATGCTACCGTCAGAAGCCGACAAATGCTTTTGAGGACTTGCTGTACTAGTCTTCTAAGGTCGATGATCCACTGGATCATCATGCAGCCATGGCCTTAGAAAACCTGTTTAGACACTAGATTATGAGCCTGTCATTTAAAATGCTCAGTGTTGGACAATAAGGCAGAACATAATTCACATGCATAACCTCTGACATTTCTTTTGGCTGCTTTCAGACAACTGGCTATCCGAGGATTTCCTCAGTTCTCCTTCCTATCTTAGGGATCCCATTTTAATGAATTGAAATGGTAGTGATTAGTTGTAGTAAAACTGATGGATTGAGAAAAAATGTAGACAAGAAGAACTGGACTGAGAAAATGTAGATGCAGGGCCTCAAAAACTTCYTTTGGCCTCTCTTCATCTTACTGGTCCTCTGAAGATCCCTGTGATCCATTCACTGTCTGAAGAATTCCACTGTAAATGGCTGCAGTAGTTGTAGATCAAAGCAGATGAGATCGACTGAGACATGTTTGAGACGAATTTGAGATTAATGGTCACTTGAGGCAATGAGCTCTTTCATACCAGACTGTGCCTCCTTTGTGCAAAACCCACCAGATTATGGCCAGTCAGAATTAAAGTCAGGCAGCACTAAGGTAGTAGCTACTCTCTTCCTGCATGATTTTGACCCGAATAAATGATGGTGTTGTGGATAAATTTCACAATATGATTTATCTGTTTGTCTCTCTTGGGTGTTCTACCAGTAGAGGAAAATTGATCATGAATCTTTCCATATTTTAAGTGGAATTAGTTTTCATTTGCAATTCAGAAAAGTGTTTAATGGAAAAGATTTCTATTTGCAACGTGTCTTTTTTGGCTAAAAGGAAAGTTTCAATTGGGGTCACTGGACAGTCCCCAAATAATTAATCATGATTATGAACTACAAGTAAGTAGGAATGGAGAATAAGTCTCCTTACCTTACAGTAGAACACGCCTGGAAATTACTTTCAAAATGGTCAGCAAAATGGGCTAATTATCTTTGTTGTAAGGACAATTGTCCGTATTCTAATTGAATTATATAATGTTTTCTTTTTATGTGTCTATTTTAAATAAGATACACAGTCATTTATCTACTGGAGAAAGGATTAAAACTCAAATCTTCCTTCTTTTCAGTGGAACACTGTCATGGTTTAAACCCAGCCGGCAACTCAGCCACACACAACCATGAAGAACAAAAATTATCCTGGGCCACATCTCATTGAAGATAATCCTACAAGTGCAGCATAAATAAAATAATAGAAAAATAAAAAGTTAGAATAATTTGACTACTTTATATAATTATCCAAAAGATTTATATCAAGGATTTGTAGGAATTTATATTTTGCTCACATTTATGGTTATTAGATAAATTAATATAAATTAACTAATTCCTCTATTTCACAATCATGAAGGAAAAAATATTTTATCATGATGGACATCTTGACAGTTATTTAATTATCTAAAGAATATTCACAGAGTGCACTCTTAAAAATGTGAGCATTATTAAATGAACTCCCAGCTCCACCATTACAGAGATTAGCCCAGTGTTGTATCTTTACTGACAATTCTATTGTATCCTTTTGCTCCGAACATTTTATGAGTGAAGCTCCACTCTTGCAGAGAGATCCCACTGTATGACCACAGCTGCAACTCTTAACTTCCACTTCTCTTGCTTAAGTCAGTTTAGCTGTTTAAAGACATTTTGTTTATGTGGGAACTGCAGGAAATCAGATATATATCAGCTGCCTCAAAAAGAGTTCTATTTTATATTCTATCATTCTTCAGGACTTGATTGATGATCAAAAATCTTAGAATTCCAGCTACCTGGGGAAAACCAGGACTCAGTAGAGGATATATAATAAAGAACAGCTAAAAAATAAAGTGACAGCAATCACTGTAAAGCCTGATAACTGGATCTCTAGTGTCCAACATAAATACTGGGTTTAGGTGCTTTTTATGCATTTTACAGCAAGAGCCAGATGCTCAATATCTAGTACGTGAGTTTATATAAATTAGTTCCTTACATGGCAAACTTTATGACATCAGTTCATCTAGAATTTATACTTTGTTTTAAAAGGTCACAATTCCAAAAAAAACCCCTGCAAACAAAATATTGAGACCTAGCCTTCCTGTTCCTGGCAGTTTTAAATGTATGTTCTGTAATTATTTTGAACTACATACTTGCAGATTCTATGAAATGCTGCAGTCTTACTACTGTGTATTAATGCAAATCTAGAGAATACCCCTATGTGACAACGAGTAGCTAAATATTTCCATATGTGTATATAGGTCTATCTGAGTAAGTTCTTTTTGTCTCTCCAAATAATTCCTCATAAATGTGCACTATAGGCACTTGTTTATTTAATTCTGATGATTACGTGTTCTTCAAGAAGTTACAATTTGTGACAAAACAAAACCCAAATCACATACAACATAGATTCAACAGCACTGCAAGAATTTAGGCTTGTTTTATGCTGAAGGGAAAACTATAGTGCCATTTGGCCAAGGTCTCTACAATGTGCAAAGTTGATTAGGATATGATAGGTAGTAGGAACACATAGGTCAACCAGGTGTGCCATGGGTTAGCTGTGCTCCCCTGTCCTACTGCCATCCTTTGTCTTCTCCTGCCTTTTATTTATACCTTCTGAGTATGGATATATGCGGGCTAGCAGTAAAAAAAAAAAGAAAAGAAAAAAGTAAAAGCAACTAATGGGTAAAGTTTTTTATGCCAGCAAAGGCAGGCTTTAATCCTTAAAATGGTGTGTGGTTTGGGATTGCATGAAGGACGATGCCTTGCGGCATATAGAGTAATAAGAACTACCACATTGACAAGGAAATGCATCAGTAAAATCTCTATTGGAGTCAGTGGGAATTCTGTCACTGAATCAATTGGGTCGAGATGTCACCCCACAAATTGGATTCTTTCTGTCACTGTGTTCTAGGACACATCTATGAGGAGAGCAGCATTTCAGCCATGTGAGAATTTACTGTTCTGCCCCTGCATTTGGGTCATAATGGCATAGGAGTGGAGAGATGAGGATTTATTTTCTCCTGGTAAAATATCAGTTTAGAATTGCTGCAACCAATAAGAACACTGGCTGAMTAGACACCATGCTTAAAATTAATGGCTTTCTGCAATATATTATAAATGCTTTACTATTGAAGGTTGCTTGAAAAAGAAAGTGTTTCTGAAATTTGGCACTGCTATGAAACTTTGGGAGTTGGTAATTGCCAGAGGCTATAAATTAGCCTGATGTGCTGTACTGACCCCGTCATGCACTTAGTGTAATGGTATCAGTTTAAATTACAAAAAGAGGCTGAACATTAAAATACTCAAATTGCATTAGGAGAGGGGAGAGAAAAGACAGAACTGTCATAGCTCATTAGTATTCTATATAAAGTTGAAGAAAAATACAGCTGTCAATAGCAATAACAAGTTTTCTGCTTGCTGTTTATTCATCTATCCAACTTTACCGAATACTACAATTTAAAAAATGACTCAATTGGAACTACTTTATATTTGCAAGTAATTGTTCATGCAGAATATTTAATTACTGTTAACATGACTTATAAACACTTATTAACATATTATTTATTAACATTTTCTTGCTATTACCATGAACATGCACACTGTAGAACCTTATCACAGCATTTTACTGACTAATGTTCAGAGAGGGCTACCATATCTCTGTATCAATGGAATCAACTTTCATTTCCAGCTAGAAACTTTAATGAGACAGAATTTGAGGACTTCTGCACAACTATTGAGGATTCTGGCATTGTGGTGGTTGTAGTGGTCTCTGCAGGTCTGTATTCACCAAGCCCGGATGTGTTCCCTGCATTGGTGAAGTTCATTAGCCAGCAATAGAGGTGCAGCACGGTAGATGCAGCACTTGCCAGAGAAACAGAGAAAGTAGAAACTTCACTTATTTAACCATGGATTCTTACAGACATTTGGACACTGTTYGAAAGTCACTAACCTTTTTTATTGTTTTCCAACTGTTTTGCGCTGACTTAGGTATGCGCCTTGCAAATCTAAAGGTGATTATTAGTATCAATTATTAATACCTCCCAGGAAGAGCAAGGACGTATTGGCCATCTTCCAGGTTTCTGGTGTAAATCATATTTTAATGATTAGTTATATCTTCCTAACACTGTAGGAGTCTGTTTTCAGTACCTCCAAGAATCTTGGGTAAGCATTATTTGTGTTTGTAGAAACAGCTGAATTCTCAGCTGTTGTAAGGTATTTGAGCCCTGAAATGTGCCCCAGCCAAACCATCCTCAGTTATTCTTATCAGAGCCCTCAGGAATTCATCAAGGTTACTGAAATGTAAACTGAGCTAAATTGGGAAAGAAAAAGCTGAAGAACAGAATACCAAGACAGCAAGAAGTAGATAAAGAAAGACTGTGCCGCACTGGACTAGAACCAACCATATTTTCTAGAAGGTGCATGCAGAGCGCGTGGACAAGATAGAGGGACCAATCAAGTGATGCGTGATCGCATGGACAGCGGTTGTAAAATGTATAAGTAGAGTGTAATGTAAACAATAAAGCATCTTCTGCCTAATCATATTGATTCGTTGTCCAGAAGTCCTGAGCTCCCGCACTCAGCCTACTCAAATCACCTCACACTTTGTTTATCTAGGATAACCATTTCTGAAAGTGTCTCAAAACCAGGTGCTGCTCTCATTTCTAAAATATTTTTACCTTTAAATAGAGCAGCACTCCCAATCAGGTTACAGGAAAGCTGTTGAAATTTATTTCACCTGCATCTGTATCAGATGGAATAGTGATGTAATTACATGTCTGACTGCAAGATGTAGGTATATACTTGAAGAATCTTTAACTATCCCAAATAAAAGTGACATGATGGATTACAGACTTCAGTACACCATAGCTGAAGTAAATTACACTGAAAGCTTGTACAGGTAGACTGGCTGTCACTTTGTTTTATTCTCAACAAGTGAAACTTAGGGGTCTAGTTGAAGCTGGTTATCCTCATGAAATTTCTCTGCAAGTGTCTGTCTTAGATACTGTTGCTATTTTTAGATGACTTACCTAACAGGGGTGCTCCTCTCATCTCTCCGTATTTCTCTGACAATAGAAAAAGCTGAACCTACTTAGACAAGATAACTGTCTTTGCAATGGTTTGAGCCCTAATATTACCTTCTCTGCCGTCTCCTTTTCATTAGTGTAGTGGCACAAACTCTCTAGATAATGGCCAATTTAATATTATGTGGCATGCTAAGGTCACAGATCCTAACTGCAAGATGCAGTCAGCAATCTTGTACCTACCTTCCTTTCAGCAGAGGACGTGTTTGTTGCTTTTTCTTTATAGACTTACATTTTTGTTAGCATTGCCAAAGACATGTGCTATGTGGTTACTTCAACATTCAAGATTTCCAGAGGTATAATTCACAATCTAAAAATCATGAACTTGCATTAAAAAGATTTTTTTTTGTGATTTTGATCTGCTACTGTTTCAGTTGGTATAAACCAATAACAACAACAGCAACAAGAAGCAAACTGGGAATTCTTTTGTGTAACTCTATAAGCTCATGGTTCATAATATGACATATATCTCCCACGTACCTTTCATAAGAATTGGCAGAAATGCATACGTTACTACAACACCGCTCAGGAAAAATAATACTATGCATATGGATTAAATTTCACAGACTTATTGTTTTGTTTTGTAACCATTCTTTCTTTAAACACACCAAAATAATTTCTTTCACTCTCTCTCCTCAGTTTGGATAAGTAATTCTCTCATACTTCCAGCCGACTTCTCATGTTGTGTGAACTCCTCCTCTTATTTCTACTTCATCTATCAAGATATATTTGGCATTTTTCTGGCAGATGACAGCACTTCATTTCACCGGGGGGAGGAATATGAAAGACAGAAGAACAAAAAACAGCTGAAAAACACTTTGTCTTAGGGTAAATGAATAGACTTTTACCAACTATTCTCACAAGCACACGCTCCAAATCTTTGGACTGACAATAAGCATTGGAAATATTCTCCAAATGGTATTTTTCATCTGATGGTACTAAGCTGCTGAAAATGGGGTTTTACAACACTGCCTCTCAGTCATATCTCTTTCTTCTAAAAGATTTTGAATCTAAGTTGAAATYGTCTGATGGCTTTGCATTATGTGTTGTCTGAATAAAACATACTTGATTCCTTGCGCACGCTGGATGACCAGGTAAGCTGCACATTATCTATTTGGTCCCTTCAGAATTACTTTGCTTTTACAGCTTAAAGTGAGTGACAGCAACACACGAGCTAAGTGTTCCAGAAGAGCAGAAACTGCACTTATAAATTGCTGACTACTGCATCAGTAGGAAAAGCCTCGCAGTGAAGTAATAATTACTCTGAAAGAGGAGTATTTCCAAGTCTTTGATATTGAAGACAAAAAATAGGCAATATGGAAAATGTTTCAGTTGACTGAATGCCTCTACACACATTTTCGCATTAATTCTTATGTGTTTATGGAATGCATCTTATAAGAAGTCCCTTTCCTACATTTGTTTTTACTATAGGCAAGGGTTTTCTGAAAATTTGTAATTTAAATATAAAGATACCATTTAAGTACTAAACCAAATTAGATTCCATTCAAACAAAAATATTTCAACCAGAACCAAAGATTAAGAGGGAAAACAATTCATCTGAATCCTTGTTCATCTGAAGCAAAATTAGGAGATGCTAAACTGAAATTAGCAACATTCACATTTCCAGACAGAGATGAATTTTTCTACATATCATCAAAGCGAATGGAAGAAAACTTTCAACTGTCTTTTTCTCCTAAGAAAAGTTAAAGCTAATACCATTCAAGTAGAAATAAAGAATGTGAGTTGCACTTATAGCTAATGGTCTCCTGGAAGAAGAGATCTGTCCTGTCAAGATGAAATACTGCAACTCTACAAACATATAGAGTTTAGCTGGCTTTAGAACTAGGCTGTAGAGTTTTCAAGATCATAATTAGGGCTAAGGAATTACTGCTTCCTTAGATCTTACCTTATTTTCCTAAAGGATTTTTCTGGAAATGGTCTTAAAATTTGAGTACCTTTACATGTATGTGAGAAATAAGCATCTGGAATCAATGCATGCAACTTGAATTCTTAAGAAAATACATTTTCTTCTATGGAATTGCCATTTTTGCTCTGCCTGACTGAATGGAAAGTTGTAATAATTAATTATAACTAATTAATAAACATTAACTCCAATAATTAATATATCTCAATCTCTTGAGAAACAGACAAACCATGATCAATATTCATGAGCTTTTTGTATCTTGTAAGCTCATGTTAGGACAAGAGATTTGTTATCTTTTGTCATGACTTGAGAGAAAAATCTCACATGCTTGTGGTTTCTTTTTATTCATGAGCATACTTAAGTATTAGTTTTTTTAGCTATTTTTCCTTTTACATTACAGTAGTATCTAGCAGGCCAAAGTCAGGTCACAGTTCTGACATGAGAAATACAGTATGCAGATTTAGTGAGATGATTAAATCACTCAAGAACTATACTCTTAAGTAGAAAATTCAAGAAGCAGAGGAAGAAAGCACAGGTACAGAGATGTGAATTAAACTGCTGCAATTCAGACTGAAATGGCAATAAATATTAGAATAGGTTCACTGTCTCTCATTTTATAATTCGGTGTCACTGGGATACCACTTCTCATAATTGGCCATGTTTTTTCATGTATTTCTGTCATTTCAATTCAAGATGTCTACAAAAAACATGAGAATACTGCTTTTAACCCCTGGTGTTACCTCTGAAATAATGAAGTATCAAAAAAAGAAATACACTAAATTTTCTTTTACACCAGAGTAATGTGCRGGTAAAGTAGAGTGGACTCAGGGAATTCTATCTCATTTAATTATTTGCCAGTTACAGAAATGGTTAATTACTGATTTGGGTACTGAGAAACAGAGAGAGTAAATTAAATGGACGTTTAGGGAGAAGCAATTTCATCCCCTTTCCTCAGGTTCAGCTTCATTCCATATGCCTCTCCTCCCCACGCTGCTCATCTCCACTCCCTTTGTTTGAATCACAGGTTACAGTCAGGCCCCTTGGTGATGCGGCAGGCAGTGCAGAGACTGGGGTCAGCACCTCCTGCTGCTCCTTGCTTCTTACCTCCCTGTACCTCCTTTCTTGCTTGTTTTGTCCACTCTGTGTTGCAGTCCCTCAGGGTATCCCTATCCTCCTGTGGATCAACAATAGCCATAGTCCTTCGGGGTGTCCCTGTCCTGGCATGGGTTGCCCGAGGCCACAGTCCCTTAAAGATGTACCTCCTCTACCGTGGAGCTCTCTTTCCAAGAGTGTCTCCTGCTGCATTCCCAGCAATACCCCTTTCCACCTGCCTCCTCCCTTATTTTCCTGTGTGTGCCCTCGCATGATGTCCCCAATGTCTCCATTTGTCTCTACATCATGTAAGATGCTACAGCTAAGAGGCTATTCTTTGGAAGAAAAAAATACACACTTATGGCAACCATAGAGCATTCTAATAGTGAAGCTTTTAATGAGAATATGACAAGAAAAATTTGTGTATTACCACAATCGTGGTGGGTTCTAAATAATCACAATTCCCCATGGCACTGAATCACAAGCCATGTTCATCAGTAATTGTCACTTTACTCCAGATTTTTAGATTAAAAATTCTGCTTCATGAGTTTCTGATGCTTTTCAGGCTGCAGCAGAGGATTTCAGAGATGAATTGCATTGTTCCAATACACTCACTGACTTCCTACTTTCTGCTCTCCAGCACCATGCACCAACCCTTCAGGGACTGACATGTCTCCTGCTCCCAACACGAAAGTCTGGTAGATGTCCTGACATGAAAATTTGTCATTTTCCCCCCAAAAATAAGGCAATAATGGCTTTTGGGTTTTTTTTTTTGTGTGTGTATGGGTTTTTTTGATTTTGGTTTACATGCTTCTGACATGCTGGAACTCTGCCTTTCAGGCAGAGAGATTTTGTGTAGCATGAGGCACTCATAGAATTTGCAAGATAAAACCTTTGTTTAGAGCACTCTGTCTTCTTGCTGTAAGAAGAATAYATTTCCTATATTTCTGCCTCAGACCAAAGTAGATTATAGCCAGACAGATAGGTACTTGGAAAAAGAATTGATTTTATTTCTATGTTGCATTGATTATTCCCACATATACCACCATTAGTCATATCCAGGAATTTCCTTGCTGGGAAATGGCAGGACAGACTGGTTTAGAACTGCTCTGCAGCTGTTCTAAATTACACTGGGATAAGACTGTGAACACTTCTGGTTTTTAGATGTCTGAAAGTTTAGCTTTTAACAGGAGACTAGACCCAATCTAGCCTCTATTCCCTGAAGAAATGGTTTACTCTTATGCGGATGTAAGAATCGGTAACTTACAAGGAAAATTATCATAAAAAAAAAATCCCTGAAAACAAAAGGGGAAAACAAAGCAGTGTAAAGAGAATTAGGCTGGCAGGAAACTTCAAAATGTGCATGATATGAAATGGTATCAAAACAAAAGTTCAACAGATGGCTTCAGCATGAAGACTAGCAGTGTTTTCTAGCCTTTATTTATTTCAGGGGCTCAGTATCAAGAGGTGCAAGTTTCCATCTGGTAATAGAATTCCACAAGTAATTTAAGATGAAAGACGTAATATGTATTTAATGACACCTTCACATTGCTGATCAAAGCATTTTTTTCTGAACAATTTTTTTGTCATGGTATTATTTTTCTTTCCTTACCTATTTTTTCCAGTCCTTCCACCCCTTGCCAACTACCATGTTGCATAACTTCACTAACATTTTTCCTATACCACTACGAAGATCTTATGTGGCTACTGAAGACAGTGATTCTTCAGTGATTTCTGTCCCTCAAATTATTTTCATTTTTCCCGTCATCTCTTCCCCTTGTGCACCACAGAGTTTAGAACCGGGAAGAAGCTAGTCACTTATTTTGTGGATATGTTCAATGTTTCTTGTTCTTATCCTACTTCTGCCAAATTAGATATTATTTTAAGGATGAACACGCACATAGTGTGTATCCTCCTTAMCTAAATAAGTAACAGTATGTCACTTCTCACCTTGACAGGATAGCCAGAGAACAGGCGTGGCACAATGTTATCTGGGGACCCWTCTCCTCTCTGTGGGGGATCCACAGAATGCAAAAAGATGCTAGACAAGAACAGAATTACAAAGTTTAGAGGACCTTGGTAGGAGTCTTTACTCCTCCATGTCTCCATATGCCCTCTCAACCACTGCCTTGCTTATGTAAAGTTCCAAGCACAGTTATCTCACAGGGCTTTAAGCTCTGCTTTCATGTTAATATGCCAATTATTTAACAGCAGTACTGAGACATTTAATAGAAAATAGCATAGAATTTTGGAAAATGGCTGTTTCATCATAGGCACTCTACAAGACATCATGTTCATCTCTGCCTGACAAGGTATCAAAAACTGATCTTATGTCCATTGCAGAAAGTTAGAAACCCACGGAATTTGGTGAGACTTTTACCAGATGTATTAATCTGGGATGAGGGAGCATGTGCCCACTGCATTACTTCCTGACTTAATATTCCAGTGCGGGCTTGTCAATAAAAACAGCAGGAGTGAAAAGTGGTTCTGTGCCCCGCTATGTGCATACTCAATTTCTGTGTTTTTCTCCTTTATTAGCCTCCAATTCATAAGTGAATTTATAGTGGCTTAGCAATACTTGTTGGCAAGTGCTTCACCTCCAGAAGCTTTTACATCCGGTGTTGAAAACACCAATCTTTTGACATTTGTTGTACCAAAATGCGGTCTCTGGCACAAGCTAATATCCTGTGGTTGCCCAGCTCACGACTCTGATAATTTGACTGTTTCTCCTATTTTTATTCATATTTGTGATTCCATGTGAAAGAGGTTAAACATTATTCTCTTGCATGCTATTTGGAGTTATGTCCTTTTCCTTGCATACACGGATTTTGTGTGAATTAGCACTGCTGCTAATTACTCTGCACAGATAGCTGCAGCAGAAGTAACTAAATTAATAGTCTGTTGGAGTTGCCCCTCTGCCATATACCTTGAAGAGCCCACAGTACTGTGACAGGATAGTGGTTTCCCGCTGCTAGATAATGGTCTCCTGTTGCTATGCAAATGCAAAGCCAAAACAAATGTGAATGATGACATTTTATAAAGCAAACATAGAACTGAGCCTGTCTGTGGTAAATATTTCATCAAAAACCATTTCTGTTTCCTACACTTGTGAAATGAACACTTTCTAAGGCAGCATCATGTTGTAAATGAGAACAGAAATACAGGTCTAATATTGAACAGGCCTAGTGAGATGTTAGAGTTGTTATCCTTTTTAGAGCTTATGTGACAAATAACTCATTTCGACCTTTGATTTCAAGACCAGCCACTCTCTAGTACYTAATGCTCCTTACAGCTCAGTTGTTACCTCTTTTTCAGTCTTGCTTTTGATGTCATGTTCCTGCACAATTCTCTCTCATTGTGCAACAAACAGTTTTCTAGTTAGTGTTTGTTGTTTAGCATGTTATCCATCTTATCTACTTTTGATCTACATTATATCTTTTTAAAAAATACATTTATGCTATTGAACTAGAGCCTATTCTTCAGCTTCCTTACTCTGGGAACAAAAGGGAAGTAAAATTAAAAAAAAAAACAACAAAAAAAATTGGCTGTCAGGAAACTGGTTGTGGCTTCTTGGTCTTGTCTATTCCCAGCTTAAGGACACATCAGAGTAGTCTACATTCTCGTTCACTTTGGCTCTGCTGGCACTGGTTCTTTGGAAGCAAGATTGTCACAATCAGTCTGAAGGCTGGCAGCCTCACCAGAGCAATCAACTTCTCTAAACTTCCCTGTGCCCTTGCTGAATCTTGATTGACTTAGTGCAAAGCAGCTGGAGGACACTTGTGTCTCATATCGACCCTTCTCATGCCAATCTCAGCTGTCAAAGAGGTGCTTCAGCTTCAGACTGCATCATGTTTCTTCAAACTGCATTTATTAAACTGATGCCTGATAAAGGCAGGGAGAAGGGGAGGTGGACAAGGGTTTGGAGAAAAAGTGCTCAAAACCCTATGAATTTTAGGCAACATAAACAATAAGCCTGATTTTAAATTAAGGAAGCTGTACATTTACAAAATATCTTTCTGCACAAGAGAAGATGCACCACTTAACTTGAAGCAATTTCATATGGTCCCCAATTAAAAAGAAATCAAAGAAAATATTTAGATAGAGTGCCCTCTGTAATCATTAACCATATTTGCTCCTTTCTTTTGCTTAGTACTACAATCTTTTGAAGATCAAGGCCAAAACAGTAAAGATTTCAGGATACTGAGCAAGTTAGGACTAACTAGCTGACCACGTTTGCAGTCTGAATGAGCTATCACAGCTCATGCTTTGCCAAGATTTCTCTCTTTGGTAGAAGAAAATGAATCCAGTATGCTTGCTGCCTCCAGATGGTTCAGGAATAACACGAGAGGAGACTAGACTCTCGAGTACACAATTGTTTAGAGCTTAAAAGGTCAAAACACCCAAGTGGC
This sequence comes from Amblyornis subalaris, assembly GCA_018881555.1. Lineage (NCBI taxonomy): Eukaryota > Metazoa > Chordata > Aves > Passeriformes > Ptilonorhynchidae > Amblyornis > Amblyornis subalaris. The sequence continues at coordinate 13,850,575 of JACAXG010000002.1, forward strand.
TACTGGTAGCCAATGGAGATCATATGGTAAAAGTGCATTGAACTTCACAAAGGCACAATACTTTCTTAGAAGAGCAGCCAGGTTTGAGGCAGCCAGATTTTGCGCCAGCTTCGTTTTCCAGATGGATTGAAATCATGCAGAGATTGTGAGTAATCTAACCTTTGTGAAGGCAAAGTCTACAGCTAGAGGATGGGTACAATCACATGGGTGCATGAATTTTTAAAGTTTGTGGGTGATATCAAAATGAATCAGAACAACTTTCACTGTATCTTTGCAATCTGGATATAAAAAAAATCTCCCCATTTAAACCATAACAGAAAAAAGCAAACACACATCTGTTCCTTGAACTGCAAATAATTTAYTTACCTGATTCATTGGTTAATTTCCTTGCCAGCCATCTTTTCATCCTTCCCTGGTGAACTAAGGCTCAGTCACAAGTTTCTATCTATGCACTGATCTCTTCCAATCACTTGATTTTTATTTTGTGGATGCAGGTGAGGAGGGAAAGAAGAAGCAAATGTAGGTTGGTTACCCAACATAAAGACCGACAATCAAGAATTCAGGTAAGCAAATGACCTACAGATCTGTGTYCCCAAATTCTACAATCTCCACATAATGCCCAGCTATGAATACCAGTTTTACAGTGTCTCCGTTTTTCCTGTTTCCTCTGTAGTGTCAGTAACAATGCACATTACTAAAGACATATACGGCACCTAGGGAGGGTTAAAGTGAAACACAGAAAAATAGTTGTCAAAAGAAAGGTTAGGGCAAATGGAGAGATGTGATTTATTTGGGCAGTCTTATATGCTTGAAACATAACTAGCAGAAGTTCCTGATTACTTTGAGTTCTTCTCTTTGCAGCAATATTCAAATTTTTCTCTGGCTACTACTACTCTGAACATATTTTTCTGTTTGAGTAAGACACTGGGCTCAGAGCTTGTTTGGTAAGCATGAGCATTTCTGGAACCCATAGCTATTGTAGGTAAATATAATTTCATGGACAAAGTCAGTTGTTGAATTCAATCTTTTTCTCAAGATCCCATTGCTCTCCACCAGAAATCAGGATACACTTTCAGGGTCGTTTATAGTCTTTAAATGTTTTTTTCACTAAAGTTGAAGAAAAGATAGTTTTAAATTCATATATATTTATTTTGTACACAAACACATGCTGAAGGGTTTTGAAGTTCTGTCAGCAGGATATATCTGGATGAGTCGCAACCCTGTACCTTCTGAATGGCACAAACTAAAAGGAATTTACTCAAAATAAAAAAGAAGTAATTGATACAGAAGGTTGTAACCTACTTGTGTTCACTCTCTTGAAAGGCTCAGCATGGGTATCAAACAGAAACAAAACAGCTGCAAACAAAATGAGTTTTACAAAGACCACTAACTCTTAGGCCCCATAATTCTTTTAAATAACAATCTAACCACAAAGATGGTAAAATGCAAAGTCTTTTTCTGTTGCTCTTTATAATGTTTACCTGGGCTATTTCCCGAAGGCTAATTGGAATATAATCTTATTAAAACATCAGTTTATATTACATCAATCTGCAAATCTGCCAATTTACAATAAACTTTAATCTTGTTAATTGGAAGGTCAATAAAGAGCTTCTTTTTATAGCAAATATGTCACAGAAAGAAAATCAGTGTTGGAAAAATCTCTGYAGGGAACAACTGTACATATCACCCCTGATGCTCACATTGAGCCTGTTCTTGTAGACTTCCAAAGTCAGAAGCAAAGATGTACTCTGAATTGTTCAGGGGGTCAGTTATCATCCTTCCATTAGAGTGTTTCCAATATATATCCTGAGTTTTCTAATTTTAATTTAAGCCAAAGGTTTCTGCCTTCTATATCCATGTGTAACATGGTTCAAGTTATTTTTATTTTCCTCTTATTCTTCCCCAAGGCTACTTTAGTATTTCCTCAAAATTTATACGACGAAGCCCACAGTGATTATCACTGCTGTGTTGCATAGTGGCTCACTTGGTGCGCATCCTTTTTGAGGGGAACTGCCACAAAGCAGAGGTAATACTCCAGCTAAGCAGAGTGGATTGAGATGGGATTGCCTCATTTTTCTCAGCACTATCCTTGCTTTTTGTCCCATTACCTGCTCTTAATTTTTTTTAAATCAAGACTCACTTTCAGCTCACAGTCTCCCATAACATCTCAATCATCTTCTGTACAACCAGTATCTGTTTTTTTCTCAGACTGCATTTGTCCTACTGCTTGTTTTTGTCTAACCATGGTATTTCCTCCTTGTTCTTATGGAATTACGTACTATTTTTTCAGAAAATTCCTCCAGCTTGTCAGCACCTTTTTTTTAAGTTCTTACTCTGACCTTTAAAGTACTTGCCATAATTTCTGCATCACCTTCAAATTAGTAGGCATTTTGATACCACACTCCAGACTGGAATATACAATGAAGCCTATCAGGCTCAGGACAGGTCTTGAGCTTCTTGCAAACTGCAAATCTGCATTGAGTATACTCTTCCACTTTGATAATGAATAGGCATAACTTTCTTCAATATGTTAATTCAACCATTTTTTCATTCATCCACTTAGAGTAAAAAAAATCCTGTATACTAACTGTGCTAACTTATTAACTTGTCTCTTTTAGATATGCTGACTCTCATGTCTTCTTTGAGGGAAATAGAAAAATTGAGTAATTGAGCAGTAGAGCTGCTCAGTAATCGAGGAAAGACCAGAGAAAACTGAAAGACGGGTTGCTCAGCAGTTCTCCAGCAGGACATGGGAAAGATCTTGTGGTAGGAAATGGGGTAAAACTGATACATTTTAGCATAAAGTTAAGAAAGTTCATAACTGTTATCAGTAAAGGGATTAAAATGCTAGGTCTCTCACATGCAACAAAATTTCATTTTACCTACCAGAAGGGAAGAAAAAAATTTGCAACCACTTTTACACATATGTACTTATATATTTTTAATATTTATATAATACATAAAATAAGTATTTAAATATTTATAAGTCATAACTCTTCAACAGAAGCAGGCATCGTGCTTAGAAACAAAAGACTCAATCTCCTAAAAAGCTCTCTACTTTTGTGCTTAAATCTCTGTGCTTACTTCAGTCAATTGAACAAATTCACTGTACAGGGTTTCTTTTCCTCATCATGAAATGCCTAAGGAACACAGAGCAGGATGACAAACAAAAGCCGCTTTGCTACAAAGGAAGTGGACTGATCTTCATTACTCTGCAGTACAGAAAATAAGTTTAAAGGCTCTTTGAAAACGTGTAATCTTTTAGACCAAATAGAACTCAAATGCTCTTAAACACAGTGGGATCCCAGAAAACAAAATCATTGTTTTTAGTTTCAAACAACTACTCTTAAAATGTAATATTTGTGACCATAATTCTATCTGAATGGCCTTGCGATAAATTACTTATCATAAATTCTGCAGCCCACCTCCTGCAAAGGCGATCGGTCTTGTAGGGTAATTAGTAGCTAATATTGTAGCTGCCAGATCCAGGATCTGGAAACACTGGAAACCAGAAACACATCTGTTGCTTAAAATACAGTGTTATGTATCAGCATGGTCAACACAGGAGTCGAGTTTTGAACGTCACAAAAATTCCTCTGAATCAGTAGAAATACACACAGGTTGCTGTTGGACACATGTTGAGGTGTTTTGTCATAGTGGTCACAAACCACTAAATATCAGAGAACAATAGGAAATATATATGGAAATGAGGTTTAAATCTGAGAAATTAACTGTAAATACTTAATAAAATGTCACTGCTCACGCTGCTTCTTTTCTCTCTGCTGGTCCTGAGAGGCTGCTCTGAATTAGATTGAAGAAACATATCTTGGGGGAGTGTAATGAGCCAACAACCTATTTTTATCCAAGGTTTGTTTTGCACTGGTTTCATTTTTAGCAAGAATTTATACATTCTCTTCACATATCTCTGTGCAACATTATTGGTATCATGCACTGTAGTGAGAGTGCATTGATAGATAGATAGAGATAGCCAAAAAATTTGGCAAAAATAAAATCTGTCTATAGTGCATAGAGCTGTGCACAATATTTGAGTGGGTTGTGGCAGCCATATAGCCATTAGTTAATTATGATAGGGCATCATGTTGATGTGGTGACTGTGCTGCTTCCAATTTTGGAAGTAGTTCAGAGGCCTCTACATCTGTGTCTGCATCTGCAAGACCATGTAGCTTGTTGATGATATAGCTTTGATTTGCTAAAAAAACCACAAAATGGGGAAACTTCTGGTCATTCATCTTCAAAATTAATTTTCAAGGCTCTTCATTTTGTCCTTGTGTTTGGAGTCCGTGAAGAAAGCAAGATGGCGCAAGATGAAGGCAAATATTGCTTGCATATAGTAACTCCTTTGAGATGCAAGATGCACTCAAAGTTCCTTCTTGGTTTTGTATCAACAAAATTTTACTCTGAGATAGAAAAAATTAAGACAGTATGGGAGGAAGGAGTAAAGCAGGCTATCCACAGGGATACATCACWCTCTTTTCAGCCTTGAGAATATAACCAGCAAACAGGATATGCTCAAAGATCTCATCCATATCTCTCATTTATCTAGCAATACAGATATAATTAGAATAAAAAGACGTCTTTTTTATTTATCACAGATGATAAAATGAGCTCAGTTTCTAGATCACTATAGACTATATAAAGTCACAGAGCAGTTCTCAAAAGCAGGGACGAACCTCTACTAATGAAAACATTCCTACCTGGAAATTAAATTCACTGAATAAGAAATTATTTTTTTTCTTTCAGAAATACTACTAAATTTTCTTCTTTGAAGGCTGTTAACCTTATAATCTTTTCACTAAAGACTGTGTTTTAAGGTTACCATCTTATCTAGGAGTAGTAGTACTAATCAACGGAACCGATTCTTTCATGTTCTATTTAGCCACTTATGAACCACACAAATCCCACAAACACTGGGAGAGAAGTCCTCTGAAAATACTTGAGAAATCTGATGTCAGAAAAATCTCTAAAAAGCAAGTAAATGAAATGTCTCATTCAGAAATCTCACACCATGATAATCTGTAAACCCATTCATTAATGAAAATTTTAAATAATAACCAGTTACTGGGTGAGACTCCAGTTATTGAGAGACTAAATCAGTACTTTGCCAAACCTTTAAAAGCTGGCAATCCATTTCTCTCTTTTAAACATTGGTGCATTTTCCTCATGACCATAGAAGCCTTCAGGCTAGGCAGCTTTTTTCCAGCATRCACAGAAATTCATGAAGATTTTTTTCACTATACTCTTAAGGACTCAAAACTATACAGGCAAGCCTTCTCATATCCTGCCATTATCTGGAGGAAACAGCACATTTCACATGCTGTTTCCGAACTGATATTCTTCTTTTTTAAAGGGAGGGCAGCAAGACATACTTATTGCATTGACTATATTCTTACATTCCCTGACAACTAATGGGTACTGTATTACAGTAAACATTTAGTCTTTCCTGGGAGGATAGTTTCATGCATTTAATTTCTTCTAGCAAGAAAACTAGAACACCTCATCTACCCACCTGGCACTAGAAGGGCAGTTCAGAGTTGAGCAAACTGTTGCAAACTATGTTATGTTTCCATTGTGAATGCTTTCTCTGCCTCCAAAATGTTCCTATCTTTATGAGAGATGCTATGGAACATAAAAGCAGCTGTCATGGAAATTTAAAATTTTCCGCAGCAGAAATTGTGTGGTTCTTTTTTTTTGCCTCTTCCTTATCAGCTTAGCTGTGGATTAAGCTGTAAAGGACTACTTTCTATGAAGTTGCACTGGAAACTTGTGAGATTTGCTGATGTATGGCCTCATTTGACCAGCCCGGCTCTGCCTCCAGAGAATGGAAAGTATGAGAGCAAAATCCAAGGAGCTGTGGACTTCCCCTCTTACAGAAAGGACATTTTTCAGGTAAGATAAATTTTCCTATATTGCCCAATAAATCATAAGAAATGAAACTCAGTGGTTTTATTCCTGGAACTATTTGTAAATCAGTTATTTTAACTATTCAACCAGCTCTGCTGACTACTTAGTTTCCTGATACTGCCATACCCTTAGGAAATTACAGGATGCTGACCCAGTTTACACAGATGAAGTTAATTAATTCAAATACAACTCAAACATAATAGTTGTACATGTCTGCCAAATAAATCTTAACCAACTACCTTTCCAGCCCCTCCCTCACTAACCCCTACTTCCCATCCCTCTCTACTTCAGCCTGGAAAATAAGTTTTCCTGTCCATTATTTATTTTCTGTGGCTCAGCAAGCCTACATTTGGTATCCCACCCCAAACAGAAATCCATTCAAACATTAACAATAGATTACACCAGTTCTCAGTCTGCAGCAAGGGCAAGACTGAAAGCAAAGAAGCTGGAGATTACAATGTCCCCTAGAGTTTAAAAGAAAAGGAAAAAAAAAGAAAAAGAAGAAGAAGAAAGTCATAGTCCTCCTTGATTAAAACGCACTGAAGCTGCCTTGGACCAGGCTCCAAAAAATACTGCCATGTCTTTCCCACTTTGCTAGGGCCTCCAAGATGTCCTCCCTGTGCATGTTAACTCACTGCAGTTCTCAGCTTCAACAGAGCACTTCTTGCTAAGGCAGAGCAATGGCTGTAGGACCTGTAGCTGGCCTCTTCTTGGTGTTCCTCCTTTCCAAGGCTTTGTCCTTCCCTGTATGACATGGGACCTCTCTTCTCACCCTGTTTTTACCCACTTGGGTAGCTCAGGATCACTTGATCCATTCAAAAAAGCCCTGAAATATTGAATAGTTCTGTGCACAACTGAGGTTTTTTTGTTTAAGACCAGATTGAGATTCATTTTCCAGTTCATTACATATGAGTTTTTTTGGTCTTCACTGGGGCAGAGTTAATTTTCTTCATAGTGATAGCACAGTCAGTTAGACTCTTTTGGCTGAAAACATTAGTGTTCTGAGGTTGCTTTATAGTGAAACCTTTAAGTAGCAGTCCTGTTGTAAAGTTTTAGTTCTCAGGTTTCATATCTACCTAACTAATCAAGATAACCTCAGACAGGGCAATAAGGCTAGGTTTAAATAGTTCTGCAGGATGAGAACCACCTGTGCACTATCCAGAGCCAGGTTTTATAGTAAAAGAAGTAAGACCAGTCAGCTGTCTTGAAATAGAAACACACATTTATTTTTGTCATAAGTGAGATCATAATTGTAGTTTGGGCATGGGCAGAATTGGGTTTCCTCATTAAAAAGGAAGATTTGATATATTCCACAGCAGCACACAGAGAAATCAAAACTACTTTTTTTTTTTTTTTAGCCAGGCTTTTATATGCTAAAATATAACACTTTTTTACAAGGTAGGAGGCTGTTAACACACTCATCTTAAGGTCTCTATTCTAGGAATATGCTTGAATAAGTTGAGACTAATCAAGCTAATTACAAGGAACTGAGCATAATTTTCTGTTTGTCTTATGGTAAGTGAACACAAAAAATAACCTATGTGGATTTCACAGCAAAGGTTTATGATTAAGAAGCTTGTTTTGAAGTGATTAATTAGAATTTGTAAATAAGTATTTTAATTCACAGATGATCTTATTTATTAACAAACCCACTAAACTAGAGTTGCTTAAAGAGCACTTGAATATACAAAGACTGGACATAAGGCTTTTAAAAGGTTCTAGCTTTACATTTTATTTTTTTTTAACAGTTGCCATCCCAAGCAAACTAAAATGTACTTTTTTTAACAAAACAACCCGTTTTTTTAAAAAAAACACCCCAAAGAATATAGGCTGATGAAAGCTTATATATCTATTTACTCTCTGTGCCATAAAACCAGCTAACTTGACAACTATCTTGACAGAGAAAACTGCTTAGATTTGACAATTAATAATAAAATAATAGTGGGAGCCAAAAGGCATGTTCATGCAGGAACTGATGTTAGGACTTCTCCATTTGGCGAGTGCAAGGTCCCACACCTGGGCCACGGCAACCCCCAGCCTCGATACAGACGGGAGGATGAACAGATTGAGAGCAGCCCTGCTGAGAAAGACTGGGATGTGCTACTGGGAGAAAAGCTAGATATGAGCTGGCCATGTGCACTTGTAGCTCAGAAAGTCAATTATATCCTGGGCTTCATCAAAGAGGGGTGGCCAGCAGATCAAGGGAGGTGATTCTGCTCCTCTACTATGCCGTCATGAGACCCCACCTGGAGAGCTGCATCCAGATCTGGGGTCCTCAGCACAGGAAAGATGTTGGAGCAAGTCCAGAGGAGAGCCATGAAGACGATCAGAGGGCTGGAGCACCTCTCCTATGAAGATAGGGTGAGAGAGCTGGGGCTGTTCATCTTGGAGAAGAAAATGCTCTGAGAAGACCTTATAGCAGACTTCCAGCAGCTAAAAGAGGTCTACAAGTAAGGTGGGGGCAAATCTTTTAGTAGGCCCTGTAGAAATAGGATAAGGAGTAACGGTTTTAAACTAATGGGGGTTTAGATTCAAACTAGGTATAAGTAAGAATTTTTTTTACCATGAGGACAGTGAAACACAAGAACAGATTGCCCAGAGAGGCAGTAGATGCTGCATCCCTGAATACATTCAAGGCCATGTTGGACAGGACTCTGAGCAACCTGGCCTAGATGACCTTTAAAGGTTCCTCCCAGCTGAAACTATTCTATGATTCTATGAAATTTTGTGACATATATCATACGACACTATAATCAGAGAAAAGTGATTAACATATGCACATTTATATATACGTATTTCTGCTCCTAAATTATCTCTTATTTTTATAACAAGGGGATCTATGTTCCAGATGTTGGTGCTATTTCCCTGTTCTTCAAATACCATCCCGAAACTAGTAATTAGGCTTACACAAGGTCAGCAACATTAGGAAGGAGGATGCTCTAAGATCAGTCATGTGTCATAGTGCCTGTACCCTGCCATCTGTCTGGGTCCATCTGCTGCCTCTAAATTGCAAACTTGTTAGGATGGGAATGTGACTCTTATTCTGTGGTTGCAAAATTCTCTTCCTCAGCCTTGCCTGGACTGCAAGCACAAAAGTAATATTAATGACAATAATAAAAAGTGAAATGTTGCTGCTGTGTGTCTACAAGTATTCACGGATTTTTTTCCTCTTCCTAAGGGGAGAGAGAGCACATATTTTAGCAAGTGAAGTCAACTAATCTTCTGTTTTCACAGTACACTTATTCTTCTTTTGATGCACCTGGAAACTAGCCCACGGCTCCCACTGATGAGGGGAACCACTTAGCTAATTCCCCAGTGAAATGAGTTGCTAGAGTGCTTCATTCTTTATTGAAAACACAAATTTTGACTTCAGTGTGCTCTCCATAACAAACACGGGCTGTCTGCTGAGAGAGGTGCTGCCCCTCCTGCTCCAGTGGGCAGGTACCCTGGGGACAAGTCAGAGAGCAGAAGAGATGGAGGAGAAAGGAGGTGAGCTCCAGTGTGAGTGGTGGATGTGGCAGTGGAAACAGAGGCTCTAAAAATGATAGCTCTAAATTGATTTCACTCAAATAAAGGCAATACAATGATGACAGTTGATATCCATGGGGACTTCTCTTTTTGGCTGTGTTCTGGTCTCAAACAAAGGATAATGCAGAACAATGATGGAATTGTGCTGCGTGTAACTAAGGGAGATTTTTCTTTCCCTGCAAGATCTATGCAGTGTCAGAGTCTTTGCAGCATTTTACAGTTATGTTCTTAATGCCTCTAAACTTTAGTATAAATTTATATATTTTCTACTATACTAATATAAAATAATCATGTCTGTAAAAATACAAAAATGAAGGGTTTGTTACACATGCTTTGATAATTAGAACACTTTTATTCTAAGTTTGCCCTTGCTTTTCATCACTGATCAATGCACGTAGCAAAGGCAGGTTGCTAGAGAAGGGAAGCAGATCACATTGCAAATCAACAAGCCTTTTTCTCCCTTCACTCTGTAGTTTTCCTCAGTAATGACACTTTCAATCTCATAAGGCCATATACAGTCCCTGGCAGGTCTGTCCTTATTTCCTATGGAGACTTGCAGCCCAAATACAGTTGGGAGGAGACTTTATCAACCATGCAAAGCATGTCAGGAAGAAATCAAGGGCTAAGTTTCTCTTCCTTGATTTACAAGTGTGTTTTGCAGTAGGAGAAGCATAAATTCCTCTCCAGTCTCTGTAGGTGGGAAGATTGCAAATGCATTTCCTTGCTTGAGAAAGTATCATGCCAATCCATTTAGGTGAAAGAATTATACAGTCTATATCTCTTAAATATGTCTCTTAAAACTTATATCTCTTAAAACTAGATGCCAGGATTTCAGTTTTTGACTGTGGAGATTTTTCAAGGTATTCAGAAGGTCATGGAGTGAAATTTGTTGATGAAAGTTAGTAAATAACTCCAGGTAATGCAGGGGTAAAAGAAGCTGTAAGGTATCATCAGCAAAAAGAAAAAAATTGAGATTAGTTTAATTCATTCTCTAGAGCAGATGTTATGTCAATTCAGGTAAGTTCTCAAACTGTAAAACCAGTCTGTTTGTGCCTTTGCCAAATATAGACAGATGATTGAAAATAAAATATACTTTTGATACAGCAAATCTCTCAGACTACAAAGAACAGACTTATTCTTGGGAGAACAGAAACAACCCTATTCTTTCATAATTCATGGTGTTTTTTTGTTTTAAAGAACAGGTCAGTTTTCTCACACTGACTTTAGTGTTCTCAAATGTACTGACATGCACAACTTGAAGCTAAACTGAAGGAAAGGAGAATGACTATGTAACAAAAAATAGCAGCCCACCTATTAACTCATCCCTGCTGGGCTGCTAGATTGGGAAAGAAATCTCCACAGCAAGAGCTGTCTCATTAAATCCAACTGGCCACAGGAGAGACTGTTGAATCCCTTTCCCTCCACATAAATCCATCTTTGCCTTAAATGTTGACGGTTAACTGAAATCCTTGCATTCCCTGTTGGAAGTCCAGGTTTGTCTGGCTCCCTGGGGAGGTTTCCTAGATTGTTTCCAGCTCCTGAAGCAAAGTGATTTACTTACTGCAGAATGGGAGCTTGGGAGTCCTGAAGCTGTCTGAGATCAGGAGAGGGATTTCAGGCGGTGTGTGCTGTGTGAGCCAGAGTCGAGATGGAGAATGCCATCAGTATCTGGCATTGCACAGGGTTTCTTCAGCTTGTGGTAATGAGTAGCACTGGGTCACCCCAGTGACTCAGGAGCTGGAGGTGTGGAAGCCTCCTATTGTGAGTCCTCCAAGGTGGACAGTGCAGGTACTAACCGAAATGAGAAGAAAAACTGTCCGTAGAAGAAAAAAAGTGGGTGGTGCAATTCCTACAGTCTTCTGGTAATTTACCTGCTAAAAAAGGGTTTGTTCATATAAACTCCTATATAATTTTAATTAATACTTTTTGAATGTTTATCAGCAGTGAAAATTAAAGTGCATTAGTGAACAAACCTTCAGGCCGGGAGGCTCCCCCTCATTTCCAGCCTGGTTCACAGAACCTTGAACTTCCTCAATTTACTTTTTCCCCCCAATATTTATGGAAATATGTATTTTCTTTTTTTTAGGTAAGGGTGAAGTAATGATAGCCTTCTTCATTCTTAACATATCTATCTTCAGGGCTGGTGTGGTACATATCATTATAGAAAAGCTACCAGGTGCTCCTGGTTTCTAAATACACCAAACAGGCATAGGAGGCAGGAAAGAAAGGGCTGCTACTATTAAGTGCTTATAGATGTAAAGTAGTTTTAAAAAGCAATGGTTAATTTTATTCCAACTTTTACTGTATTCAGAGTTCTAGAGCAAATTCATAGTACTTCTTTCATGGTTACCAAAAAAATGTCTAATGAAAATTGATACTTTAAAAAAAAAATCTACTGTAAAATGTCTCAAGGTGACATGTTAAGGCTTTGCACCTCCACTCAACATGTATTAAAGTTTTATTTTACAATTTTATAAAGAATAAGTCTATTTTCTACACTGGATGTGGTGTCAAATATGGAAGTAAAATTGTTGGAGAAATTTACAACCACTGGATGTCATTGTTGTTCTTTTAAACTACAAAAATAATAATAATAATAAAAAAGATGTTGAAGCTAGTTTAAAGATTGAGACTTGAGAATAAAGGTTTTCTGGTTATTTCCATATTTTTCATTTTATATAGCATTAAAAATATATTCACCTAAAATAGTAGATTGTGTTAATACTAATGCATTTCATGAGGCCAAATGAACCACATGGACAATTCATCGCAGCAGCCTAACTTCTGCTCCCTTTAGAAGTTCATCAGTCACTGCAAATTTCAATGTATCTAGTTAACAGAGAGTGATGATCTGGACTATATAGTGAATGTGGAAAGTAGATGTAGACTTCAATTCCTGAATATTTTTTACTTGGCTCATATTAAATCTCTCTTATGAAAGGTTATGCATTGACTGCCAACAACCAAATGCAGATTTCAGATAGCCCTTTCCATACCATTGTCTAAAAATGAAGTATTAATAAAAGTCAGTAACAGCTACCAGGAAACAAATCTAGCCTCTTGCTCACTTCTGAGAGTCATTCTGCAAAAAAGTGTCAGAGCCTGAGTCAGAGGAAGAGATACAATTGTAGTGGGTAGTTCTGACCATGAAAGCAAAGGAGTAATGGAATAACTACTGAATGGAGACAGGTGTGAAAAGGCTAATTCCTTTGCTGAGCAGAATTCTCCCAGCCTTTTCTGTTGTGGGCTCCCAGGTAAGCCACAGACCTCGATGAGACCTCTTTGCGGGGRGCTCTGCAGCTGCCCGGTGGTCTACAAGAGAAGATTTCTTAGTGCTTCCCTACAATCCCTCCACCCCCTCACTGTACATCTGCCCAGCATCTGGCCCGGAACTTGGACGGGTTCTTAATTTCGGTCTATGTGCACACTTATTACCCTCATAAGAAAGTAAGGCTGAACTAGACTCTGTGTACGGTGGRTGGGTTGAACACAGCTGTGCAGCAGACCACTTGCTCTCTTTCTGCTTTGTGAGAACGATGGTGTTTAAAACATCCAGTTATCTTTCSGCATGAAGTGATTTGGGAATGAAATGATATCAAACAAAAAAGGAGGGTAAACAGATTTCGCTTTGCTTCTCCGGAAGTCACCCCATTTACCTGCAGCATTAGCATTGCTCTGAACTTTTGCCTGAGGCCAGCGCCCTCTGCTGTAGCGATGTCGTGAGTCTGACTTCTTAGCAGAAATCTAGAGACATGAAACAGTGATGTCACCGGAAAAGAAGCAGCACGAATCTAGCTTAACAACTGGAGTCAGGCTTGCTATTAATGGATGGGCTGCCTTCCTCAGCTCTGCGCCGGAATGGGTGGCTGACATTGGAGGCTCTGACACGAGGAGGACAGAGGAAGTGCCGCCAACCTCTCTTAATACTGCTCCAGAGTAATTTGGATTTGAATAGGGAGGTGCCATAACTGGAAGATAAAGTCAGCAGCTTCATTGTGCAATTACAGCAGCTCTATTGCCAGAGAGCTTTGTTGTTGTGCTTATTCTATTTTCAAGCCTGCAGAGTTAGCAAAGGAGTTGCATGTGCTCCTCTCTGCACCATGGATGCTTAGGTTGCAGTACCAGTTCTGAATCAGCCTTGGGTAGAAAGAAATACATTGGTTCTCATCTTTTAAAATACTAATAGGAGTGCAAATATGGGAACTTGGGCAGACCTGGGACAGCTATTGTCTTCCAGTAGTGTTATACAGCATAGATGACCCTTCTGAAGCTGCAAGAAGCTCTGAAATGCTTCTTCAGGACAGGATGGTTCTCCATGATCTCCAGCATACCACTGATCTCTGACAACACAATCCCCAAGGTCAGCCCAACACACACCTATCCTATGCTTCAGGAACTGAAGGAGAAATAGTCCATCTGGATTCTATTGCAGGTCCCATATGTCTGCAAGCTTGCAGTGGCAATACCCAAACTGCACTGTTTTTTGGTCTGGTCTTTGTCTCTTGGTGGGAGTTAGRTGTGTAAACGTCTTTGAGGATTTGGGACCAAGATCTTATCTTTAGGTATGGGCAGCCACTAGAACACTGACAGGAAATTTTGCATCCTCCAGGTTGGACACCGGGAGTAAAAATTATTTCTATAAGAACTGAAAAAGGGCAGTGACTTCCCAGAACTGAAAACCTTCCTGTTGAAAAGAGCAGTTTACCACTAAAATTTGAACAAAGGTGGGCAAACAAGGTATCTGCATCAAAGTAATTGATACTTTAGTAACTGATTGTGCTGCCAATCCAATGTGCAGTTGACATGAGCTGAACACTCTCAGTCACCCAGGGGGAGACTCAGGACACACCCAGCCTGGGATCAGAACAAGAGCCTAACCTTGGTGCTCCTTGTCCCGGGGAAGGGCCCTACCCGACCAACTACTTGAATAGGAATGCTGCGGGCTTACCCGTTCAGCTGGCTGGGCTTTGTTATGTTTCTCCCTCTCTGATCCTTGGTAGGTCTTGGGTTCATTCTGAGGCATAATGGGAAAAAYGAGATCTCGAAAACTTTCGCGGGACAGGAAAACCACTTCCTACCCAGTTCTATTTCTGCTTCCAAAATTCTGTTTGGCGGTAGTTTCAGTGAACTCATTCTTCCTTTGAGTGCCATATGATCCACAGTTGTTTTCTAAATCACCAAAAGCCATTGACAGGCTGTGTGGTTTTGATTTAGGACAAAGATGTTCTTTTAAAAAAACCATTAACTCAAAATATAGGGGGAAAAAAAATTCCATGTTTACCTTAGTCTTTGCTTAAAAAAATTTTATGAGAGCAAAACCCACTTATATCCTCACTATTTATAGATGTAAAAGAAGACTAAATGGAATTGTATTTATCTCAAATTAGAGAACCAGCATTGAACTGAAATGAGATGCATAATATCCATATACATTAAAGTACAAATAGTATGCACATCTCAATAACGTAGAAACATTTCAGTAGCTTTCATACATAAACAGACCTGCAGGTATGTGGGAAAAACAAATACAAAAAGATATGTATATGTAATTTTTAAATTATAAGTATTTCTTGGTTCAAATGTTCTGTCAAAAGAACAGACAACTACACTTTTGTGTTTTGTATTAATTTTGAACATTCAAAGTTTTGCCTGCTTTTTCAATATTAAACCAATTATTTCCCCCCAGATGCCAGATTACTTTTTTTTCCAAGGGCGCAAGATACTATATTGCTGAAATACCCACAACTTTACAGGGCAAAATAAGGAGGGAGATGAAATGCTACAAGCAGTTATTGAAAGAACAGTATTTCCCCCTGGGTCAAATGACATCACCCAACAATATGAGGCAGGCAAAAATACAGGTCAGATCTTCAAACTGATCTCTGCTTTCTTCTGGTAAAAATAAAAAAAAGGCTGTCATCTCAAATGATGATTGGAATTTAGGCAACCTCAAGATGCTGTGTACTCACTGACTTGAAAGCTCATTAATAAATATCCCAGTGTGAATTCCTGGATAGTGAAATGCCAYTGGTAGCTAATGGGCAATTCACCCTTTGTCGCTGTCTCTTTAGACAACAACTTGGGGACRGATAGAAAAGATTGCTGTCTACTTCATCAAGAAAGCAAGAGGAAATAGGAAACTTGGCAGCAGATGTCTAAGAGAGCCTGCTGTGCTCTGGTCACCTGCTGGCAATTGTTCCTGTGGCATCAGTGGCATTTCCTGGCCGTGTACACTTGGAGGAACTTTTGGTTGCTATACTAGTAACCGCTGTACCTTACTACAGCGTGGACCCTCCCAGTCAAGAAAATTTAGATTGTTGCTGCAATTTCAAATAATGTAATAGGAAAATAGGAACAGATACCGTGTATCAAGCACAAAGACATCTATATATCCTGACAGACATTTGTTCAAATTGTTCTTCAAAACACCAGTGAAGTAAGTGCCTCAACTCCCTCAGTGCTTTCTTTGGTGGTCATGTGGTTCACACAGGCACAGGGAACAGCTGAGGTCTTTCCTCTTTGCACCTMGATTTTACGTTTCTAGGTCTCTAGCTTATGTATCCCAAGACTTCCAGTAAATTTCTCTTACTATTTGTTTTCTAAATTAAACTACTCTGATGCCACCAGGAGCAGTTTCTCACAGGCCGTAGTTTTCATATCTCTGGTTTTTCCTGTCCCTCTTGACATTTTCACCAGCTGGTCTACACACACAGAGGACACTCTTTGGATGGGTGAGACATTATGCACAGATGGGACTCTTAGTGTGGATGAGATATAGGTAGCCAAAGAAGACAAAGCAGTAGAACAAGAAAGTGTGCAACTTGCACATGACACTCTGTACACATAAATATGGTACTTGTCTTTTTCTCAACATCATGGTAACTTGGGTTTGGCTGGTTATCTGCTATAACCACAAGGTGCTTTTCAGCAGAACTCTTGCACAGCCCGTCATTCCTCAGATTATGTAGATACATAATGTAGATACATATGTAGATACATAGATTATGTAGTCGATTATTCCTGCATATGTGAAAAATTTGCATTCCAGTTGAATCTGTTTTTTTTCCAAACGATTTCCTCAGTTTGCTAACTTTGAGTTTAAATCCTGTCTTTTTGTATAACTCACCCTGTATAAAACCATAATAAGCATTTTTTTATTTTATCATCTACAGCATTAGCCAATATGCCTCTAAAACCTGCTTCCAGTCTGATAGTAAAACATAGATAAATGAACTTCTAATACCGTTTTCACATCGACTCAATGAATCTGTAGTGCCATCCATGTTTCCAAAGCACTCTCACATGGAATCACTGAGGTGAATGAGTTGGTAGAAGAGTGAAAGTACAGTGGTGTTGTTGATGGTGAATTTATTCATGTATTCACATTTTAACTAAATCAAAGTGGTGTCATGATGAGCTTGGGTTTTGAACTAGAAGATTTTATTAATCTCTTTCATTTTGCCATAAATTTGGGTTGTGTTCCTAACCCCTTTTTGGATTGATACATCAGATTTTATTGGATTTTTCCCTTCCTTCCCTCATATCCTGTGGWAGAAGAAATTTATATGGGAACTGTCAGTCTGAAATTCAGCCCATATTCAGTAGAGGACTCTACTTTCTGTTAGGTGATAGCCCTTTCAAACCACTTAAAATATTACATTAATATATTACCTGAATGCTCAAAGCACTGAATTCAAAGTTTGTGTCTTCACCTTTAAGAATAAAAAATAAGAAACTATCTTCCAGTTATTTATGCAGAGCTAGTAAAATGTAATTTTTCCASGTTTGAGAGGTTTCAGACAGACAGATCTTTGAGTCTGCAAGTTATGTGTGACTTCATAAGAGATTTTTGGTAACTCATTCAATCCAGGAATTCTTCTCATCCTTCAGCTCTGGTCAAGTGACCAAACAATATACAGGCAAGGAATCAGCTTAAAGCAGAGTCAGCTTAAAATATATATRGAATATATCTGTGCACTCACAAACAGACCAGTTGTTTTCCCCAGAGATACACAAATACAGAATGCTGCAATGTAATTCTGCATTCCTTACCACCAGTTATTTTGAAGTGAGAAATGGATGGAAACATAAACAATTTCCCTCCATACATGTGGAAAAGAATCCAGACTGTCCAGGAAGACATTATTTCCTGGTAAAATACTCTGAGTGGTTTGGTAATGTATTGGAAAAAAACTTCAAAAAGCCAGATGGTTCTCCCTGTTATTTTAATGTTATTGTTTAATGAGTGGCCCAAGAAATGCATTTAAGTAAGCGAATAAAATCCAGTTGTTTCATCATTGTGTTATCTCAAGCAAAAACAAATAAATAAAACCATGCCAGTAATGAAATGTTTTCCCTTAAGAACTTGGTAGAGTAGTAGTGCCAAATTCTGCAGTGATGTTAAATGGATGGATGCAAAGCAGATGTAACTTCATCTGCTGATTGCAATTGAAAGCTTTTAAATTTTGCTTGGAACATATTTATGCCTTGAGATGCATGGAGAAACGAAGTTCAACTGGAGTTTAAGGAGTATTGCCATTTCCCTCCACAAAATCTTTTTCTGTCTCACTGATCTCCTTAGACAAAGGTAGGGGTTTGGTGCCAGATTTCTTTAAAGTTCTATTCTCTTTTACAGATATAAAGTCCTCTACATGAGTATAAGCAGGTATTTAATATCTTTACCTGTCAGTAAATAATTCAGAATACCTCACCGTACTCATAATCTGGCAGAGGAATGTTTATTTGCTCACTGCCTTATCTGCAATGATCCATACTTGATAAACATCCTGTAGATCTGTTGCTGTTGGTTAATGAATAATTTCTTTTTGAGCAAAGTTATAAATAAATTTAAGCTAATTATAGTGCCTATTAATGAAATGTCTCTTTGGGGTGATGAACTTCACTATCCTTTACAACATGAAACATGAAATCAGTATACCTAGTTGAGCCTATGAAGGGGTTTAGACACTAAAGTGGGACTTGGTGAGAATTTGAACACTGAAGTTGAAGACTCTGTTGCTCCAGCTCTACCAGCTCTCTTCAGTTCAGGAAGACTGTAGTGGCTAACTTTCCATCACTGAAGTTTTAACATCCCTTGAAATTTTCTTTTGCATATGTTGCAAACTGCTGCCATTGGGGCCAGAGCATCTCCCTGCCTACTGATTACCTGGGACAGCTAACTCCAGGCATAAAGCTTCCTTTCATCTTCTTCCCTCTTCACCTTCTTCTCAATCTGTCTTCATCATTGCTCTTCAACCATACCAGGCCCAAAGATGAAATTATTGCAAAACATGGCAACTATTCAATTTCACTCATCACCGGAATAGGTGCTCCTACAAAAGACATTCCCTCTGAAGTAAAACATCTCRTTTCTCTATTCAAGTTCAAATTTTTGTCTTCCAGTAATGCAATTAAACATAGGCAAGGAAGGGCCGCTCTTCATCTTTGCTCTTGAAACTACCAGGTAAGCTCTCTTATTTCATAATGCCTGAAAAAAAAGAGGTACAAGAAGAACTATTTTTCTATCATTCACTCAGGGAAAAGTCCCAGTAGCAAAGTGCAAGATGGCTGGGAAGTAGGAAACACTGCATTGTTCCAAATCAAGAGGAGGAGGGACCAAAGCTCTTGCTTTCTGTTTCCCAAGTGAGTGTTGTTGACACTGGGCAACAATATGAAGAGGGTAGTGTCAGCAACCTTTCCCTCTCTATCCAAAAATACCAGATCAGTCTTCTGTTCTCTAAATGGCAGACGCAGATGCCAAACACAAGGAGAGATTCCAGACCAGGAATTTTAGTCTCTCAGAGCATTCTCAGCTTTCAAGAAGGACGGTATTCCTGATGCCCTCCTTTTGTTTGTAATCACGTGTGTTTTTGTCACCCATCAGTACTTTGTGTTATGGATTCCATTCTAAACTTTCTCTTTCTTATGGATTTTTTATCGATGAGTGAAGTGAAAAACATTGGATATGGTAAAAATCAGAATTATAGTGACAAAAGTTCTGGGAAAAGTACCCCAAACCCTTCAGTTGGATGTACCCCAATAGATCTCGCACAAATGTGAATTTGCAGCAGTGACTAATGTTGTTTTCTGATGCAGGGCTACAGTTTGGGGGATGCCTTTGCAGGATAKAGTTCCTGTCTCAGCTAGGTACAAACAAAAAATATATGACTGAATATCCTAAATCACAGACATTCCATAATTAGGGTCAATTTACTTAAGTTCCAGGTCATGTAAACAAGCTTTCTCTTGTAACCATGCTAGGTTGCCTTTGAACTCTCAAGTCCATCTGTATTTCACATACAGATCTGCTGATTCTATGTACCAGTGGCACCTAGCATTGCCAAGAAAAGTATTCCCATCTTGAGCTCTTGATAACGAGAAGTTATTTTAAAATCTGTCTATAAAACAACTAATCTCTAAGTTTTCTAAGTTCAGGTTTGTAGACGTTTGTCACAGCATTATTATATTTTCTGGGGAATTTTCTATGGAATACATATTTTCAATATGCTGTTGTTATTTAGTATGTTTTCTGCATATACAAGCGAGCACATAAACTGTACAATTAGTGTGTGCAATTAATTTTCACTTCTGTTGAGGGACAGTCTTCAAGAAAATCCTCAAGGTGGCAGCACTATCTCAGCGTTTAAGCTCACACKCCACGCTCAAACTACCGCCCCCCAAAAATTACAACACACTTTTTAATCAACACACTGGTCTTTCCTTTGTGCCAGAAAAATTTCAGCTTGAAAGCATAGGTGTATTTAGGAACCCTTAAAAAATGCTAAGAAATATGATGGTGTAACTAAAATACCACTGGTGCTTGCTCTTCTACCTAGACGAGAGAAATGCGGTTTATGGAATCTGTACAATACCTGGGAACATGCACCTAAGCTTACCTTTCAAACCCTCCTAAATATTGTTCTCTTTGCTTAATCCTGCACTCTTGCAGTTATGCTCATAGTTGCTGCTACCTCTCATATCTCAGAGAAATGATCTGGTTAGCAGGGTGCAACAGAAACACCATTCCATTAGACACAAAACCTCACCAGAGTCCATGCTATTTTATAAACCCATTTTATGCACTAGCTCTTCACTAACCTAAATTGTCTACTACAGTTAATATTGTTTAAATATAATCCTAGCTAATTCAGTTTTAGCCATAATGAATACAGGGACTGGAAGTGTGCTGTATCCCGCATTCTTTTGTATAGAACTAATCCTACAAATTGCTTTGAGTGTTACAAGAGAGCATTTTTTCATGAATGGTTTTTATTATCACTAACATGACATCATTTGTAAATAAGAGAAGCTTCCTACACTATCTGCAGACACCAACAATGATGAAAACAGCTGGAAACTTTCATTGTTTTACTTTTAACAATACATCCTTTTATGTTCAAATCACTCAAAGTTCTAATTAAATAGTTTTCAATTTAATCTGACAAACTATGAACGTAGAAGTGATGTATTCTAAAAATAATGTTATTATTTATATGCTCCTGGATGCTCTACTTCCACTAAAAACCCCTAAGTTGCACATTTGGTTACATTTATGCTAACATTTATCAAAAATTGTTATTAATTTTATTATTTTAAAAAACTGAACATGTATAAAATTTAATAGATGTTTAGTTTTTCAGTACTGCATGTGAATAATCCAGTCTGAAAACTTGTTTGGCCCAACTATTTTTAGGAAAACATCATCCATATTTCTTATCTCCCTATGCCTTTAAGAAAATGAGATTCGAAGTTCATGCATTGACTTTTAAATTAATCTTTTTATCAGAGGATTCAATTTTAAAAGGGCTTGAAAGTAGTAAATAACATTTATCACTAAAGGGTTCAGTTGGAAAACCATCCGTTCTAAAAGTCAAACTTTTATATTTTCCAGTGCTGGCATTCATAAGGGTTGAATGGACAGAGTAGCTAGGAACGCAAATTCAGAGCCAGCCTCTTTCCCTACCTTAGACATCGTGAGTATTTTAACAGAGCTCATCTCTAGAAACGATCTTAAAGATGGACAGCAGCTGRGAAGACACAGCTTGATTAAAGATGGGAAGCATAAAATCAGGCAAGGGATCTCGTGTTTGAAGACATTACTAACATGGTAGATAAGGAAAAATCAGTAGATGTTAATATACAGTTTGGTTTCTGAGACACATTTGGCAACCTCACACATGACTAGAATAAAGACTAGTTTAAAACGAAAAGGTGCTAAATAACAGTAAATCTTTAAAAAAGGGACCACGTGAAAGTTGCTTAAACAACAGTTTGGTTGCTTATCTATGTTTATTCCCATTGAAGCTCTAACTACAATGCAGTATACAGAAAATGAAATGTTAAAACATTATGTGCAACCTGTTCTACTATCACATATCATACAAAGAAAAAAAAAAGAGGGGATAAAATATGTAGCAATCCTCAGGTACAAACAACTTCTCAACAAATATCACTCCTAATTTTCCTGTCATTAAGTTTCTCCACTGTATTTTTACCTTTATAGAAGGAATGAATGACATATGGAGGGCACCAAACTCTCCAACATCGAAGTTCTTTGCCATATTTCATAAATTGAACCCTAAGGGTTCTCAAATGCTGGAGGAGGAACAAACATAGAAATACATAACTGGACATCAGAATACCAGGGTCTTTGCTTTTCTTTGGAGAAAGCATACCTTTCTTTAGAGAAGAGAGGTATGCTGTGGTGTCTAATACTGCATGCTTATATTTCATTCCTTCTTGTTCTGCTGATGAATGAGAACAGCATTGAGGCAAAGGGGTCGGTTTAGAAAGGTAGTCACCCCACTGCTCTAGCAGGTCATTAAGACATAGGTTCTGTTTTGCAGAGGTCTATGGGAATTAAGTTACCTAAATCTCTGGCAGATTGGATAGGCCAAGCAGCTGAATTACTGAAAAGAAATCTGTACCCTGCAGACAGTTTTGAAAACAGACTCATGATTTGCTTTGCACTAAGGAAAAGACATGAAATGTTCTTCCACTTGTTACTCTTTGAATAACGTCCATTGGGGAAGTTCCAGGTATCTGCAAAATTTTACTGTCCAAGACACATTTATTTTGTGCAAACAAGGGTAAAGGTACTGCAAACTCAATTTTATGTACCTCTACAGCTATTTATGCTAGAGAAAATTTTTATTTGCTAATTCATTATAGGTATAATTTTTAAATTTCTCTTTCTTGCTCCCAGCTCTAAGAAGTGCTCTGAAATTACAGTAAATGCCTTCTGTGTTCCCTACTACCTAGGGTCATACTTTTGCTTATAAGAAAAGGGTGCATTTTTTTTTTTTTGCACTTATGTGGGGCATAGGTAATGCTAATGCAATTATGGATGTTCTTAATATTAGTGATTTCACTTTGAAGAGACGTGGGGCAGATCCTATTAGTTTCAGCACCGCACAGTATTATTACAGCTTTTGGGATGCAAGCAGGGCTTGTACCTAGCGGATAGAAGCAGTGAAAGACTAGTAAAGAAATAAGACTACCAGGCAGCTACTGAAGTTTCAACACAAATACAAGCAGATAAAGTTAACAAGCCAGAGCATCAAATCCATTTTAATCCGGTACTCCTAGATGACTGTATGCTATGAGCTTGTAAGCAGTCCCAAACCTTGATTTGGTATAAGCAGGTTTACATGAGCCAAGTGGTACAAGATGCTCTCACCATAGGAAGAGAAAGAGTATTCATAACTGCAAAACACCATATCCAGGTAAGAAAAGGACCAAAGCGTAAGCTTTGTGCACCAAAGGACCAAAGATGTAGCTTTGTGCCACCCTGGCCCTGAGCACTCAGAGAGGCCCAAAGCAGAGTTGCCTCAGAGCTGTTGTAACTTTTTCTTGACTATTTAAGATGGCAAGGATGACCATGACATGGACATATCTCAGAAATGCAACTTTACCTGGAAATTCCCTTCATACAACACAGACTGCTTACCTTTCCTAGCATAGTTATGACTGATCAAAAAATGTTTGAGAAAGTATTTGCCTCTCTGGAAACACTAATTAATTCAAACTATCAAGCTAATGGACTAATATCTGAGAAAAAGAATCACTTTATAAGACACGCTTGAATGTAGGTTTCTCATATCTCAGACAAATGAACTACCACYGAACCAGTAAAGTTTCTTTGATAGTTTCATTCTGATAAAGAATCAAATCAAATTCTGATACCTAGAAATTTTCATGAAATTTTTTCTTTTTGCGTGGAAAATGGCAACACTCTTTAGTTTCATGCCATTTGACTTAAAATTCCCAAATTCTACTGTGTTGTACATTAGAATGGTACTGCAAGTCTTGCTTTTTCCACAAGTGACTGAGGCTGTTTGTCCCTTTGTCAACTCTGCTCTTCAGTCCTGATCAGTCTTTCCTGGGCACAGTTTCCATGATTGTCCCYAAACATGCCAACATAACAGACGAGATGAAATAATCCATGCTTGGCAGCTATAGGGGGTTTTCAGAATGTTGCAAATAGTGTTTAGTGTATCAACGTACAATCTTTTTTAAAATACATGATGTATAATATAAAATAAGGATAACTTTTATTCACAAAAATAAGGAACATAGGCCCAGCGTCTGATGAAATGTCATCCTGTTTATTCCCTCAGCAGGATTATCCTGTAGCGTTTCTTAAAATAGAAATAATTATGGGTTTCTTTTACTTGCTCTGCAGTGACATTTTTATTTTTCATTTCTCAGTTTTGGCACCTGTGCAACAGGCGCTTCACCTTCAACTCCAGAGGATTGCCTAAAGGCTTTTTCATTTAACTGCTGCTACATGCCAATGCACAAATTACCTGGCAGGGATGATGTGGAGTGTTAAGGCCTACATCCTACAGTAAGAGATTTACCAGCTACCCAGCTTCTTGAAGCACAGAGAGCCTCACTCCACACTGAATGTGGATCCAGTTTTTTTTGTAGCACCATGTGCTGCTTCAGAGCAGTGGAATTAGCTCAAGATGTTAATAACTGCAAGTGAGTGATGGCAAAAAAGCAAAATTGGGTGGCACTGTCTACTATTTCTGTTTCCACKATCTGGACCCTCCAAAATAATTTATAAAAATAAACCACTGTTCAGATGCTGCACAGTTTTATGCAGAAAGTCTTCAAATATCACTGTGGCATCTCAAACACAACACTGAGGACAAGGAAATCAGAGAATGCAGTACCACAAAACCTACTTGCAATCTTGATCCCCAAAGATTTCTGTGGCTGCAAAAGCTGTGCTACCGTGAATGACCAGAAAATATTTTGGTTGTCTTCCCTGTAAAGTTGTTCACGAACAAACCATTTTCACTGCTTAATACCTGTGCTGAAGCTCTTGGTTCAGCTCAGAACACACCCAGATGTGCACTGTGTGGTGCTGCACTCCACCCAGCTTTATCTACAGCGTACCTTCTAGAAAGTGTCCAGGCTTCAAGGGTGGGAGACACCTTATGGCTTCATAGTTTGCCCCATAATTAAGAAAGCAATTTCTGGAAACAGTGCCACTGTGTCTGAACTTGCCTGGTTTCAGACTCATCCACTGCTTTTTGTTACACTCTTTTCCCCTGACCTAATAAAAGCTTGAGCATTTAGAGGTTTTTTCCATTTCCCAGAATAGYGTTTCTACATTGCCGTCAAGTCACTCTTCAACTTTTCTTTTAGCATTAATAATGGAGTCCGGTTTACAGCCAGTAGAATATATTGTAATCATTCTTCTACCTATTAGTAACCCTTAAATTCTATATCAGTTTTCTATAGCATGCCAAACATGGTACTGGCATGTGACTATTTTAATGAAATTAATCTCTAGGTTTGCTTTTGTAAGAGATGACTAGCCAGGGAAATGGGTCCGTGCTGGTGCCACCTCCAGGTAGTGTCCTTTAATACTCACCTGTAACATTTAGCTCCTTAGAACGCAGAGGAGGCCTGGATTCTGGTGGACAGCGCCCAAACTAGCAATCCTACAACTGCTTAATTTAAAATAAAAATTAAAAATAAGATAAAAATCCCAACAACAGCAGAGTACAAGCTAGGGAACAGTGTTAGGAATACTTTTTTTACCTTATCTCAGAGGCGTCTAGTCAATGCGCCACAGAATACAAGCATAAATTAAGCAGTCATGTCCGACTCTGGCATTCATTTTAGTGTGCTAATGTGCTCCAGTGGAGAAGAGTCTTTTCTCCTGCACTGAGGAGTTATGATAATGTCCTGTAAAAARGAGTTTTCTGAGCCCATTAACCTTTAGGAGACTTGCCTAGATCAAGTCATCTCCTTGCTATGCAAGTGTCCCAGTTATATTTGTTAAAGACTCTGGAGGAATGAGCTCCTCTCATCTTCACAGTTTATTTTAAGGCCTTGTGTTAATTTTGGAATGGATAGAATTGCCTAATAAATAGCAAAGAAAGAGTTCTGGGAATTCAGGGGGAAAATGGGAGTTCAGACATCCCTCAGGTATTCCCCATCAGCCTAATAGAGGCAGTTGTCTGCATAGCATGCCAGCTTTTCAAAGTTTTGTTTAATAATGCCTAATTCTTCCCCACTGATAGACTGGGAACCTATGTCTTTGAGACTTTGTCTTTTCTTTGAGGCACCTTTCAATGGAAAGGTATCTTTGGCGTATACTAAAATGACATTCATGCCTTCTTGTCTCTTGCTCTTAGTTTCTATCAGGTAATTTTCTTTTSTGCCTCTTAGTATAATGATTTCAAGATCACCAGTTCTTCAAGCAACCGCAAATATCTAGTAAAYGAATCTGTAATACCTATATAATGAAATCCAGAGTAGAGTTACTTTAGATGTAGTTATCTATCTTGTTACAYTAGGAAAATATCAGCTCAAACTGACATCCCCCTGACAGATATTTCTAGATAGTGCAGACAGGTGCTGAAGGAATAAATGATCCTTCTCTCTGACGTGATTCAGTGTCCTCTACCAAGCCCCATCTCGAGTGACGTTAGTTAATTCATGAAGCCACATGAATCTATGAAATATAAGACAGCGTTCTCACAATAAAAGGCCAGTTCAGCACTTCATTTTGTGCATGCTAAAATTCCAGAACAGATTATGCCCAGGACTTTTAACTGTCCAGGTATGTGAATTGTCCAGTTAGGTTTCAGAAAATGCCAATTGCATCACATTTGCTTTCATCTGTCAGAATATTTTTTTTCTTCTTTCCATTTCTCAGATGTCTAGGAGTAATACCAGTCATTACAAAACTTCTTCATTTTATGTTCTTTTCCATTTTGTGCTCAATTTGTTCACCGCATGCTGATTTAGACTCATGACTGCATTAGCCTTTTTTTTCATGGTTAGTCTGATGCTCTCATGGCTGCTTCTGATAATTTTCCAGTGTGATTGACTATCATTGTGATCAGATACAATCCATACTGTTTGCCACATACCATTCCTCTGGACTGTGGTTCAGTGATCCTTAACTGCCATCACAATTGATGTTCATGATTGTCTTTTTTCCCCCTTTCTTGGTACTCATTCAAATAATTAATTTCTCTCTTTCTCAAAACTCTTCCAAATTTCCCACAGTCATCTTTTAACCTTACAGTTCCTAGTGATACAATGCCTTTGATATCAGTGTGTACTGTCATGTGCAGTGGATGACAGCATAGCCCCTTACAGTCTTGCAATTGCTGTTCATATTTACATTCCAGTAGATAGCATGTTATCTGGTTACCCTGATTTGCACTGCTGRTTTTGTGGCTCACTCTTCTTGCTGTGCTGATAACTAAAGCCAAAGAAAACAATTTCTRGAAAAAGTCAATATGTTAAAATATTTAATTTTATCTCATAGTTGTCCACAAATTAAAATCAAATTTATTGAATAATTTAGTGAAAATGAAGAATATAAATTAAGTCAAAATATGACTACAAAAAGTGAAGGAAGGGAAAGACTTCATCTCATTGAACTGTGCCCCAGTTATAAGCACTCTAAGCATTTCATTTCCATTTTACTTGACGGGATTAGAATTCACATCATGATGCCAAGCATCATCGAGCTGTTTAGTGTTTTGCATAAAGGCTCCAACAAGAGAGCAACCTCAGAATATCATGTGGCCTGTCGTGGTTGCAGCCCTCAGCTGTGTGGAGAAAACACAAGTCCAGATGTTGCTCACAGATATTTGAATGACAGTGTCTGACCTTCCAGCCATGTGCTCAACTGCAGAGAACTGCAAGGTACATTCCTGCCATGCACAATTGTGTGAGCTGTTAATTTCTCATTATAAAGCATTTTTAAACACATGTTGGAGTTCTGAACTGCTTCAGTTAGACTACTTCCAGGTCTTCTTTCCTCGTACTTTTCCACTATGAATATTTTGTTTGCTTGAATTTGTCCCTTCCAAAGATAAAAATGACAATGTCTTTTTCTTTATTTTCAGAAATTTTCCACAGAGGAAAAATATGCTTTACAGCATGGAATATGTATTATTTTTGTCTTTTCAGACATGTGCTGCCTGTGCCTTTTTAATGGGTAGACAGTCAACTTCAGAAGTGTTGTTCTGTGCTGTATGTTGTCATCWGCAGTGAAGTGGTTCCAGCTTTTCTCTTTCCTTTAGCTAATGAATCTGCAATTATTAGACTCTTACTTGTTCCCTACAAGCATCTAAAATATTTTTACAGAACATAGGGTCTGTTTTGCAAAGTCTTTGGGCTGCTTTCCAAAGACTGAGCCATTGATTGCCACCTCAGGCTTAGTCAGGGCAATGGAGAGTTCCTGCTGCAAGAATACAAGCTTCCACTACCCCGTGTTCATTTTTTAGCAATACAAAGAGAGAACAATGATTGAGAAGGATGTCAGTATCTTACTCACATAATAGCCCCCCTTATTAGACGTTGATTTACATATTTTCCTTTCTTCTCATTTCATTCTACAGGACTTGGTTGGCTTCATTCCAGCAGTGGAAAAGGCAAGAAAAGAAAGATTGCTTTACCCTGGCAAAGACACAGTACCTACGGCAGCAGTACACGGCAGCTGCTCAATCCTAGCATCAAGATTAYGGACACACACATGAAGCTCAAGGAGGCGTATTTATTTTGATGCTGGTCACAATGCTCTGACAACAGTATGTTATAAATCCTTTCACAGTCAGCCCAGGTAAGGTGAAGGCACTTTTGCTGTTGGTTTCAACAAATAATTAATTTTCCCTCTGAAAGTGGGAATCTAAGATTTCTAGGTTATTAAACTCCTTAGGTTTAGATATTTATACTCCCCCCAAAAATCATCAATTTTTGACTGTCATTAGAATATTCAAGAACTCATGACTATTATAACAAAGTATGCAACCTTCACATATAACTTCTACATTTCAATGTATTAGGCAAACACTAAGTAATTCAACAGTATCACTGTTTGACAGATAGCTTGATGACCACCAGAGTTAGTGAAGCCTGCTTTCCTGTGCCTTTCGGTCTTGTCACCGACTTTAGTATCTAAGCCATGCAAACACCAAGTTAAACATTTCCCTGCCTGGGCTAGTTGCAAGAACTTTCTCCCATGTGAGCTGTCCTGGCTTTCAACATCACTAGAATTCACTCACCATCCCTTCAGTCTCGCTCCCATTCCAATCCCCCAGTCTAAAAGCCATGTTTGCATCAGAAAATTTTGACATTATTTACCCATATTTTGAAATTATTTACCCATGAATATATTTAAAAACTAAAACTACACTTACCATTACCTWGATGTGGTTAATATCGTGATAGATCAGTTCTTTGTATCAAGCCAAAATCAAAGTGGTTGTGGCRGTTGGGACCTACAGCCAAAGATATCATTAGCTCCTGTCAAGGCACCTTTTTAAAAAGACTTCTGGTCTATCTGCACAGCAGCTTCTGTGAACTCTTAACCTGTCAATGCCCAGAGAGTCAGTGTGCAGCAGTGAGAGAATTGATGGAAATGAGCAGGTAATGAAATGGCAGATTAMATTCACTGCCAGTGCAATGCAAAATAATGCACTGATGGAAAACTAACYGTAAGCATTCAGCCAGAGATCAGACAAAGGACTATAAATTAGATGCTTTCACTCCTGAAAGGGATATCATAGTCACTATGGATAATTTCCTGACTTTATCAGTTGAGTGTTCCTCAGTGGTCAAAAAGAAAGCAGGGTGCTAAGACTTACTGTTATGGAGAAGGAGTATTCAACTAAGCAAAAAAAAATCTGTAATGCTTCATGGAGTTGTGGCTGCACCATATCAAACAGGATACTGTAAAAACAGTACAGGGAAGGATGAAAGGGATGACAAGGAGATAAGAAGAAATTAAATAGAGCAGAACAGATCAGTCTGGAAATGACTCAACTGASCAGGCAATAGATACAAAAGAAGAATATAATATCCTGAATACCAGAGAGAAGATGAACGGGAAACAATTATTTGATGTTTCACATAGCTCAGGATGTGGAAGACACCAACAAAATGATAAGATAGCATGTATAAAGAAAACCAAAGAAAGTTCTTGTTCCTAAGTAAAAATCACAGGCAAAAAGTATATGAGATCAAAAAGATAGACAAAAYCAAAGAACAAAACTCTGTTGAGGGCTATTGAATGACATGAGCCTGATACACTTGCAGTTCCAGATATCTTGCAGGTTGGGAACTAGGAGAGACTATCAGGGAAAGTTTGTTTGGTACTTCCATCATTTTCTGATGTGTCCCTTAATGGTCACTGTCACAAAGCKGCATGGATTTCTGCCCTTACCCATTAAGTTCATTCCTATGTTGTTCTATACTGYAGTAAATGCTTGACTTTAATCAACAGAGCAGGTTCTGTAGCTAGAGAGGCAGTGAAGTGTTTACAAGTCCAATGCCTGACTCAACCTCCTGTGATACAGGAAACCCTTTTCAGTCCAGGCTCTGTGTCAGGCAGAGAAGGAATTCAGGCAGGGATATCTCCTAGCCAAGGCATGTATATTTTGGGTATTATAGTGTCTCCTACAGATTGCTTTAAGAAGAGACAGGTTATAGTCATTGTCTCCTACAGATTGCTTTAAGAAGAGACAGGTTATAGTCATATCAGCCACGTAATGAAGGAAAATTTTAACAAGTTCTGTTACACAGTTTTCTGGAAACAAAGAAAATATGTTTCACTTAAAATGTAATATTGTGCATTTTAAACTTTGTTGGAAAAATTGCAATATTTGTATGCTATTTTACTGGTCTTTTAAAAGCAAATAAAAATGAGTAAAAATACAAAAAYAAGCTGATATTTTTATGCATCCAGAATTGAAATATCAGTAACTTTTCTGTTATTTCTTTTTCTCAGACTCAAAAATAATCAAAGTTTTCAAGTTAAAATAGGAGAGAAATCACAGAAACAAGAATCACATTCACCTGACCGAGTTAATTGAAAAGTTTAGTTGTGCTTGTAAACTCAAGAAAAAATAATTGGTAGTATGATTCCGATCTGAATTAATTGGTTTACTGTAATTTCTTTCCAACTGAGCTAATGGTATGTGGTTCTTTTGTGTCTCTTCATTGCTGGGCTAAAATGCTGCAAATGACAAAGCTCATTTCTTATACCAATATATTGCTGAACTAAAAGCTCATATCAGAAATAGATTGGAATATGTGTTACTTTTAAACGTCCCTCAATAAGCAGATATTAAAAGAAAAAATACAGTTAAAATTATATGTCAGAAACAATTTTACATATCTGAAGTGATCAGTCATAAAAGACTTGTAAGGAGTTTAGCATTGTGGAAAACAAATTTGAAAAAAATTTCCAAATTTATCGACAGAAATTATTTTGGCAAATACTAAAGAGGAAGATTGTTTCCAGAGAGCATGGCTGGTATGGAAATTATTTGCTAGCCAAATGTTGCTAAGCAAATAATTCAAACAGCTTCAGTTCACCAGTTAATGACATCCTTTGAAAATTTCGACAGGCAAACAGTGTTCATAAAGTGTATATTGAATTAAAAGTCCAAAAGATATTTTTCCACAAGAATAAATATAAGTTATAAATTGATCATGCATCAAATTATTTTCATTTTAGCATAGACATATTACCCATATTTCTAACAATTTCCCTGTTTATAGCTGTGAAAACAATCCATCCAAGCTGAAGCACGATCAAAGAATGTGTCATGTTGTTTCTTAATGTGGGTGAAAACTTCTTTCTAAAGTATAATGAAAAATGTATGGGTTTTGTTGTTAATTTTGCTAGCGCCAATACTACTTTCCAATGATGGACAAAAGCCCATACAACAGAGTATAACTTAATTTTACTTAAATAACCAGGGCGCCTCTGAAAGGTAAAGAAATACTCTTCTGTGGCATTCCTTTTACCACAGTATTTCCTAAATTTAGAATGAATGTATGCCACAGGACGGTATTATACTGTCGTGGTAAATGTTTGCTTTTTAATCTGGTATGTTTGCTGTGTATTTATAAAAAAGAACTGAAAAGTAGAATTGAGTATGCATAAATATATCGGGAAAAACTGAATATGAAAAGAAAATCAAGCTATACATAGAGAACAAAAAATACAATATGAATTTAGCTGCAAAAAATAGCACAAGAGCCACATGGATATCACCATATACAAATTACACCAGGGTGGAAGGTAGCATAGAGACTGGCTCTGTGAAGCAAGGTAGATTCCTGCAGAAATAATTCAGATTATAAATGGCTTAAGTGAGGCAGAAGTTGCCAAGAAGAGAAACCAGAGCAACTTTACCCTATTTTGAACATCTATATTTAGTAGGTGTCAAAATGTCTCTCCTGAGTTTTTCAGTCTTGAATATTAGAAGAAAGCTCTCAGGTGGTGGAAAATTTATCAAAAAGTCAGTCAGCTGTTAAAGACTAATTTAAACTTTAAGTACTGGAAAAAGAATAGTTTTTGATCCTCAAAACCATCCTTCAGAGTGTAAGAACCATCTCAACAGCTTGGAATTCTTGTGTTCCAGGCTGTGCTTTGGAGCCAGCTCTTACAGGCCGTGATCAAAAATCAGAAATCATATTCAGTAGAAGATTCTAGGCAAAAAGAAACACTCATCCACCTAAATTTGGATATAGAAACTCCCTGGAAATTTTCCATGGAGAGAAAAATCCAAACATGCCTAATATTTACATAATCAAAATACGTTGTTTGGAAAATTTAGTCTCAGTTATAGTTTTCAGCCCTCCTAGAACAAAGAGGCATTGGTTTCACAGGGTGTGAATCAGGATGCTTGGGTACCCAAACACTCAGCTTTGAGACAGAGAGACAGAAATCCCAGATGCTTCAGCTAACATATCAAGTAAGCTGACTGGACTTCAGGCTCAGCTTGACAGGAATCCTGCTGCTGTTCTTTTGGAAATTTCTGAAAACATTTTGCRTAATCACAAAACATTCAAGGCTTGAGAAACTGTTACTTTTTAGTGAAAACTTGCTTTCTCTGAAGGTCCCGTTTCATTCTAGAGATAAGGGTAATAATATTTATTTTTTATTTACTCCTGGGAAAAAATACTGGATGAAACTCAAAATTTTTATTTCTGGTTTGTTTTTTCGAGGTTTTTTACTTGGGCCATGAATTGTGAGTTCAATTCTCAATCTTTTTAGTCAATAAAATCCTGCTCTTTAAGGAGAATATAGAGAAGAACAACTTACACAAGGACCTTCTCACTTCAGTGCTGAGGCTGGCCCTGGTTTCCATAATTTTCATCTTGTTGGCTGGCTATTTTTTCAGATATGTCTGTGTGAAGCTGTGCACGCAAATCTCTCTTCTTGTTTTGGTATGTCTTGAAATCTTTCTTAAGTTTGCCATTGCTGATTCCGCCTCTTCACATTGTTTCCTTGAATGAAGATATTTCCAATGTTCATCCTGTCGGCATTTGTCTTTCTCCTGTTTAAAAAAAAAAACAATTGAGCAAAGAGTCCATGACAAGGCAACTGGTTTAGTAGATGTAAGACTTTTTATTTTCCTTTCAAATTCTTTAGCTCTTTAAAATTGTTGATAGCCAAACTCATCAAGGTCAAGTTYTTATTTATTTCTAGATTTTATTCATCCCATGTCCTGAACAATTTTAGAACATTCAAAGTACAGTTATGCTAATCATTCTGATTCACAGTGCTCAGAATCCAACAACAACCATGATAATTGATTTTATGGGTTTTCCTTTAAATGAACTCCCTCTGTAGGCCCTCTTGAGGTCTAAAGCCATCATATGTTCAAAGGAAAGAGATCCAAGAAGACTCATCTGAAGTATTTAAGAGGGAAGTTTAAATTCTGCACTTTCTCTTGGAGGTAGTCACTCTTGGTAAAGTGAAGGAGTCAGGTGTTGCTTTATCTGATGCAAAATTATTTTTGTGTTATTTCCACACAACAGTAAGAATAGAAAGAATTTAGTTTTATTCACTTCATAGGTTTTTAGAATTACTGACTTGGACGCAGGACAGAGGCAGAGGGTTGTGCTAAACATCCCTCTGATCCTGAGAAACCAAGGACATAATCTAGGACACTCTGTAGTCTTGCTCCTGTTTCTATAAGAAATAATTATGAAAGACATTGGACTGGATAAGAGACAATAACGTGTGTAGGTCTAAAAGTTATGTCAGGGCCTGAAGAGCACATCAGAGTCTTTATTGCATGACTGCATGGTATAACGTGAAAACAAAGTGCTCAGGTGGCAAAAATTGATGGAGTCCCACTGAAGTCCTGAGAGATGCTCTCTGTCACATGGACAGACCACCTTTCCTGCTCTTTCTTTCTTCTTCTCAGGAGGAAGATATTCACATGATGCTTCCCCAGGGCTGCAACTGGGAGTGGAAAGCTGTCTGTTGGTCACATGGCTGTGCCCAGATAGGGCAGCAGCTGAGCAAGCCAGAGCATGTGTTTGGTTTATGTGGCCCTATTGCCACTGCCTTGAATGATAGCCCACCATTGTCTCAGCTGGCCAAGGCAGCAGGTGCCACAGCATTGCTTTTGTTGCCTGTTGTGGCAGCAGCTATTTCTGCTGGCTGTGAGAATGGCAGCTGCTCAGCTTGCTGGAGCAAAGGTAGGGACATGGCTTTGTAGCTAGAATAGTGACACAGCACGCAATTGTTAATGTAGTACTGCCTCTTTCCTTCGTACCACCATACTAGGTAAAAGGACTCAAAGGCAAAAGGCAAGACGGATTTTTGCATAGTATTGATCACATCAAATACAAAATTAAGCTGAATGCTCTAATGCCCCTGGATATAATTTTTGCTCATTTGTTCTTCTATTTACATGGACTAATGACCTAATGTTCTTAGTTAGAAAATTATATAATATTTGATCATGATTTATTTTCTCAATCTGGAGTCCTTTTATACACACATTTTCCCAAGAGGCCATTTACAACTGTGATTCTACGGGCTATAATCACAGCTCTAGGAATGCTAGCATGAAGTCTTCTCTACTTTACACTGAATATTCACCAGCATCTGCTATGGGATTAAAATAAAAAGATTTTGCCACACATGGCAGCCAATTAACAAACAATATGCTGATACACTTTGGGTCTATCCCTTCATCTTCCCTGCAGAATCTGTCTGGAGATACCTCCAGGGGTTTAAATTGCAGTCTTCAGCTTCTCAATTTACATTTGGCCTTTCATTGACTCTTTCTGCCTTAATAGTATATTTTTCATTTGTATACAAAATATTATGTGGATGTTAACCAGGACTTCCTCTTGTGCTCTTTGACTGTCTAAGCGTACAAGGATGATGTTTTGTTTTTCCAACTGGTTGTCTTTAAATTGAAATTGTTTTGTTAGTAAGTTAGGACACAGAGGAATGARCATTGGTTTTTTTTGTTTGTTTGTATTGGGTTGATTTTTTTTATTCTCCATTTATAGTAGAAATAATTTTATATTGTGTTTCAAAGCTCAGTAATGCTGCTGCTTGTTTAGATTTCATTTCATTCAAATGAAATACCATTATTCTCCACTTCTGAATTAGTTTGCCAGAAATGTATTTTTTACCATGCCAGTTTTAAGGTTTATTTTCAAATTCCATTTTCTAAGCTACCTATAAAAGTAGATTGCTACACTGATGTATTTTTAAACATTGAGGTCAGTATAATTTTCAGTTGCCTYCCACTACAACATTGACTGCATAATTTATTCCAGTTTTCAAGACTTTTGATTACCCATTGGCTTGCCCCCACTCTCCCTCATATGAAAGTGGCCTTGTGACTTGTGCAAATCTACAAACATGCAAAATATTTTTGCACAGCCAAGATTTAATTTCTTTTACTTGTTTTATCAGGAGTTGAAAATGTCAAGAATTAGGAGTATCAGATTATTGTTTAAAAAACGAAGCTAGCTATACTTGAGTCATTTAAATGTAATCTGTACTCGTAGTAATGAAAACATACTTGCTTCCTTTTCAAGAACTACAAGATTGGGAATAGTTTCTTTGGTCTTCAACTACGTAATATTTAGGCACTAAATATATTCTATACCTCTAATTAACAATATAATTAAATTGATGAAGGTTTTCCACCATAAATGAGTACTTGAATCTAAAAATTAATCTGGGCTCAGTTTAGACATTTTAAAATTTGATATCCAGAAAGAATTCAATTTTGAATTTCTRTTTCAAGGAATAGAAATATTATATCCAAAGCAAAAAATTGAAAGGCTTTGCTGGAAAGATTTTGGAAAAGCTGATTACCTGAATGACTCTGCTGATGTGTGCTCTTTCCCCACTGCAAATGTTACACAGGAGTAAAAGGAGAGGAAGAAAACATCAAACAAATGAAAGGAGATTGAACCCAAAAGCTAGCGTAAGTAAAAAAAGTAAAAGGTCACCAAAGGGAAAGACTTAGAGTGCCTGTGATCTGGATCCAGTTATCAACCTCCAAAGAAAATAATGAGGTGTTATTATTTTTATTATACTGGAATGAGTAAAATGAACATCTTTAAAACTGTTTATTTATCTCAAAGCTAGGTCTGAGGGGAAATTCTCTGTGAAAACACAGGACCAGCGTCATTTAAAAGCAAAATGTAAAGGCACTCATTGTTGCATGTGACTCTGTTTATGTTTATATGGACACAGGCTTGGTTATATCAGTCTCTAAACTAAGAAGAATTCAGAAAGACATGTGAAATGGAAATCTAGACACTAAATATTAACCTTTAAGGAGTTTGGGGAACTTCCATTTTGAAATAAAACAAAAGTAAAAGTAAAGCTCTGTTGCCCTTGGGTTTCCTTTCCTTCTTAGATATTCAGTTTTCCTCACTAACCTTTTTCCTTGCAAGTTTTGAAAATGAGGAAAAACCAAAAAAATGGTTCCAACGTGGTTTGAGCATTTACTCAGGAGATGTCTGAAGCTTTTACATTCACAATTTTGTATAGTGAATTTGGAACAGCTGTGCTCAAACCCATGTCTGACCCTTCTCGCACTGGAAGGCCAACACACAACATTCAGCATTTCCACTGAGCTAGGACCAAAGTCAAGTGAAATCATACAGGTATTCAATTTCTTATTAAATATAAAAGATTATGCAAAACCATAGTTTTCCTGTGCCATGAAACAACACAGAAAATACTCAGCTGTAACTTCCAATGAAATGTGACGGCAGATGATGAGTGAAATTATACTTCAAGTCTCAGAGCAGAAGTCTGCTAGGAAGGGGGGGAAAAAAAAGCCTTCATCTAATTTGTTCAAGGCTCTTAAGGAAAAACTACACATAGAATTATCAGCATTGTCTGATAACAGAGAAGGAGAATAATCTAGCTCAGGCAGAAGAGCTGAGTAGAAGCCAAGATACCATTTTTTTTTAACTTCTTCAGGCTTAAGAACTGAGAAGTATCAGGGAAGTTTATATGTATCTGTTGCCTGTTGTTTTCATTCTGCTCAGTAAAACTGAGCTGTTAAACACCATGATGGGATTTCTGTTTGACCATGTGCAGGGAATTTAACTGTAACTTAATATTTACTGTTATAATTCAACATGTCAGATCAATGATGTCAATGAATGCTGACTTGTCCCAGTAGCATTTGTTACTATTGCTGCAATAATGAAGACAGGTGGAATCATTTGATGATGTCTGTGGGGAAGGAGAGCCTTTGTCAAAGGCTGAGATGACTTAGAATAGGATGGTGCACTCAGTTACTCTTATGGTAGTGACACAGAAGTTTTCAAAATGCTCTGCAACTAGATAATTTACTTTTTTTTTTAATACATTAAGATTACRGGCGAAAGACTGTGAATGTGGATACAACATCTTTACTCATACTTGAAGCAGAGATATTACACTGTGTTACCCTAGCTGTAAATATTTAAAGGTTAAAAAAAATTAAAATGCTATTTTTTTCTACCTTTGTCAGTATAACTCTGTATTTGGCATTAATTCTTCTGTTATATGACTATATTTTGCTCAATGGAAGTATTTGAGTCTAGACTCATTTCATCAGACATCACATCACCTGTGTTCTCAGTAATCTTTGAAGAAGCCTAAATTTGATTTGTTTTTCTGATGTCCTTTGTTCAAAGGTTCAATATATCTGCACAAAATAAACTTTAAACAGTTCAAAACCAACATATACTAATTTAATATTTCAAATAATCATAGACTGAATAAAATTTTCTAATTTAAATTGTGATCCCTCGTTTTTAATGCCCTCTTATCCCAACTCTTGTAAGAATTTGAAAAATAGTTTCCAAGTAAGGAAACTATTAATTTATTTAATACCTACAGATTATAAAATTTTACTTTGTGAAACTGTGCACTCTGGCATATTTGAAGATAAATCAGACCTTTTATATTATGTCCTACTGTACTATGTCTAACATAGTTTCAAGATTTAAAAATTCTATCCTGTGGTAAAAAGGAAAGCTGATGTACTTTGTTTTTTTCAATCCTCTTTCTTTTCACTTTATTTTTTCTTATCTTTCCTTCATTTGATGCCTCTGTGATACCTTGTCAGAGAGCACAGGCCCCAAAGGATTTC
This sequence comes from Amblyornis subalaris, assembly GCA_018881555.1. NCBI lineage: Eukaryota > Metazoa > Chordata > Aves > Passeriformes > Ptilonorhynchidae > Amblyornis > Amblyornis subalaris. The sequence goes on from JACAXG010000002.1 coordinate 13,888,938, forward strand.
AAAGATTTCCTGAAAGTTCATAATCCAGGAATAAAGGAAGAGCCTTGAGGGGTTTTACTAATGACAAAGAAATGGAAAATAATCAAAATTATGGGATCACTAAATAAAAAGTGAAGGATGTGGTTGTATAGTCCTAAACCTCTAGAATTAAAGAAAAAATAAATGTGTATTTGGAGATACACAGGTATAGCAAGCTGATGATTTGAACCTAGCAGAGAGTTTTTCACACCTATTTTGCCTCAGCACTCATATCTTCTATGTGAGCTGCTTTGGAGGGTGCTTTTTCCTTCACATCTTACCTTTCCTGTGTCAACTTGATGCTGAAAGAATGGAGGCTTTTAAATAACTGATGAATTGTTTTCTCAGCCACAGAATAAACATTAAAGACCACTTGTGTTTTATATTATAAATTGTAGGTTTGTGTAGGGTGCGTAGGGAAATTTACACTAGTGGGTTCTTCCTATGTCAATACATATGCATGCAAGTGTTCAAAACTTCAGTGCTCTCTTACTTAGAAAAGTACAGATTTTTTCCCAATGTTTGGATGAGCCCCCTAGAGTTTCCAGCACAAACTACTGCTGTCCGTGAATTTAAAGGATTGTTTCTGTCTGGAATTATGCATATCTTTCTGAAATTGGTTTTCTATTTGTGACATTCAAATTCAATTTTTCCAATGTTTGCAGTAAATCAGCACACACGCAAAGCACATTCATAGATGTGTAAAATAATGTAAATTTTTAAACCAATATTAATGTAAAAGTTTTGTCTCATTCATCAAGCTCTCCTTACTTTTAGTGCTGTAGAAATGTCTTTTCATTTTATTCAAGCTTCTGTGTGCTGGAAATTAAAATCTCGACTACACAGCTGATAACCGGCCCTTTACAAAGTCAACTTTACCTTTCACTTTTTCACCCTGTGAGATAAAGCATATCTGAGTATGAAGGCTGAACTAACTCCAGATTAAAGATCTTCTACAGGAAAAAGTATGGTTAAAAAAAAAAAAAAGAGGAAAAATTTAGAATCTTACCTTGGGCCTATTAATCAAATTTCTAGAGATTTTCATGTATTTTTTGACTCTAAAATGAAGACTGTGAACCAAGCAGCTAAAGGCAACTTTCAACAGCTACTGCTCCATAAATTGAGCATTGACTGCAATACCCAACAGCCCCTTACAACTTCATGAGATAAATGGTTGGAAGTATTGATTCAAATCTCCAGATAGCAAACATGTATAGATGTGCAAGATGGGGACAAGTATCTCCAAATCAAATGGACAGTTCTTGTTCTAACAGCAGTTCCTTCTACGTGGTCAGCTTCAGCCAATTATTTGATCTCAGACTTAACACTGTACATTCACATCAATAGTCCTGTCAAACATTGGATATTCTCTAGGTCCTACAGCTGTCCTAGCCATGAGTGCTAGCTACAGTCAGGGGCTGAGTGGTGCATAAGACCACTCTGACAAGATCTCGGCATTYCATATGCTGTATTGATTCTAGCAGAGTTGCTTGGATCAAACTGAGGTGGGAGCTGTGGCTTTAAAACATGAGTTCTCATATTAGTTGGGAGCAGCTGTTATTTGCTCCACCCTAAACAGTCTATATGTGGTCTTCCTGCTTGCAGCAAAAAATCGGCCTAGTCCCAGCTGGAAAAAATATGTGGATACCTCTACCCAAGACAATTGTGAAGGTGTTGCCTCCTAGGTAAAGCTGTAGAGACAGTTAATTGTGATAAGAAAAGCAGAACATGTCGCTCTAGTACACCTCACACACTCCCTACAGCTACACATAGATATGGTTACATACTTCAATGCAATTTTATCTGGATGAAATGATTTGTGTTGGGGCAGCACAATAGGCTGCCAGTGTGTAAACAGTCTCTTAACATTTTGCAGCCCATTATATTTTGCTGCCCGAGGCAACCTCCTGCTCTGTGTGGTTATACAGCCCTGATTTTATTTTCTGTTGTTGTCAGATATGAGCCTATATATCACTCCCTTCGGGAGAGGCTGGACTCAGCATCTCCGTATGTAACTTAACATTGGCAGCCGTGATGGCAGGCAGCTACTCAAGGATCCTGCTTCCCAGTATAAAGTTACTTTGCGAAAAATAAAAGGAAAATAGCAGTAATAAATAGACAAAACAAGTGAATAATATGCTTTACTAATTACTTTCGTTTCTATAAATAGGACGTGTGGGTAATAAAATCTATTTCCCATGCCCTGTGCCTGAAGTGCCATTTGCAAAGGACCAGCCCAGAGCTGGCAGCGATTCCAAATATGTTGTTTTCCTGTCAGCAAGTCCATCTTGGGGATTAAAATGACCTTCCCAGATGGAGAAGCATTTGGTACTTCCCAAACCTGCAGTCAAAAGGATTCTGAATGCAAACATGAAATTCAAAGAATGGGCAAGCACTGGTTTGGACAGTAAAATAAGCAGATTAGTCAAATGACACAGTCCTTGTGCAGAGAAATATTGAAGCCTTTACAGGGTAGCTGCTACTAAAATGAATCATCTGCTAATTGTTAAAACATGCTGTGACATCACTGCTATCTACTGTTCTAAATGTGACAAAAACATGGTATCTTAAGATATATGGGCTGATATTTCATCCTTTTTTGTCTTGAACCATGCATCAGAACTATCAAAGCATCCTGTCTGTAGTGTATTGACATAAAAGGAAAAGAAATAGAAAGACTGAAAAATAAATATATTAATGGAGAAATGTTTAATTGCACGTTGGGGAAGAAATCTAATATATGTAAATAAAAAGTTGAATGGGACATATTATCATCATACAATTTGAATATTAATTAGTTTGAATAGTTAGCTAAGCATTTAGCCAATACTCAGGGCTGTGTGGACTGTTTATTGGGAGGAAAAAATGCATCAGCAGTGTCTTGGAAGACTTCCTGTTTATTTCCAAAGGAACACAGACTTATTTCCTCAAGACAGCAAGAATCAAGCAACAGAAAGGAGTTTTCATATTTGCAGTTGCGGGTTCCTTTCAAGCCAGCACTTAGCACTCAGTGATACACACGCTCTGTGTGGGTTAACTGTGTCTCCATTGCTCTTCCTCCTTCCACATCATTTCCCCTGCTTCTTTCTCACATGCACAGGCACATCTGTTTCAGTGCAATCAGTTCCCAGCCTGTGGATCAAATGACACAGAGCTGCATTACTGGAGGAGATGCTGTGGATACTAGTCRCTGTTTTCGAGCCGTGTATTCAATAACAGAACACAGTGGCTTCTTTCACCTAACTGAAGATGTTAAGAGCTACAGTTACTGACAGTTCTGTTAATTTCAACTCAAAATCCTCTTTAACCAAATTTTTTTCTGATGAACTCATGATTTTTGACTGCATCTGTTTTCATGTGCCCAAATGGTTATACTTTGAGGTCTACTCCATGGTTGGTGCATATTGTTCCATAAAAATCATGTCCACATTAGACATTAASAAGTTTCATGTTGGCTACACAGGAACTTCAGCACCAAAAATCAGTTCTTGGTTTTGAAAGTATTTGTTGTTGTTTTCAAAACTGCTGGATTTACACCAAGGGCAAGGAGAAATATTTCTTCTAAAGCTGGAAATGTTTTTTAGTTACCAGTCTCAACAGAAACATTTAATTTGAGATTTTTAACTTTTGTCTAATTTTTGTCTAATATTTCTAGATTAATAACTACATGTTAGTCATCTCAAGTCTTCCAGATAGTGAAATGCCCTGTATGATTTTTTATTTGAGTACAGGATTTTTAAATTATTTTTTAATGATTACATTCCTACAGATACTTCCAAATCAACTTCTGATTTCCCTAGCATCAAAATGCATTTTTTTGCCAGTGAATTTCAGTGTGAACAGGACTTGACTGTCTCCTGTAAACTACTTGTAGCTCTGTGGAAAAATAACAGAAGGAAGGAGGGAAGGAAGGAGGCAAGGAAGGAAGGAAGGAAGGAAGGGAGGGAGGGAACAAGAAAAAGGTAGAATGAAAGGCATTTTTAAGTGTTCTGTCACTTCTTTATAAATCTCCATGATAATTCTCTTGCTATGCTCATACATTTTCTGCATTCCTTGAAACTAAACCATAGGCAGGAGGTGTGGGTCAAGGCATGGCTGAGACCTAAGGCTGATGTATCAGTGGCCTGTTGGAGAGATGCTGCAGAATGCTTTCCATATGCCTGTGCTTACACACAAGTGATTGAATTCTTCAAAAAGGACATTGTGAAAAACAGTTTCTCCACATTCATATTCTTCATTGTAAGTTTCAAGCTTCAAGATGTGACACAGAGAAGACATAAACAGAGTATGGGAAAAAAAATCTTTATTTACTATTAATAGTAAATCAAACACTTGTCACTCTGTGATTTTTTGTGATGCTAAACCCGAAGTTAAGGCGTAATGCTACATTAACGGACACGCGAGGTTCGGCTTTATTACAAAGTGAAGAACTCAAGGCACAATCATCTGACCTAAGCACTTTGATGATGCTAAGAATGATATCCACAAGTCCTGAAACATGCTGTTGCTAGACATGGAAAATTAATCCCTTCCTAAACTGTTCACAGTATTTTGTGACAATAAAGACATTTGTAAAATGAACAGAAGAGAAAAAAGTGTTCCTCAGAACGGCCCTAAACTTTTTGTTCCATGCATATATTGCCCTTCTGCAGAGCTACCTATACCTTAAATTAGCTAGGGACCACTGGCACCTTTGTACTTTGCTGCTGGAGGTGAACACACTCTGGCAAATTTAAGACTTAGGAGGAAAGTGCTTTTTTTATTCTTCAGTCAGTTCCCACCGTAGAGATGTGTCTAGCATGAATTTTATTACTCTCGTATCTCTTCTTTATATTATGCTTAGAAACAGCCAGGTCACAGAGCAAGAGAATGGTTCTCTGATGTGCTTTTCTATCACTTCCTTGCTGCCCTTTGTTCATATAACATTCTTTTCGTATGACAGTGTTCTGTATCTCTATCATTTCCACACTCACTATTCCACATCTCCTCCAGACTACACTTTTAAACTCCCATGTGCCTTATATAAATGTTATGCTAGAGGTTTTATTACTTATTAACACTGTAGGCAATTAATAATTTCTGTGTTTATAGGATTTGAACATAAGTCTTCAACAGGGTACTTAGAAAACCAAATAAGAAATGTTAGAAAGGGCAGGATGGTTACCAAAAAATAATTAACCAATGCACAGAATACTTGCATAGAGATAACAGGAAAAATGTTGGATATGCAGTGCTTCAACATCAAACTACTTCTGTTTAGAGAAAAACATTTAGCATTAAAATATGCTGAATTTCTTCTGTCTCTTCTCTCCTTTCTCGCCATACTGCACAACTGCCTCTTGAGCCCCCTCACCACTGTATTCAGCTTGAATAGACAATGTGTAATAACTTTAGTGATAATCTCTGGGATGTTTAGAACTACACTTCATCCTTCCCTATGAAGGGAAAACAGCCAAAGTTTTTCTTTCATCTATCAGAATAAGTAGCAGGCCATCCTACAGCTGACCACTGTACCCGAATCCAGTTTGAAGGAGATTAACAGATACCCTAGTAGTATTCTTTTCTACTTATTCTATTCCCTTCATGGGAATAAATGCCAAAATTAAGGCTTCTATTATTAGGGTTATCCCCTACTAAAGAGAGGGAAAGGAATCTTCAAAAGCAATTCAGCTTGTTTGAGATCTGATCTGTCCTTGATGGTACCCTTGCTGCCCCTAGACCAGATTCCTAATCAGGCAAATGTCCAGAGAGACATGGGATGCAGGTGGTTTCCAGCTTTGGAAGAGTCCAAAAGAGGAAACAAAACATGCTATCAGTAATGTTTCCCATTTTGACTAATATTATAATTTTTGTGAAATTACTTTATTGTGGGGACTCTCAAAATTCTAGGTTTTGTCTTTCACCTTGTCTCACAGGTTTGCTAGGTAAGGACTTTTTTTGGTTTAAAGCCTACAGAACTCCTAGTTTTCAGTATTTTTTTCCAACAATGCAAAAAATACATTATACTTTGTTCCTTTTACTGACAAGTGTTAGACAAGGTATCTCAGCCTTAGGGAAGGCATGTCATGCAGGCACATGAAGCCCATGGATATATTTGTGTAAATAGTACTAGCAGTTAACTTTGTGTATCACGTATTTTCAGTGCCATAAAAGGCACTGCACCTTGATGTCTAAATGGGTTAGAAGAAAGGAGAGAAGCATCTGTGAAGTAACCTAACAGTTGTTGGAGTCTTACCTCTTCCACTAAGTGTAGTCTTGAGGACAGCTCTTCCGTGAAGGTACTTCACATCTTCTTTCTTTTGATCAAATGCAAGTCATAGAGATGGGTCATTCATAATACACCATGCAAAAATATTTTTAATACTTACATGACTACTCTGCTAGAGTCTCAGAATTCTTAGAAAGCCTGCACCTAACATGAGAACTGACTTAAATCATACCAATTGATCATAATTTACTTTCAGATATGTTCCAGCTCATGCCATTTGGAGCAGAACCATTCTCCATTGACTTGCATAAAACATGACATTTACCAACTAACAGAACATACCAATGTTTTTTATTAATTTTGCATGTTTTCTGTGAGTATAGTGCCAAATTAAGTGTAGTGCCAGGAATATTCTCCAGAAATAATTTTTTCTGGTTTTGTAAGCTCTTTGTTGCACTGATTTAACACTGAGAGTCTCCTACAGGTACAGGAACCCTACTGTGGGGTACAAGCTGTGGACCCTATTATTTCAAATAAACCAGAAAAGTAAAATCTAAAGTTATATTAGTGAGCATACAGATCAGAATTCAACTCTCATAGGTTTGCTCATCGCTTTAAATTTCCATGACTAAAACTTTTTGGATTTCAGATGTCAGGAGTATGCCTTTTGTTTATTCAGCAGGTTATGGATTACGTTCAGAAACAATGGCCAAAGAACACGTGAAAGTAAAGTTCCTGTTCAAAGAATACAGGGGGTTGGAATATGGGTGGAGAGGAACTACAGTTATTTAAATTAATTATTAATTGATTTACTAATCTTCATTTGATCTCTCTGTTTTCTTTTCTAAGTGTCTCTAGTTTCAGAAAGGGACCCTACTATTAGATGTCATGTCACATCACAGATGCAGATACCTGTGGCATAGATGTGTATTTACCACTGTCTCTGCCAGAGTCATTAGGATGGTGTTCTGCACAGTTTAAGGAAACCAGAKGAGAGCTTTGGCACAGCCACAGGAGCAAGCCACATAACAGACAGGGTCTGTTGGCTGGTATAGCCTTGCACAGTAGAGCATCTATCGTACTGTCTGACCATGGATGAAGGAGATCGAGGAAGTGTATCTCTTGTTCCTGAATATTCTCCAGGATGCCATGCATGCTACAGCTCCTTACATATTAAGTATGTTCCTGTATGTTTCAGATCAGTGGATTAGGGGAAAAATTATTTTTGTGGTAAAAGACATTTTCCACACTAACTCACTTCTCTGCCTAACTTCCATGCTGAGTAACCGCTTCCAGAATAGGCTGTGCTTTTACTGCCTTTACCACCAGTCTGTCTTATTGTTTAGCAGGGATTGTCATAAATGATGTTAAATCTGTGGCAGGCATAGATCCACTAGAAAAAGCCAGGAGATCACAAAGATCTCTAGATAGCCTTATTATACCAGAGAAAACTTGTGCCATTGATTAAACGAATAATCTAGGTTCTGGTGCAACTTTTCCAAATATCCATGATAACAATCAAGACTTTTAATAAAATAAAACTAAACAAAAATTAAGACAGCTATTAAAAATATAAACATACTGGCTTATAAAATAAAATATAAACAACATTTTTGGAATACGTTTTCAGCATTTGAAAATGTATTTAAAGTTACTCTGTTGAATGCATCTGTATTTGTTGTATTCCAGTGGAGAAACAGCAAGAATTAGCCATATTCACTGCAAATGCATGCTTACCCAGGGATCTAGAAATACAGCTGAACTAGTTCACATCAGGAAACAAGCTCCAATCACACAGGTCAATCATTTCCTGTTTTAAAGTAAAAGTTTAAAATCTCTAGAAAGTGACATAGTCACTGGAGAAATGCAGGCACATGGTCCCCATGGGACTAAGTGAATGCAAACCCTGAAGAAAATAAACAGATCTTTATGACAACAGTGAAATTCAACAAGTCATCACTGCTTTGAAAGAGCTTTTACTTTATTAAAAAAATACATGGGATAACTGGGAAAAATATGTCAATAATCATGGTGACAACAGTTTAAACAGAAATGTAGATCATCTCTTTTATGCTAAAAAAAGGAAAAGCTAAGCTAGGGAAGAAGACAGTTCCAATAAAAATTATTTCCCAAGAAAATTCTGTGTAGTAACTGTACTGGAGAAACTTTTAAGCAAAGTACTACTGATCAAGAAAAACTAAATCAAGTGGTAGGATATATGCACTAATAAACAGTCAGCACAATAGCTCACACTCCCTAAAATAGCATGAAAGCGTAGTTTAATGACAAATCATAAGCTACTTCAGAAATAAAGAACGGATGGTTTTCTATAATCCTCCTAAATTTCTAATGCACTGGGAGGCTGAAGAATATAGGGCTTTCTCTGAACTTTAGCTAGCAATTACTCAATAATAAGCAAATTGTCTTGTATCACTTGTGCTTAGTGACAGAAATATATAAATATATATAGTGAGATAAAAAATAATCAAAGTACACCTGGTTATTATTTGTAAAGACTTAACTGTAAGTTTTTAATGATTAATTTATCTGGCATCTAATACCTTAATAGATCATGAGAAACATCAAGGGAGGAATGTGGTACTGCATTTTTAAAGTCTCTTTCACTCTCACTGAATGATAATAGGCATGGAAGCTATCATTAGTCTTGTTAGATGATGGTTCCTTTAGGAATCTCTTATATGTTACCTTTTAGAGGGAAGGTCAGAGAAAATCCCCCTGGGAGTCCCCCTGCAGGATACAGCTAACACAAGCGTAAACTGTATGGAAATGGCTAAATTATCTTTAGAGAGACCTTGGTCTTTCACATCAATCAGACCTTTCTGAACTAGTAAAACAGATAAGCATCCTGTTTGTAAGACTATTATTATCCATGTGTTTGTCATGACTGTCACAACAAATTTGGAGTAAAAAGACCATTGTCTTACTTTTCTAGTCTGTTGGTAAATACTAAAGGTAGGTGCAATTTATTTTAGTAAGAGCTACATGAACTGTCAGTATAAAACTGTAATATTTTGGGTTGTAGTTAAAATCCAGAGAGTCAGGAAACATAAAAGTTAATGCTACAAGAGCAACCTTGATGCTGCCACTGCGCATATCTTGTATATTTTATGGTATAGGTTTTACAGCAAAATCAATAATCTATTAAGCTTCACATTTAACAAGGAAACAGGATTAGGAATGGAGTCTTTATGATCAGTAATTGTTGAAAACTTTGTGGATTTCTTGACTTTTCTTGACTTTGGTTATATAAACTTGATGCTCTGCATTTAAATTCATTTTAGTTTTGAAGATTTTTTGGAGAATAGGCTACTTGCAGTGGTTGCTTTCTTTTTATCAAACAAAATTTTTAGCTTCCTATGCCATCACAAAAAAAGACATGGGAAAGAGGGAAAGCAAGCCTTATGGTCATCCACTCCTTTTATCCTCTTAGAATAAGTGGTCTACAGAAAAAAATAGCGATAGTTCATCTGTATTTTGCCCACAGTGACTGTACATCTGCTTTGGTAAAGGAATTTAAAATGATAATTTAGAATTTTCACTGTCACAAAATCTAGGTGAAACTTTGGAGAGACTCTACAAAATGATTGAAAATGCGATGATAGGTTGTGTTTCCAAAGACACACCAAAACTGATAGAATGAAGAATACTATTCCTGTAAAAATCACCATTTTGACAAAGAAAAAATTTTCTCTAGGGGAATTCTGATCTTGTATTAAAATTTTATTTTTCAGTTTTAAATTTCTGCATTATAGCGATTTTCAAACAATAATTTCAAATTTCACTTGTCTTTACACTCAACATGTGAGATACTACCAAACCTCATAATTTGGGCATTCAAGCATTGCAGAAGAAATAATAATTAATTCCTTTACCAGATACCTTAGGGCCATACTTGAATCCTATTATGGCACCCAGGGGAAACCTAGTCATGTACAACCAAGGTGATGAATAATTTGAGGCAATAAATAACCAGGGCTCCCTATTGCCTTCTGGGAAATAATGAGGAATGCTGGGCAGGCTACACAGGCTTGTATGAGGATCTCTGCATATGAGGCATAAAGGGCTGCTCKTATGAAATCTTGGCTATTAATCCATCTCTTACTTATAAGACTAACTTTCATTTACAGAGTAAATTAACTTCAAAAAGAACCTATCCTTTTTTAAGTTAATCGTGAAATTATTTTATGGTGTACCCTACTTCTCTCTGATGACTTTGGCCCTGTGAATTTATCGAGTACCCTCATATTTATTGGGTATTAAGGTTATGTGGGCAAGGTTGCCTAAATAAGTGTATGGCTGATGCTACTCCAAAGGTTTTGTGTAAAGTGATTGCTAATATTATACACAAGTTATGTAGAGATACATCAGAGATTTCTCAGTCTGAGAATCCTACCAACATTTAAACATAAAATGTCCCTGACATCTCTTGYTGTTATAGCTCAGGAGGTCTTTGCCTCCAGACACCCTTTCCTGTCACACTTTTGTCCATGCTCATTAGCAATAAATGAGGTGTTTGTACAAAATATTGGTGTTTCCCAGGAAAGATGAAGTTTGAGGGATTTGATTTATTTCTCACCTGAGGTAGGACTCTAAAAACACACTTTCTGAGATTCTGTGTTTAAAATAGTATAATCTGTGCATGAGTGGCAGTAATAAGCTTCACCAAATCCACTGAACTCAATCTATCTTCCATAATTCTCCATGTCTGTGATTCATTTTAGATTCCTTAATTCAATTCTCACCATGTCCAGATATATTCTCTTTCTCCTTTTCTCATTCAACATTTTTTAAAGGTATCTTTTCTCTACTACTTCATGAGGTGTTGGCTGTTATAAAGCTTTTTTCAATGGCCTAGAAAGGCTCACAACAATATCTAAAAAAATATCTCTCATTGCATCCTGTGGGGGATGTTATAAGCAAGGTAAAAAACTACAGAATTCCAAAAGCAGAYGTGAGTCCAGCTCAGTGTTTTACTCAAACTAAAACTAACTTACTGATAAATCTCAGAACTGATAAGAACAACTCTGGGATAGAAATATATGCAGGTGATATGGAAATGAGGATGATAACCTCTCTGTTCCCTAAATGTCAATTCCATTCCATAGATCTTACCTCATCAGGAAAGTTTGAGTGACACAGATTAGCTTGTGCTAAGGGAAGAATACATGCACAGAAATTTGCTCAAGAAAGATCTCACAGGACTCTGGCTTTGGTGATTTCTGTCCTGTTTGTATGCTTATTCAGGCACAAATATGTTGCTCCTATCAAATCTTTCAAGTGCAGTCTAGTGGTTCTCCAGACTTACATTCACTGGACGGATACACAYGTGCTTGTGTGCTCAAAACAGACTTTTTTATCTCAGGGAGCATGCACCAGGGAGAACACATTCACTTGTCTTTCTCATTTTTATCTCTTTACCTCAGTTTTGCTCCTCCATTTATTCCTCTCTGTGACTATCTTTGTATGTTGATTGACCTTCCTTCAAATTAATTTCTCCTGAACTTTAGCTGGACTCTTCTGTATTTTGTAATTCTTTGGTTCTTTTTTACAGTCCCATGATGTTTGRTAAAGTTTACTTTGAAAAAATAATTTTACTTTTTAATTTTCCAGTTTTTATACATACTTTTATAATCACTTTAGCCAAATGTGAATTGGACTTCTTTGAATTAGGAGTTCATCTTTAGGCCACAAGAGTGAACTTAGCAGCAACTACTAGGCCTTGCACTAACCTAGCACAAACATGGATGAACCAGCAGCAGCTTTAGACAACTTTAATGTCGTGAGTGAATTCCCACCAGCAAGTCTAGCTCTCCCTCAGTTTATGTCTCTGGAATAAATTCTGCTTCTTTTTTTCTCTGTCTTTTTTTTTTTCCTTCTTTGAATGAACCTATGGTTTCTCATCTCTCTCTACCTCTTTTTCTTTTCAGGCAATTGCATGACACATTGGACATGCTCTGCCCACATGGTACAGTTCTCCACTTCTAACAGGAAGACTTGCTTTTTGGTCTCAGCATGGGAATCTTCATATGGTGTCAAAAGGACTTCTCTGTCAGAAAAGGTTGCTGATGATGTGGCAAAAAAAACTAGAAAAAAAGGAGAAAAGAGAAGGGAACAAACAGGGGGAAAAAAAGGAAAATGAAATAAAGGAGGAGAGAGAAGGGAAAATTAAGTAGTTAAAGAAGGGAAAAAGGGGTGGAAAAAAAGAAGAGAGGGTGCAAAGAAAAAGGAAAATTGCTTGCCATTAAGATCTTAAAAAAAGACTTTCTTAAAAGAACTCAAATACAAAAATACTCATTTGCCTCTAGTTCTGCTTACCATTCAGTGAACTCCATAAAAATATTTCTCCATGTCCTTCACTTCAGCTTATGAGAACATAAACCTGAGATTGAAATAGGATCTCAGATAGTAATTGGGTATCCTTGGCCTCCAATATCGCTATTCAGGTGATATCCCCCAAATTCGATTTCTTTCTCATGGACATCAACAAAAAGTGCCATTTATTTGTTGGGCTCAGGCATCAATCTGTTTCTGGCAATGCTGTCTTTTCCCCTGAAGCTTTTTCATGGGCTTCTGCACGGAAACTGGAATAAAAATAACTGTCCTCCAGCAAGACTGGGTGAGAATATTTTGGCTCCAGCACAGATGCCCAGCCTTTGCCTCAAGTCAAAATTTCCTACCATCAAGACTGCATTTGTTCAAATAGGGTTCAAGATATAAAGTAAATACTACTCCAGGAGAACAAAAGAGGAAGTCTCAGTTTTCTCTGTGATTTCATATTGTTGTGCAACTGTAGCTGTTTTATTTATAGTAACAGAGATAATTTTTCTGAAATTAATAATTAAAAAAAATTATTTAGAATGCCATTATCATCTGCTTTGCCAGCTTAGACTGGGACTGTGTCTTACTATAAGAAAAAAAGCATTATATTTTAGTGATGGCAACCTCTACATCAGATCTACATTGTTTTCGCTAAGATTTTGTGTTAAAATATTCTTGTTTTTTCAAAGAYAAAATTTAGTATTAAACAATAGCTTTCTCACCCATCTTGTAGAAGGCCAGACATGTTTTACTTCTGGATTGTTACACAAATAATTGAATTAGAATTGTATCAATATATAACAATGTGGAATACAGTTAAATAATCAAATAACCTTACCTCCACCAAAGCCCTATTTTTAATAAACAAAATTATATAGGGCAAACCCTTTTGTATATTTGCAAATAAAACATAAAAGCTCTTCTTCCTCTGATATGTATAGCATCTCTTATATAGCCTGCTATTGTTTCCCTAAAATTATGTTTAAACGAATGTGTGAAATGCAACCAGAATCTGCAATTTAGCTTCAAGTAAATCAGAATATTCAGTGTAAAGATTTAAGGTGCAGCTGTTTCTGTCATTCATTTAGATAATCACTGTACATAAATTTATACACCATGAAAAGCTTTATTCATGTTCATATGGTGTGAAAATTGAAAGGAAAACTCKAAATTAATTACCTTTTTAAGCAAAGCAATTTAGATTTATCACATGCAGCAAGGGAATTTGTTCACATATTATAAAGCTGCTGTGAAATACTGAAACGAAATATGAGTTAGGAAAAAGRGTTTACGCTCTGTAGAGACTTTAAGATGTGAAAAGCAAATTAGCTGCCCCTGACTTCAATCAAAGTGCTCTTATGAGTCTGGGCAAAGCCTACCTGCAGCAGCATCCTGGTGCCCTGTGGTGGCTCCAGAGAAACGTGGAGCAGCACAAGCCCGTGTCTAGAATCACCTGAGACTTTTCCATCCCCAGCAGCAACTTTGAGAATATGGACTTCAGCTTCCGAGGTAGCACATTATTATTTTTCCTTCACACTTTACTAATAAATGTCAGTCTAAAGCCATTAGAAAGCAATAAGTCTGCCTGAATACAATAAAAAGAACTTACTCTCTTCTGCTAGGAAGTGTCATTTTCTTTCACATGAAATAAGTCAGCGGGTATGTAGAAAAGCATTACTGTTTTGATTTCTGTGTATGCTTCCATTATTTCTTATTATGAACCTCAAGTTCCTCACTGCATATGCTTGATTATATCCCAGTATACTACCAGTTATTTATTCAGGTAGTGTTTGCCAGCATGCATCCACCTTTAATTTACACTTGGAAAAGGAAATATCAGTTGATGAAATAATTTGCAGCCAGAAATTGATCTCCATGAAAAGAAAATACACTCAATGTCTTTTGCCATAAGACAACTACGCCATAGGAAAACAATCACCAAAATACAGAGGGTGAACAGACTATTTTTCCATTTCTTTCAAACACAGCCRTGAAATAATGTTTACTTCATGAAGAATATAAAATTACCAGAGGATATCATTTGGGGAAGGAAAATATTTTAAGACTTAATTCTTCAACACTGTTGTTTCAGCATGCTAACAAAATCAATGTTAACAAAAATCATCTCCTTTTAATCTGTTATTCTTTTGTTCCATTGAAGTAACTCAAGATCAATATGTATTGATTTGCTCCCTAATTATATTAATTTTACTTTAGAAATTAGGGAGGCCATAATGAGAATGTGAAGTTACTTGAAGACAGTACATTATAGGTAGTCTAATTTAGCAGGAGTCTGTGCATGAGATTAATTCATTAAAAGCAGCCAATTACCATACAAACAGGCGAGATAAATAAGATTTTCTCATTTAATTTGCATTTTATATATTCTTTTGTAATTTTTAAAAACTTAAATGAATTTACAACCTAACTATACTTTTAATGTATATCCATTTTATTCCTGGGGAATATAATTGCATTTAATTTTAACCTTTAGCTTTGTCTTTTAGACATAGCATTTTAGAAAACGAGATCGTGGTATCTAGGTGAAGACATTTTATGTGACATTTTTACTGAGAAAAATAATGAAATGCTAATACTTTTAACAGTCCAACTTTTCTTTCCACTGAACTTTTCTCCACTTAAAGATGGTAAGATGTTCAGTTGATAGATAATGATACAGAAAATGAAGGTAGTTTGACCTGTCTTGGCTGAGGATCTGGCTCGTTAATGTATCTTGGCCATAAACGACTATTTATAAATGTAATGGAAATCATTATTTCAGTTGGATAGCCACATATGTTATCAATGCAAATGATTGCTTGATGATATGATTTCTTTAAGAACTTTATTTGTTGTTTGATGAGGTTAAAATGGACTGGCTTAGAATGTTTCTCTCCTTGCCTGCATTATATATGAGCATAATCCAGAGAACTGACACACCTGATTCTTTGTTGCTTTACAGCTGAAGGACTGGGAGTACCTCCAGTGAAATATCACAAAAGTAATCACACTTGTGTAATTTAGTGTCTGTAAAGAGAGAATCAGACCCAAGGGATCTTTAAAAGAAACTTACTGTGGTGTTAAGCCATTTGTAATTCTCTTTAAAACTTAACAAAAAGTCCTTTAGCTAACTGAAGACTGCTTTTTTTCTGGAGAAGATAAACAGTGTCATGCATTTTTTGGGGAGCTAGAAAGCTGACAAACATTAAAAGAAAATAAAATTAAAAGGAAAACAAAGTATCATTAAACTAGAAAAAATAATTGAAAACGTGAACATCTTGAGATCCACAAATTATTGTGTATATAATACTGTGTGTTGATAGTGGTTCTTGCCATAGACAGTACACTCATGCAAAAGGTTCAGTCCAGTTGATTTTCTTCCTTATCTCACTTCCCAACTCCTTTATGTTAACCTGTAATAAAATTATGTTTGATGGCCTCTCTATTCAGGAACATTCAAGGCACTAATTGCAGCTACATGACGTGGACCTTAGGATAAACCCGTGGAAAATACAAGTATTGGAAAAGAGGAAACAGTATTGGAGAAGTGGAGAAGCTGATATCTGGTTTCAAATATGTATGTTCTCAAAAAGAAGATACTGAAATGGACACAGTGCAAACCCTGGCCCCATGCTGCTAAAACTCAGTGCAAAATATTTTTCTAAAAGAAAAGACATTTGGTTTTCAAATTTTCCAGTTCTTTATCTCAAGCTGAGCTATCCTTTGGTATCAGTCCCACTCAAGGCTGTTCTCAACAAGGTAGATACTAGCTGCCCATGAATATCTTCAATATAGTGGTGATAGCGGTGGAACACAGTGAAGACTGTRTTGGAAGACTGGATGAGATTTAGTGGCTTCTTTGGGTGTCCACTACACAGACATTGGTGTTAAAGCATAACAGAAACAGCTGAAGAGATTAGGCTACCAAATTGCTGTGATTTCTCTGTATGCTGCAAGCTCCAGGAAGCATCAAAGAGGAATTTTAAAGCAGTTTTACCAACATCTGGTGCCTTCTTAAATCCAAGCTGCCTTTCTCTGCGAATAATAACTAGATGCTTCATGGAAAAACATGACCAATATGAAGAATTGTCATTCATATTGGAAGCAGATTGCCAGACAGATAACACATCATGATAATGATGATGATGATGATAATGATATATAAATGTTATACATACTGCATTACTATTACATTCCTGCACTGAATGCTGCATTGCAGAGCATAAAGGAGCCTCCCTATAGAAGTGTTCAGCTAAAAACGAGGCTGAGATTTTCAAAAGTAATCAACATCTATTTGTCATAGTCTTTTCTACTGTTGCCCATGAGTGTAACCACTGAACACATGCTCCAGAAGTGGAACTCCACTGTATCTGGGTGCAATTTGAGAACAATGAGAACTGTCATCCCATTAAACTTTTCTTCCTTTTTTTTGCCCCTGACAGTCTCAATAAGAGACTGAGGGTATATCTCTGCTTATAGGCCTCAGTAGTAATGTCAGGATTATCGTTAAATAMGATACATGGTAAAATAGCTTGTGCAAACTCTTGGATTAGGATCTCACCAGCATGTGGGTTAGCTAATGTAGAGTTTCACAATTATTTCATGTTCCCTGTCAGGCCTCATCCTTATCATAGCCATTTTGTACAAAACTTTTCTGTTCCTATGTGCTCCAAGGGCAGTCACAATGCAGGTGTGCATTTCCTCCTATCTTTAGCCTACTCATCCAAATTTACAGTTAGAACACAGACATTTTCAAACACTGACTGATGTCTGGTCCCTTCTACCTAGTGCTGCCCCTATTAGCCAAAAAAGGCTGATGAGACCTCCATCCATTCAGAAGGAAAGACTTAGATCCTGCTCAGGTCTTTCAGATTAACTTCCAGGAGAAGCTTCTCGTAAAAAATGAATACAGTTCCGGGTGGGGAGCTGTGACTTGCTCACAGTCAAAGATAACTTGAAATTTACAATAATTTTGTAGTTTTTTACAAAGAACTGAGGAAAGTAGGTATAGAAAGCCTGTTACTCTGATTTCATATCTTCTGTGTTTACTTATCACCTTCTGAACCATAAACTAATTCAGGTTGGAAGGGACCCCCAAGACGTCATCTAGTCCAACCTTCTACAAAAGTGATTGCACCTTGTTATGTTTTCTGTAACTTACATGTTAAACAGTGGAAAAAACTTGTGTCAGTCTGGATGGCAGTTCTGAGCAGGCACACTTTGGATCTGTGTTTATTTTAGTGATCTACGTGATTTGAAACCTCTATTTTAAAAAGAAAAAGTGACAAAGTCATTGTGATGCCTGGCATACTTTCTTTTTTTCAGACAAAACCAAATTAGTTTCAAATAAGCCAAAATTTATACGGAATTTTTTCATCATGTCTAATTTAAGATGTCTAATTAGTCAGTTGGAGTTGATTAATCAAAATTAGCTGCCAGTATTCACTAGTCATATGACACAATCTCTGTGCTTAGTAGTTTTTCAAAGGATATTTGACTTATATGTAGGTATAATGCAACTGGAAATGAATTAGTCACTGGCTTATCATCAACTTTGGAAATTTAGAATAGCTAGATTTTTACTAATAATTCATTGCCTGGGAAGGAACCAGCAACAGAAAGTTCAGCCCACAAATATTTTCAAGGCATTTATTTACAAGACACTATGAAAGTTTAGTTTGACATGTTTGCCAATATTGTCTCTCCTCAAAAACCATACTGAAACAGGAATGTTTGGAAGAGCCACCTACAGCTGACTGTGAACAAGCCAAGTAAACAATGGCACAATATAGACACAACTGAAGACAATTCATTAGTCTGTGGCAATTAGAGCACTCATGTGAGCAGCCTTACTGTCTTTCCTTCTCCAGCAGGACTAGGTCTTGCTCAAACACACTTTCAAAAATATACATAAGCCCTTTTCCTTGAGACAGGAATTTAAGAACTCTGCATCTACCCCAATAATTAAGTTTTTTTACAGCAGAACAGTGCAGCTCTGGAACTCTAGTAGGCCATGGCTGGCTTGCTCTCTGAATGAGACATATTTTCAGTGCTTAATGCAGCTGGTTTCATTTGCTGATTTCATCACTGAAGTCCAACATATGTTATGTTGGAGAGGTCTTTTTGCAGTATGAAGCACAAAGCCATCTGGGGTTTGAATTTCTAGCTGGCAGTGTAACATATATGCACTGGATTGTGAGGTTCTGCTCTCAGACTCTGTTTTAAGACTGCTATTGAGGGGTACCTCAGTGAGATGGAAACCCAGGTATCTATGGAAGTAGCAGTTTTTAAGCTATCAGCTAATTTCATGTATGAAACTGAACAGCTATGAAAAATAGCTTTGCATGGCCACTTGTCTACTTGGCTGCCAGACTGGAGACCTGTTGGACTTTTAAGCAAGGGTCTGATTCTATTCAGTCTGCCAATGTGTTTAATCTCCACCCATTCAGAGTAAGCAATTTCTGAAACAAAGAGAAAAAAAATCGGGCTTTCACAGGCTGACAAGAGTTAGAAAGGCTGCTTTTAAGTTTTAACATGCAGATACTATGCACATTTCTTGGATGCAGATCTATTGAGGGAAATCCTGCTCTTTCACCTCCAGACTAATAGCTCATTCTCTTTATTCAGAGCCACCAGGGCACATTTGGCTCTTGGTATAAAAAAGTCTTTCAGTTTTTGTGAGTTTCAGTTTTTGCATAACTTGCAAAATTCTGGCTCTGAATCCCCGTCCCTCTGTGTACTGCCCTGAGAGAGATAAGGCTGAGGTATTTTGGTTGACCTTTCTGTTTCTTTCTGTTCAGACTACTGTAACTGGAAGACCCCTGACTATGGAACTTCTACAGGTGAAAACTAAAACAAAATGCTGTTTAAATCCCACTTGCTCAGCTCCTGGGGCAACAACATATAAAAGTGCCTAAGATAAAATACAAAAACGGTTCAGGAAACAGGAACATAAACCCGGTCTGACACCTCATATCTCTAACAAATAGGCTACAGACGCATGGGACTCGCTTGTTTCCTCCTGGTCTTCAGGCCTAAAGATCCTTGCATTCTTGCCTGTGCTGATGTTCAGCTTGAAGTGCAGTAGTGAAGCATATGCCAGTGCAGACTATCCTTTACCCTGACTGGTGAAACAGCCTCATGTGAGATGTGGTTTTAAAGCCATTCGGACCGAGGCTGGGGTGGTTAACACAGGTGGCGATGTCTCTCCTTCTGYGTGGATCCTTCTGACAGGAAGCTGTCATGCAAACTAACTTAATTTTCCACTGCCTTCCCCATAAAACAGCAATCAAGTTATACATAGGGCTGCAATGCTTGTGCTTCTGTCCAGGGTGTACCCCGAGCTGCTGCCAGACCTTCATGGTTTTGTATGTAGAGCCTTCATCCCCAGTGCAATCACAGGGGCCTTCCTAAATCTGTGCCTCATGTGCACGGAATGTGCGTGCRTGATCATGGATGGCTGTGTCTGGGTAAGAGCAAGTAAATGAAAGTGGAGAGTTTTTTAAGCGTGTATGGCTTCCTCCATCACTGGGCTTTGTGAGTGATCACTTGTTTGGACAATCCCATCACAAAAAATGAAACCAGAGTAGTCTAAATCACTGCTGGGGGTTGTTTAAAATAACCAGAATAACCTGCTTGACTTTGCTGTGACACATGCTGGAAGAGTTCCTCAGGCAGCTACAGCTGACAGGCAATTAGGAAATTGTTCCTTGCCATTTCACAAGCTGTCAGTTAATGGCTCCCAGCTGAAGCACAGACACCGCCGAGAGGAGTGCTAACCCTGTTTCACCAAAGACCACTGAAGGAGCTGAGCTGGAGACAAGGATTCACTTGGAGATAGGCAGGAAAACAGTAAAGTTACTGTTAAGAAGCAGTGGCTCCTGGCCCTGACGCCCAAGACATCTGATTGGGCCTGTGTCTGTCGCCAGCTGCGGCTTGCAGGGGGACGGGCTGTGGGATAAGCATGGATGCAGTTAGTTCAGCTGGAAGCCATTAGTGTACAGCTGGGAGGCAACAAGGAGCAGCTTCCTAAACTGGTTCCCAGCAATATCTCTAGGAGCATTTCCTTTTCAAGGCAGAGGCAAGATGACAACATAAGACTAAAGCTGAAATTGAACTTGCCTTGTGCCAAAATCAAACAAGCAGGTTGGAAGTGCTCACATGTTTGGGAATAAGTGAGAAGGAGTTTATGTACCTGTTTTCTATCATCTCTCAGTTGTTTGATCCTGGCTCCCAGCTAAGACCTTATAACTGACTGTGGGGATGTATGCAGTCCCTTTGAAAGCAAAAATCAAACAGGTGAAGACTAAATTCCATGACTTTCAGTGATTTAAACTTGCATCTTTAACTTCACTCTGAAACAGAGCAGAATAGATTTCTCAGAAACCAGTAACGTAAACCTAAGAAGTAATAAAGACCAACCTGTTATACGTTAGTCTCAAAACCAGCACAAAAGTCCCTTCCATCCGCACTCTACAGTAAAAATACTTAAGCCCAGTTTCAAAGCTCAAGCAACTGTATTTTTTCTCCAGACTCTCCTCTGCCCTCCATCCCTGAAGAATTTTTGGTTTGGGTGCCAAAGATGGTGAACTAATAGAATAAGCTCAGTGACTTACTGATGTGGTCCGTTAGATGGAACAGATGCCTTTTCTTCAAAACTTCTAGGGATTCTTGGCTTAGGTGGTTTTGTTTCTAAGCATGCTCCCTGTCRTAGTACTCATCTTTCAGCTCTTCCTTTTCTAATGTGCTTTGTAAGAATAGAAGGCACTTAACTATAGCCTTGTGTAGCCCATCCCTAAYAGCAAAAGCTGAGTCATGACAACTGATTGACTTTTGAAAGCTGGGCAGAAATCACTCAGCTCGATTTTGAAAGAATTTATTTTGTCTGAATGATATCTGACATGCCTGACACCACCTTATAGAGACTTTCAACTTTTACTTTTAACACTGTAAATCAGACACTGTGAATTTGAGTCTTGCAACATATTTGTGAATGCAAGTTTTTTTAGGCACTATATTGATTGGTCTTCTCAACGGATACATGTTTAGGACAGTTTTAATACATTATTCTCTCTTTTAAATTCAATCATATCAGAAATCTGCTTCTCCTATTTGCTTAACTGGAATTGTTCCAGTGATGTTCAGTTTTGCTGCAAGAATGTGTATAGTACTTTGTTCAAACATTCCCAAATCATAGGACCAAAAAGTTCGTATTTATTTTAGAGAAGATTTTAGGACAGTTCATCAGTCACAGAACATTGCAATTATAGCATAGGCATACCTTCAAACAAACCGTAATATAACAAATTTGTTATTTCTTGCTTTTATGGTAGCAGCTGCATGCATAGAACACTGCAAACAGGTATCAAGACTGCATATTAATGTTTCATTAATTGTCTAACCCAGTCAACAACAGGATTTTCGGTCCTGTTTCTGACTTTTGTAATGACAGTATGACAGCATGAGTACAAGCTTTATCTACTCACTAGCAAATTTAAGGCTTGCTGCGTGAATTTAAACACTGAATTAATGTGAATCTTAACACATGAAATTTTCTTCAAACATAATTATTTTCTCTGAGGTTTTCTTTTTGCTGAAGTGCTATGGGAAATACTAAAAATATTTATACWATAAAACTTATTCCAAACTGGCCTTTGGTCTGAAATGTCAGCTTCAAGACATAAGTTCTATTATAAGCAAATATATGTTCCCTAATCCTGTTATGAAAAAAAGAAGACAGTTTTTGCTTACTATGATTTCTTAGGAACAAGGTGCACTATTCTATTTATACACCCTCACCGTACGAACCTAAATTATTGTTTGCTTGAAAAAGCATTATACCAAGCTTAATWGCTTTTCAGTTTATTTAGCATTTTACACTTTAGCATTTTACACACTGTTGATGTTTCTGTCAGTACTTCTTGAGACAGATGTTCTGTTAGAGCAAACTTCTCATCTTCCTAGTATAYTGAAATGTCTCCTGATGGCTGGTTCTACAGAATTCCTCCTTCAACCAGACTCATATATGGTATTAAATATTTTGGTAATGGTTAAAATAAAGAAGGTAGTTATGCTTAGCAGCTGCTATAAGCAGTATAAACATTAATGAAAAACACCATTCRTTCTTTGTGTCTTGATTATATTTGCATACATAAAATTATGCTACAGTCTTAAAAGTATTAATTTAATTTTGCCAAATGCTATGTCTGTGAAAATACATTGGGTTTCAGTGTGAATTAATTGATATTTATTGGGCATTTTTCCACACTCAAATAAAAAAGTACACTTAATAAATCCAAACTTGGGAATTTAAGGCATGTGTTACAAATAGTTTTAATCAAAATGRACATTAAAATTGTCAAATAGTTTTGAACTCTTCCAGAATTAAGTCTGYTTGGTTTTGAGGCTCAAAATTGTCAATTTAAAGAATGATAGAGAAGGAGACAGTTTCCCTTACCTGCAGATGAGATAGCCCATGAATAGGTATGCTCATGAAAAAGACTGAAGAGCAATCCCTCCCTTCGTTTTTTAGACTGTGAATCTCAGCCCAGGACATTCAGGCTGCAAAGCTTTATCATGATAAATTCATGGTATTTGAATTCTTCTTTTTATTTATTATTTGAATATTTAAATAAATTTTAATACTGAAAAAAACTTGTTTTAGAATTCCCTTTAAGAATATTTGCACAAATGTATCAGTCTTCAAAGAGAAGCGATAAAAATTAAGTTCAGAGTTTTTCTTTCTCATTCACATGCAATGACAAATTCAGAAGGAGTAAACTTCTTTATCTATATCTGGAGTGTTTCTAGGTCGTAAGAAATCAGCTCATAACCTCTGGCTTCCATTTTGTGAAAACAAATAACAGGATTGGAAATAACCTCAGAGTGCTATGAATCTTCCAAGGTAGAATATCAATAGCAGTACTCAATCGATATTTCAATTATCACCAGAATTTTCTCCGTATTTCTAAGCCATTTTTCAATCAAGTATTGTGAAAATAAATAAAGTAGCTCAGGGATTATGGAATATTGTGAGAGGTAGGTGGAAACGAACACTCCAGTCCTGCAGCTTTGCTCTGTGAAATCACACACACATCCATCACCAATTAAATCAGTGCCCAAAACGAAGCACAGCCTGAGCAGTGCAATCCCCAGCTCTGGGTTGTAACCCAGTGATGCCAAACAAGGTGCCAGACAGTATCTCTGGATGGCCTGGACTTTCTTTGGTGAGCCGGAACAACACTGAACCATACAGAAGCCAGGCTGGAAAGTGGAGGTTAAAAGCAGAAAGAAAGCGTTGTTTTAAATTTCCCCACCAGCTTCATTGACTTGAGGGGAAAAGGRAGCACTGGACCAAGTCAGGAGCCCTCAGACAGATGCCCTCAGGACAGATGAGGGAAAGCTGAAATAAAAAATCTTTTGCTGTTTCCAGCAGTTAGTTTCTGTCCTCCTCAGCACTTCATGAGATGAAGAACTACAGAAGGACACCATAAACTTGGGCTCACAATCTAACCTAAAATGCCACCTCAATTAGCCAGGCAGTCATCAGTCAGGTGTTGGCGCATGCAGGAACCTATATTTCTTGCTGGCACATGCAGGGACCTATATTTCTTGCATGCAAAGCTTTAGTAATTCTGAAGAGGGACATAAGAAACCTATGCAAAGTCAGGATTAGATTGTAGTGTCATTCTTACCGCTGCATCGAGGGCAGAAGGGTTACATTGTTGCAACAGCAGGACAATATGATTCTGAGGTTCATGGCAAAATGATCAAAATTAAACACTTTCAAATTTCCCCAAATGTTAATTAAAACAAAGAGATGAAGGTCTTATCTTCAAAACCACACACAACCAAGAAATAAACTGAAAAGTCTGAAAACAACACAACCCTGCATGATATAGCATTATTAACTCAAACTCCAYAGAGGAAAAGGGTTTGTCCTTTGAGTATTGTCTAGGTGCTAGGCAGCAGTAGGGACATGGAAGATGTATTTTATTTAATAATACTRATAAATGAAACCAAATGCATCTTCTTACCACAGTGACTGGGATGAGTCATTCTGAAACACAATATTTTAACAACTTCAAGTCAAACCTTAAGCAATCCAACAATGCTGTAAAACAATGGCCTGTTTATTTCCCCATTCAGTCATTCTGTTCTGACTTACTCATGGGTAGCATGGTACAAGAAGTCTGCATAGAGTCCTATGAAAACATTATATTTTTACTATAAAGGAAATAGAAGAATGTATAGGTTTGTAAGGTCATCTCTGCCAATACCATGATCCTCTCAAATGGTTCTATGCTAGCTGCTATTAGCTGTGAAGGCTAAAATACTGTTGCTGAAGTCAAGTGCTTGTGTTTGAATATGTTGAAGGAAGAATATAATTGTGTACTAAAGTCATGCACAATAGCCAGCATGTTACATAATCCCCCTCTTCTCCACTTTTATTCTTTAAAAAATAATTAAAAAAATATAATAGGACAATGTGGAAATATTTTTCCCCTAATAAAATGGGCATAACATGATTCTCTCAAATGAAAACAAGATGATTTCACAAAAAATAAAGAGACCATTTGTTGCTCATAGATTTTTCCAAATTAATGCCTTCCGCATCCTCTATAGTTTTGAGTTTTTCCATTTTGTGAACACTACTGATCACATCAGCTGGATTATTCCTTCAAGAGTAATGCTGAAATTGTGCCAAAATTGCCTTCATATTCTTATGAAGCTGACAAGATTTGGGGTGTTTTTATTCATACATAGACTGTTCATCAAGGTTCAATCCATTAGTGATACTAGCTCTTCTTCAAGGAATAACAACTTTTCCTCAGAGATTATATATATCTTCCTTTCTGGAGTTCCATCAGCAATTTCTTATAGTCCATAACAAGTTGTTAGGCAAACAAAAAATACAAAAGCAAAATTAATCTTTCTCATTGGTTAAAGTATTTAGATCTTCATAATGTACCACCACATAGCTCTTTGAAAGTACAAACCAATACAGCTTTGTCAGTCTTTCGCTTTGCAATTTTAAAAGGAATGAAGAGAGTGATAAAYCTACAGTTTCCAASGATTTTACTGATTTTACCTGACAAATATGTTTTCTTAGGATGCAACTACTGTTTATTAATAAAGCAGATTGATATGATCCAGGAAAAAGTAGTAGTCTTTGGTGTCGAAACCTCAGTAATTAAGGGAAGAATTTGGGTTTCCTCTATGCATTATTAAATTAAGTACAAATTACAGTGAAGCAGCACATATTCTTCATGGGTTTGGTCAATTATTAAAGACTTAATTTAAAATGTGGAACCTGTAGATGACAGAAATTTTGTAAAAGTTATTTTCATTACCCAGGGACTGCAAAGGATTGCAGCTGCTGATGTCATATCTGACCTTCTCTAAGGACRTTCCCAGATGCTTACTTGTATTTATAGTGAAGTATCAGTGGCTTATCTTTTGCCCTTAGCCTAGGAAAATGCCTTTGTAACAGGCAAAGACAATAGATTTAAGCAGAGATTGTACAATATAATGCAATTATTTTAGTTTAAGGGGAAATTTTTAACAAATATACCCTAGCTGAAAAAGAGCACAYGACATGTTGCATTTCACTTTAGTCAAAGAAAGAACAGATTTCTGAAGTCTCCCTCTGTTCTTACTCTACAGCTTTCTTAGTCTATTTGTTTCCTTTTATGGCACAGTTAAGGGCGTATTTTTTTTATCCAAAGGAAAAATTAATTTCTGCATGTGCTGGGTTGCATGCATTTACTGTAGTCCATTATCACATTCACACCCCACAACATTGTAGACAATCAATCACCAGATATCACCAACTCTTCAAGTAGCAGAATCTCAGATACATGTGAGAGATATCTTCTCATCAAGGCCTTGGTCTCAATAATGAAAGCATGATGTGACAGGGAAAGGAGTGGGAATGAAAAGACAGATGCTGATGGGGAGCTTTTGCCACACACTTGGTCATATTATAATTCTAAGTATTCAAGATAAAACAGACAACAGAGATGATTGCTATTGTTTTACTGATTATCCATTCTCTCCCTTTTTTCCCAGAGGGCACCCTGCCCAACTCTACTTAGTAAATATTGACACCTGTAAACCAAGCTGGCTGATGCCTTTGGCTCTTCAGCTCTCTTCCCATCTGTTGCCTGGGAATTTTAAGTAAAGTATTTTGGGACACTTGCTCTCTTTTCATTGAAAACTGTAAAAAAAAATCACTACCCAAAAGCTAATCCTAGAGCCACATGGCTCTAGAGAAGGCCTGTAGTAACTAAAGGGAAAACATAGCATATGTAAAATGCATATCCCACTGGCCTCTTCTGACTACTCTTCTTTAGTTAACAGCATGCCAGGGTAATCTGCTTAGTTACCAAGTGGAGCTTTCTTCCCTTTTCCCCATGAGATCACCCTGACCACGATCAAAGTCCAAACACATTCTCAGCTAACTCTATTGTTCCCAAGAGTGGGATTAATGACTAATTATGTCAGGTCACTCATCCAGATGGCCTCTCAGATGTTCCTTTGTCATTGCCTGACCTTCCATATGCCCCTTTGACCTTGAGGTTTATTTCCATGGCAACATGAAGCCTCAGTTTCCTTACTGAGGTTGCCAAGAAGTGGCCAAGAGGGGGAATATGGGATAATCTACCCACGCTTTGTATTCTGCTTCCATCTCATGCCTTGTTAAATCCAATGAATAGATAAAAAATGCTATCTGATCCCAGCTGAGTGATGACCATGGTCATGATTCTATGTTACATGCTATGTTTTTTAAATTAGCAGACAGCTTTGTACATGGAAACGTGCATTTAATTTGAAGAACATCAATCGCCATAATGTGATCTTTTTATCTCATTAATGTTAAGCAAGGGTAATAGAATGGAATTACAAAATATCACTGTGAAAGGAATACAATTCAGAGAATTATAGATATCCCCCATTAAAGCCCTAGAGATGTTTAGATAAGTCTACTTGTTCAGTTTCATAAATTAAAGATTCTTTTACCTTTCCTGAGGTTTAAATGTAGCCTTGGATGTTGATCTTATTCTAAAGAAGAATTTTAATGTGGTTAATGCAGTGAAGAAATTTTCTAAAACAACCAAATAAGTAAGTAAAAATATAAAAGGCTAGTGGCTATGAACTCAAATAAAAAGGCTGAATGGTAGTTCCATGAGTAGAACTATATTTTTTTTTAGCATTTAAAAATTGATATATGACAAGATATGAATTTACTGCTCTGTGCTGTCAAATGTGGCAAAACTGGCTAACCCTCTTACTAACCAGCCATAAAATGAAAGTATAATCTGCTCCTTTATTTTAATCTCCTTAAATGTTATTCATTAATTGGTTAAAAAAATTGGGCGTGGAAGAGTGAATATCAGGTTTACAGCTCTCCTGTATTAAAACAGCATCTCAATGGAGCAGTGTCATTATTTATGCCATATCCCTAATTTCCATCGCAGATTATGTTTTGGTTTTGTTGTTTTTTTCTTAAAGAGCCACTTAGGTGAAATAAATGGGACATGGAATATAGCAGTCAATTTGGAGGGYCATACTAGCCCCATTTCTTCCTAGTTTTAAAGAGTATCAATACATACTATTTTATAAATTGTTTTGCAAGTGCATTCCATAGATATTCATTGATCTTAGTACAAGTTTTTTTAAGAATCAGGAACATCTACAAAGCTAAACCTAATACACTGCCCTCAAACTGCTTATTCACTGTTCATTTCTAGCCTTCTGCAATGTGCACTGCAAGTATCTCAGGGAAAGTTCTCTCTATCTATGCATGTCTGCATAAAGTTCTATAACAACTAAACTGAAATAATAGTATGGCTTTTAAAGATAAATGCAGACAGGTTCAGAAAAAAAAGGTGACATTTTAATGCTTCTAGCACTGCCCTCTGTATACGTGTGTTATCAGCCAGCCTTCATCCAGGTTATAATTTCAGTTTTATAGTGGTATAGCTCCAATGTAGGGTCATGGTCTTCACCTGAAGAAAACAGAGATTATTTACATAAAACAGTGCACATGAGTCCTCTTTCATGCCCTCCCATTCTTTAAGGAGAAGAAGGATGAAGCAGTAATGTATCAGTAAATTTTTCATTGTTCCATTCAAGAAATCTCTCATATTTTGTCCCCTGCACATGATCAGCCACTGAAGGAGGGAAAAAAAGGATCTCTGAGCTACAACATTCTTTCATAATTTCCCCTGAATCAGTGAGCTGGACAAAACCAGGGACCTGAACAGAGGCTGATACATCATCATAGCTTCAAAATCTTTAACACAATATTTCTGTACAGAGGCTAATGTTAACATTGGGTTCAATACTTCCAGTTTGGTGTTTCAAATTTTAAATTCTCTTTTCAACCTTTGCACTCTAACTGTTTTTAACTTAGATTTCTAAGGAGAAATATGAAAAAATTTCCCTGAAGGAAATTCCATTATATGCTACAATTCTCTAACTATCAGTAACATTTCCTGTTCAAGAAAAAACAGCCTTAGTGAAGCACAGTAGTTCATTCAGTAGGCAAGAAGCCCATTCTCAAAATTCATAATACTGTGAATAATCTTGTACCCCGGGGTAATGTTCCACAAATACAGATTAGAAATGAAATACTACTTGATTATTGTATTTACAAATACACAGACCCTCTGCAATCACTAAAGCTTGTTCACTGACATGCTTATGCATAAATAAGGCAAGGAGCACAACGGTAGTACATTCTACAATACAAAGAACAAGTTTTCAGAAAAGAAAAGAAAAGAATATTTTTAAATACTACAAACTGTACCAAATCAACACACATACTTGCATACATTTAAAGCCATTGGATAAGCAGATAAATAAATACAGACATACATTGTAAAGAGACAGTAACATGGAATAATAAGATTATTTTCGAGACACTTCATAGTCTTGACTAGGTGTTCTGAGAGGCCAAGTTTGACCTGAGATGGAAAAAAAAACCCCTGTGTTTTCCAAAATGGACTCTAATCATGGGTATGAAAGCTCTTTTGCCATCCAAATGAGTTTTGATGTGTGCACATTCTATTGATTTTGCACAAAAGTGACAGGGGGCTGAAAGACCCATAAAAATGATTAGTGTATAAAACTTTTGTTCGTACAAATGCAGGCTCCATCAAGGACCGCTGGAAAGTTTGCAGGATGACTAACATGCTCAGAACAAATTATTTAATCAATTCATCTACTGGGAATAATGAGAATAGTTTAATGATTTACCTTAAGCATTAAGCCAATATATAATGGCATTCAATCTTTTAAAACAAAGAAGTTAACATGAATGAAATGTCTGAAAGACAGCAACTAGTTGTTTAGTATTCAGAATATCAAATTCTTTAGATGTAACATGCGCACAGAAATGCCTTAGCAAAGAAGTTCAGGAATGATACATAGAGAAATCCATATAGCAGACAGGAGGGGCAATTCCATCTTTATAACATAATTAGTTGCTTACAAAGTAATGGTAGTGGCCAGTCATTAATATTTTGAAAGTGTCTATTTCATCAAAGTTTAACGGTGAGTGTTTTATCATGTTCCAAGAAGTGATTAAGTAGAATTCAGTATGTCTTTTTCAGGTCTGGCAGGACTATCATGTGGTTAAGGATAGATCTGGATGTTCTTCATTGCTTTTCCATTTAGCTGAGGTGAGTCTTTGAACAMATTGCACAGATGTTCGATGTCTGTTTTCCTGCATATGAAGTTGAGCTAATAACAATAATTGTTGATGTTACAGATGTGCAGTGAAATTATATTAAGTAGTGATTGTAAGGTAGAGTGAAAAATAATGGTTTATTGTAATTGTAATATTGTAATTTTCCTATGACATTGTAATTTTCCTATGAAGGACAGTTTGAGGTGTGCAAGAGCTGTAGGACTTTGCTTTCCATTATTAAATAACTACATCCTTCACTATCCTAACTAGTTTTTGTAGGATACACCATGCCATGTAGAAAGAAAGAAAGAAATAGAGGTCTGAATGAAAGGCTAATATATGCAGTTGTACATGTAGGTTCAAGAAAACCTTGGTGTAATGCTGACCAAAACCGACAGTAACCATATCACCAGCAAAATAATTTCTGAATGTTAAGTGGGAAAACACTTTCTACAAATTTGCAAAGCAACCAAACTTTTGCCTCAGTAAAATATAAGAAAAAAACAAAGGAAAGTTGTTTTATTTCAAAAATCTGTATATGATTTTGAACATTAACTATGCATTAGAATGACCAAAGCATGCTTATTCCAGACTGTCAATGCATTAAGGCATATTTTCCAGGTATTTGATCAAAGGGATGCAGGAGTTTAAGTGAGCTGTTTTGAAGTGTATAGAGTTGGTAAATCTCTGCAATGTTTTTTTTGCAGTTAACAACATTGGAAAGCTGTTTGGTATGTTGATATATGTGCAAGGATATTCTGCACACTTTGATGTTTACTAATTAAATTAAATTTCTTTTTTAATGAAGTACTAATAAGAGTAAGAAATGCCACTGGCTCTCAGAAATATCCATGCTGTAGTGTTCGTGCTTTTGCAGATGTGCACCCCTTGAACTACGCATATAGAATTGTAGAATCATTTAGATTAGAAAAGACTTTCAAGATCAGCAAGTCTAACTGTTAATCCAGAACTGCCAAGTCCACCACTAAACCATGTGCCCGAGTGCCACACCTACACATCTTTCAAACACTTCCAGGAATGGTGCTTCCTCCACTTCCCTGGGCAGCCTGTTCCAATGCCTGACAACATCTTCAGTGAAGAAATGTTTCTCAATATCTAATCTAAACCTCCCCTGGTAAAACCTGAGGTCCTCTCATCCTATTGCTTGCTACTTGGAAGAAGAGACTGACCCCCACCTCTCTACCACCTCCTTTCAAGTAGTTGTAGAGTGGTAAGGTCCCCTGGACTCTCCTTTTCTCCAGGCTAAACAACCCCAGCTTCCCCAGCTGCTCCTCATAAGACTTGTGATCCTTCACAAGGCCCCTCACTAGTGCCATTGCCCTTCTCTGGACAAGCTTCTGTGCCTCAATATCTTTCTTGCAGTGAGGGGGCCAAAACTGAACAGAGGATTTGAGGTGCAGCCTCACCAGTGCCGAGTAGGGAGGGACAATCACCTCCTTGATCCTGCTGGACACGCTATTTCTTCTACAAATAGGATGCCATTGGCCTTCTTGTTGACCTGGGCACACTGTGGCTCATGTTCAGCTGATTGTCAACCAACACCCCCAGGTACTTGTATTCCAAGCACTTTCCACTCACTCTGGCCCAAGCCTGTAGTACTGCATGAGGTTGTTGGTACCCAAGGGCAGAACAAGGCACTTTGACTAGTTAAAYCTCAAACAATTGACATTGGCCCATTGATCCAGCCTGTCCAGATCCCTCTGCAGAGATTTCCTGCCCTCCAGAAGATGAACAMTCCCATTCAAATTGGTGTCATCTGCACACTGAGGGAGCACTTGATCTCCTCATCCCAATCATTGATAAAGACATTAAACAGAACTGGCCCCAGTACTGAGCCCACATGTGACTAGCTGCTAACTGGATGTAACTCCATTTCATTTCTCAGCCATCCAGACAGCTTTTGACCCAGTGAACAGTGCACTCATCCAAGCAGCCAGTTTATCTGGAAGATTGCTATAGGAAACAATGTCAAAGGTTTTACTAAAGTCTGGATAGGCAATACGCAAAGCATTTCCCTCATCCCCTGAGTGGGTCACCTTGTCATGGAAGGAGATCAGGTCAGTTAAGCGGGACTTGCCTTTCGTAAGCCCATGCTGGCTGGGCACAGGTACTTTCATTGAACTGTTTTGTGATGAGAAGGGAGAAAAGAAAGACAGAAATGCCAGCTCGTCACTGCCACACACAGAATACTTGTTTCTCTAGCTCTGAGTATGTGTATAGTCAGTTTTACAAGTATTTTTTAAGTCGCGCACATAATATTACAGACAATAAAGAATAAAACACATTCTATGCTAACAGCTATCTATTTCTACCCTTTTCCTACCCACGACATATGCAAAATATTTTTATAGAAGTATTTTTAATATTGTGTAGCTACAACTAATTATTTGGACAATACAACAACGATACAATGATTATCATCATTACTTTTACAACTCATGGCTCTGACYTAAAAAGATGCTGCAGTGTATAGGAAAAGATTGGAAACCATTTCACTTGGAGACACTAAAAAAATATCAGAAAGACCTATTCTGTGAGCTGGGACTGAGGAGAACAGTATTCCAGATCCTGCAGTAGTGAAATCATATTTTTATTTAGAATGAAAGAAAACAGAAGGTATCTCGACAACAATAGCACCCAGAGTACTCATCTGGGCTGAGGGAGATTTCATTCCTGTGAGCAGGATCACTGGCACGTTGGAAATCCCTGAGCAAGGGCTCCAACCAGAGCTACAGGAAAGGCAATACAATAAAAGATTGTCTCAATAACTCAAAGGATTCACAAGGGTGTCAATCACATAAGAAAGGTATTTGGGTTTGTTGCCAAAAACCATTTGGATTTGTTGCTGAAAAAAAATCCCTTAGCCAGGAGCTAGGTTAGAAGTTAACTTTCTCTTATTAGAGGGTTTTCCTTTTCTCTGAGAATCCTCTGCAGGGAAGGAGTGAAGCAACAGGAATGCACCTCCTTCTTAGGTAGTTGGTCAAGGAAAACTGGACGCTGGTGTTGAAGATGTTCCTCCAAACCTGCCTGTTTGAACCGTGCTGTTTAGTAAGGAATGGTCTCAAAGCAGCAGAATCACCGTACTGCCAGATCATCAATCTGCCTTGTGTGCAGAGAAGCCCGTATTGCTTTCATGTAGGAAGAGTAGGGTGTGGAAATGTTGACTCTGTCCTGTCCCCTTTACAGGAAGCAAACCTTATCAACCACACACGTGAGCTACCAACATGTGTAAATGAACTACCCATTCTTGTTCAGTCTGAGCGTTAGTGATTCTCAGTGCCAACAGTTCACTTTCCTAAGTATAAATCAACCCTTAATGTGAACGAAACGCTGAAATGGTCTCATCAAAGAACCAGGATAAAACGGTCATAAAAGTAGGCTTAGGCATAGGCCTGATTAAAGCATAGGTACTTTATGCCTACCCTACAGACTAAATTCCTGACTTCATATGGTTATATCTCAATCTCAGTTTTCATTTCAAAAGAAATTTCATCTTTTCACTCCCTGCATTTTTTAAGGAAGGATTGAAATTTGAGCTACCTATAACCAACTCAGGGATACCTGTCTGGGTTTTGAAGCAATCCTAGAAAGAAATTCTATGAGAAGCAAGCTATCTTCTGCAGCTCAGTAGGATTTTACTCTTGAGACTGCTTTCTTCTGTAGCTCAGAAAGTAATACCATTGCAGTGAGGAATGACATGGTGTCAGGTGGAGAAAAGAAGGCTCTGAACATTCCCATTTAAGGTGTTGAGATAAATATGAGTCTTTTCTTTCCCATCAGAAGGTGACAGAACTGCTTCTACAGTTTCCCAGGGCATCATGGCTGTTTCTGCTCTGAGAAGGAAGAATATATGCCAGTCTTGTGACACACATTGTTATCACTCTAAATACATACCAAGGCCATGATGCTAGAGTGGAGTTATGGGTTTGAAATGCTTGTAACTGTGTTCTTTTATCAATCCAGTTGTGTGAAGCATAATAATTTGTGCTTCAAAGGCTGTCATTGTGTAAGTAAATGTATAAACCAGTCAGAAGGTTTCAATGCAATTTCTCTTTTAACTTAGTGGCATTGCTGAAATGGCTTAGCAGCATATTGTTAATCTTCCCAGCCTCTCACACACCAGTCTCAGCCTGGCTTACAGTTAAGAAGTTATCAAGCTTTTTTTTCCTCTCTCCCTCTCTTTCTGTCATGACAGCTGCCCACTCTTCTCTCTCCCAGCTAAGACTTGCCAGCCCGTCGCTGCAAGGCACAGAGTAGGGAGCAATACGTTTTTGCTAAAGATGTCATCAGATGAGCCTCACTAGAGAAGTCAGAGTTCTTCTAGGAAGAAGCATCTCTAGCAGTTGTTCCTAGCAGTATGAACTTACAGCTTCACTAGAGGAGCTAATAGCTTTATGAAACTTTGCTAAGATGTAGGATTTTCTTTAACGGCTCAGTTTAAGCATTTGATAAACCTGTGGATGAGTTAGGGAAGCTTAAGAATTAAATGGGATTTCACTGTTTAGTAAAGAAGCATTATTCTCTACTGAAGACATAATAATTAACTCCACTTTATGGCCTTGTTTTATATTGCAGTTTGTGACATAACTGTATTGGTTTACAGTAGGCAATGATTTCTAAGTTGTTGTTAAAAATGCTCTTGATCCGCTCTTGACAAACCTTATCTCAGACAGGAACTACAATCTTCCTTTTTACTGTTATTACTGGAAGAGAACCTGTTGCTTATGAAGACTGGGAGAGAGAATTTTGTAGAAGGAAAAAAGGTTAATATCTATTTTAAGATGCTAGGATGTGTTTCAAGCTGCATAAAGTGAACAGCATTACCAACTATGAGACTTCTTAGTCTGTAATAACCTGTGGAAAACTCAGAATCTGAGAAGTAATTGATTTATCAAGTGTAGTAATCAGAATGACTGTGAGAAAACACACACACACACAAGTAATTTAAAGGGTATATAGTTCTCTCCTCAAAAAAAAAAAAAAAGAAAAAATTGAAGAAGTTTTAAACCCTAAGTTTCGGATAGAGTATAGACAGCGATTAGCTAAACTACAAACTAAATGTAACCACTTTCCTTCCCTCATATTGCAGGTGATAGGAGTGTGTATATCTTTTCTGACCTAAGGAGCATTTACATTAACCGATTAATGTAAAAATGACAGCTGGTTCAGTGTCTCAACACTGTTTCGAAATTATGGCCATACTTTAATTTTTTTGCTACCCTCAGCTTCAAACTGAGGTCCAAAACTGTAAAGCAAGATTTTGAATGTACTTGGTTAGGGATGTGGATAGCAAATTTTTCCTTTGAGTTAATTTCCTCATGGAGATATAACATAATATATGTGCTGAAATTGTGCTGTGACCTGGTAACTCAGAGGCCCATTAACTGAGCTGTTCTGTCACAGACAATTTTATTGTATTGTCTTGGGCCTATACATTTTTAAGGTAAATAAGCAATATCTGTAGCTGAAATTAGAAGACATATCTAATTTTTAATTCTTCCAAACCTGCTTTAAAATAATGGCTGCAGATTTTTTTTGAAGTCCTAACATGTCTTTGAAGAAGAAATTAATTACTTCAAAGTTGTTTGGAAAGTTTTGGTTGCTGTGAACGCTTTCACTTTTAGATGGTCACTTTGGAATTCTAAAATGGGAAAGAAAAGAAAGAAGTGAAATTAATTGCACATGGTACAAAACCATTATTGTCAGGGAGACCTGTTTCATCATCTGACATCTATGGGAAGCTCCTTCTTTAAAATAATAATAATAACAACAAAAGACACGGAGTAAAGTAAAATAGACAGACGCATTCCTTTTATCTGCATGCACACACAGAGAACCAGCCCATGCTGATGCTGCAGGTAACTGGCCTGGCCCCTTCCACGAGCCTGAGAATTCAGAAACAACTGACAAGTACCCATCAAAACCCTGAGCTGCTCCACCGGCGATCATGTTTCCCACGGTACTGTGTGTGTGCATTGATTGACAGTACTTCCTCTCCCGACAAGCAGGACCCCGAGGGTAGCAGCCTGGCAGCTTGTTTTGTCAGCTGTGGCTGGCTGCTGTCAGCCCGGGCAGGGACCCTGCACCCCGCAGAGAGCCTGGGCCAGGGCTTGCCCCTCGCGGGCGACCACGGCTGGGGTGCCCCTCGGCCCCTGAACCCTGGCAGAGCCTCCAGCACGCCACAGTAACATCTCACTGCCATCATTTCAGGCTCAGCTCGGAAGGGACGAAAGGCAGAGGAGAGAGGGAGGGCAATAGCAAAGCCTTGGATATCTGAATTTGCAGCTAAAATGCCTGTCCAGATAAAGATGAAGTCTAGAACTCCGCAACTGCTTATTCCTTTGAACACTCGTGTGCTTACCTGGCTTACACCTGCTGTATATCAGGGATAATGCCTATAAAGAACAGATATTAAACCTGTTGGTGTTTTGCACTATAAACTGGAAAGAGGAGAACGAACTAGAAACTCAGTAGAAACATTTGTGGGGTTTACAATTATAATTTTCCATTTAACTGGGAGGGCCAAATACAGAAAACAAGCTTGTCACCTTGTTTCAGGATCCACAGCGATCTTGCTTTTAAATATGCTTATTTGCTCTTTACAGAAATCTAAAAGGTAGAACTTGTGTGCTAAAAAACCCAGGCAATGTAACTTCAAGCATCAGATACTTTATTCTGGTCTCATGGCAGATAAATGAAATCAACACAGACTCTTCAAAAAGAATAAGAGTTCTGTTTTCACAGTACCTTACATATTATTTCTAAATATCACACACAATTTTCAGATTTAAATTTAAGTATTTGCACAGTCCTATCTGCAGCTTAGATGCCTTTAAGCAATTCCTTCAGTGGCAGGGCACAGCTTTGTAATGCTCTCCTGCCCCTCATCCTTCCCCACCCTCCTCTCTGGTTATTTCCCAGCTCTCGTGAAAGTGTTGCCACCCTTAATTGCCCACTGAAATACTGGCAGTCATTCTCCTGCTTCCATCTCAGCAGTACGGATAAAACTGGTCTGAAAATTTTGGAAGAATGCAAAATACCTGGGCCTATTCTAAGCACATGATTGAATACTGGCTAATGGAGGGAAAGATTTGCTTTCTGAAATAATGCAGCATCACTCAAACTACTTTTAAGCCTTTTACTGTATAAATAACCTTTTGCACTTCAAGGGTCATTAGATCATGATAGTTTGTAATACAATTATAGTCAGCACTCTGCTCTTATGGGCTGCCTGGTAATTTGCTTGTTAATATATTAGCACAAAGCATTGATCAAGTAGCTAATCCAATCACACGCTTTTTATTGATCTCTTATTGAGCATCCTGCCAGTG
Source organism: Amblyornis subalaris (assembly GCA_018881555.1). NCBI lineage: Eukaryota > Metazoa > Chordata > Aves > Passeriformes > Ptilonorhynchidae > Amblyornis > Amblyornis subalaris. The sequence continues at coordinate 13,926,550 of JACAXG010000002.1, forward strand.
ATCACTTTTCGCTCAGGCCCGGTCAATAGCAAATGCCAAATAGGCTCTCCCACACCTAATGAGCTTACGAAATAAACCAAACATTTTCCTTTGCCCTCAAGGCTAGGATCAATTGAGAGCTTTTAGAGCAGAATTCAGATGATTTTTTCATCAGCTTTTCCCCTTTCTTTCTGCGAGCATGCAGGTTTGCATTAAGACCTCTATCTAAGACTTTCATTCTAATTTGAGGACATCTGAAAAGCAGCTGCCATGTCTGAAATACTCGAACAGCTGTAAACAATAAATCATGCGGGTGAGGAATTCTGGGCTGCACATTGGCATGYGGTCTGTCAAGCCAAAAAAATAGAGACATACAAAAGATCAAGAGGTTAGGGGTACCTGAAATATATAAAAAAATGTACTTATCCCATATTTCATCTCAGAGAGTTGTATTCTGGTGCAAGGCCTATCCAGCATTCTTTAACAGGAGCATCATGCCTTCATACATCAGGGTGGGGGGAGGCTTTGGGGTGCTGCAACAAATTAGATGTGAGCCTTTTCATGCTGCTGCTATTGCATTAGGTGATTCCAGTATCAGCTAATGGAATTTCACACTACAAACACAGATTCTTGCTGATGAAAAGCACACTCAAATTATACAGGAAGAAACAGTATTTCTGTTACATGCATAAGTGCCAAATACTAGTTCTTTAACTTATAACAGCTCCCAATTTCTTACCATGCAGTACACAAATGTGACTGTAATGGATTTACAGTTACTCAGGAAAGAAAAGAGGGAAAGAGAAGGGAGGAGAGAGATTTTTTGGAAGAGGTAACTTTGACTTATCACAAGAATTTTGTAACTTTTATCAGATGTCTTTTCAGCTAAAACAGCTTATTAAGTCTCTGAGGAAAGTTCTTTGGAAAGAACATTTTCCATTTACTCAGAGGCCTTATAGCAAAACAATAGTGCTGTAATAGTAGATTCTATTAGATCATAAAAAAAGAATGCAAGATCCTTAGATCTTAAATATCCTTGCTTCAGCTATTACTATTAGCACTATTTTATATAGCTAGGTTGCATTTTCACTTTAATCACTTTTATTCCATGATCTTGTTTTCATTATTTGGTTTAATATTTTCCTCATTACTGTACCAGATTTAAATTACAGAGAGGCACAATCTGAATATAAACCAGGTACAGATTTAAAATATTTAAAAGCATTTGTAACATGTAAGCATGCAATTTAAAACCATTCCCAAAATCTGATTACTTGCCTGGGGGAAAAAAACAGGTCAGCTAGAAATATTGGTGATATATTTTCAGAATTTTTCCTTTAAATTACTCATAATTATGCATTACAAAAATATTTGTTCAGCAGACTTTTTTGATGTCAAATGAAAAGGAGAGCATCTTGTGACTCTGTATTTTGCAAGTTTCCATTACTTTTTCCTGTGCAATCCTCTTAATAACCAGCTGTACAAACCTCTACTGATGAGGCTGGACCTTAGATAAGAGGACTTTTATTTACATAACAAGACCTTGCTCTTGCCATTAGTAAGTCTTCTGTGGTCAATCTCCACTGAAAAATACTTTATCTCTGTGGTTCGCTTCTATTTTTCACCCTCTGCTTGTCTCACTGTCTAAACTTATTCTCAGGCTTTCTTTTGGAGTGATCCAGATAATTCCTCCAGGATCAAGCTGCACATGGTTCCTGGGAGCATTTAACTGTGACATCATTCCTCAAAAGACTATGAGAAGGCAACTGAGTCTGGGCASCATCCACCTTCAACCTGGACAGGGCTCACCAGCTCAGACACGTACCTGCAACTTTATGCTCCAAAATACTCCAGTGGTCTGGCCTTTTCCACGGTATTTTTGTTGAAAAAGACACACATCTCCAGAATAACCATGGCAGCACTACAGCAGGCATAGAGCACGGAGTAGGCCACATGCTTAGTATGTTATGCACTCTGCTCAAGAAAAGAGTAGCTAAACACAGTTAGCAGTCACCTTATACCTTTCAGTTTGGAGGCAAGAGATTACCCCCTCGGCGGGATGTCCTTGACTGCACAGGCAGTGCTATCCAACTGATTTACATCTTTCTTATGCAACCTTAAAGCACGAGAAACTCCCGTAAGCCCATTGACTTAAAGCAGTATACATGTTTTTCGAACCTAGCCCAAGTGTGTAAGAATTATTTGGATGAATCAAGTCAATAGCCTGCAAAATTGAGGATTTACGTCTTTATGTCAAAGTTCCTAAAAACATCAGATTTGTGAATGAACAGAATCTAGTGTTGCAACTCTACTTTCAGCTAAATCACCTCGGGAGCAGCTGCCTGCATTACTGGTTGTGTTTATATAAATACTCGGGGTTTGCAAGCAGCTAAAGGTAGCTGTCAAAATTAGAGAGATATGACATAAAATGTGAGCACACATCCTATTAATGTACTCAAATGCATCCAGAGGAGGACGATAAAGCTAGTGAGAAGCTAGAAGATGTGTGTGAGTAGGAACTGAGGACTTCAGGCTTGGCTGGTTTGGAGAAAAGGAGGCTGAGGGGTGACCCCTTTGCTCTCTACAGCTTCCTGAGAGGAAGTGGAGAGGGAGTTGCTGAGCTCTTCTCCCTGGGACTCAGTGGCAGAATGTGAATGGTTTAAAGTTGTGCCAGGGAAGGTTTAGACTGGATATTAGGAAACATTTCTTTATTGGAAGGGTGGTAAAACATSAGAGCAGGCTCCCTAGAGAGGTGGTGAATGTCCCAAGCCTGTCAGTGTTTAAGAGGCATTTGGACAATACCCTTTAACAACATGCTTTGACTTGTTCAGCCCTGAATTGCTCAGACAGTTGGACTGGATGATTGCTGTAGGTCCCTTCCAACTGAAACAGTCCTATTCCATCCAACTTAAAATTTAATTGAAAAAATGGTCTCTGTTGTACAGGTGGACTACTCAGCTTGGTTTGTTGTTTAAATTGTTATTTCAACTTTTTTTGAAACATAAAGTTTTACTTTTTTTTAAAAAAATCTGATAGGCACATGTCAAAGAAAGAAGGCAGTGCCCAAATACTGCATGATATCATGTCCTTGCATTTTAGTTCTCCCAAGTCTGTAAATACTTAGCTTTTCAGAACTATATGATTTATTCTTTAGATAACTCTGGTGGTGTAATCAGGCCTTTTGGCCTGCAAAAAAGATTCCATTTCCCTTGAAATTGTAATATTTATTGCTTAACATGCAGAACATCATCTACATGGTAGGGGTTGTTATTATTTACATAGGTAGGTGGTTTAGGAATGGCAGTCTCCAGTGTAGTACTCCCGCTAAAGCCATGTTGCCTCTCACTTCCTCCGCTCCCAACTGGAGGCACAAAAGGCAAAGATCACAGGTTGAGATAAGAACAGTTTACTGGAAACAGCAATGAGATAAGAAGAGGAACAGTAACAGCAACAATATTAACAATGAAAGTTATAAGACAAACAAGTAATTTACATGGAAAGTCCACAACAATAAACAATACTGACCGTCCCTCCCCTGCCACATTTTCTCAACCTCCCAGAACCCCTTCTCCTTGGGAGAGGGAGGTCCCTTTTTCCTGCCCCCAGGAATTAAATGAGCTGGTACAGAATAGCATCCAAGCATAAGCCACGCCCCCTCTGCAAAAATTAACCCCGTCCTGGCTGAAACAGAACAGAGGAAAATGGGGGGAATTTCGTAGTTTGGAGGGAGAGGGTTTCTAAGTACTCATTCCATGTCTTTCTCAAAATCTATAAAGAAAGACTTCTTTCTATGTTTTTTTCCCCCAAGACTTTCCTCATCGATCACTAGAATATCTTGATCAACAACTAGCCAATTTCTTACACTTTTTATAAACCACATCTTCCTGCTTTACAGCTCTCCAAAACAATGCTCAAAAAGCGAGAAGTAACCATTAATATTTTTCATTTTGAGATGAAGCTCTTGTACACATCTGGCAAAAATACTGTGAATTAATTATAAGAGTGTATTTATGGCAGTAGTAGCACTCCATCTTTTCCTCTTTACTTAGGCAGTCATGTTCTAAAGAGTTATTGGAACTAGCCATATGAAATCATTTCTAAGGCAATTTCTAAGGAAAGAAAAGTTTCATTGTTGTTATTTTTTTTTAATTTGTTTGTAATTTCAGCTTAGTTTGGACAGTGTTTTGTGCTTTCTTGAGCACTTCTGTGCCTCTTGGGGAAAGAATTTTTTAGATGCATACACTTCATACTGCATCTCTTTATGGAAATTATACGGATGTGTCTAACCAATAATAGTCAGTTTCCTGTAACTGGAGAAAGAAATATAAATTAGTTTGGTTTTGTCTTCTTTTGATCTGTGGTGAAAAACCGTTTTGTTCTTTAGCTAGGTATGTACTTTTAGGTGCACCTCACTAGGCTATATACAATATGTAATTACACGTTTTAAGTTAGAGATGAAAAACAAATATTAGAAGTGCCTTCTACCATAATAATTTCCAAGAAAGAGGCTGAATTGATAAAGATTCAACATCTAAAGGTGGTGCTTTTTGTATGGATTCACCCAATACACTTCTTTAATGTCTGTCTGGGAGGCACTGCGTTGTTCAAAGTACTGAAAGCATTTTGATGAAAATGAGAGCCATTCTAAGATAGCTGGAACAATATATTGGCGTAATATATATAGCTATATATTTTATCATGGCTTGAATCGGCATTGTTCTCAGTGACTTCTTCATCATTTATGCAGGCTATTCTGAAGTTCTACAGTGGCAGTAAAGTAGCTTATCCCTAGGAATACAAAGGCTAATTGGYTACACATTGAAAGGCAAAGTGTTGTGAAAAAATGCAGAAAATCAGTATGTTAGCATTTTCATGGTAGAATGACGCTGGTAATGAGGCTGGAATGAAAAATTTAATTAAATAATATAAATATTATGTTAGAAGCATGAGCATAAGTGGAAATATTTATTTTTCYCATTCACCTATGAAAACTGACAACAATGTTAAGCTTGGTCAAATAAGAAAGGCATGCATGTGTAGGAAGAAGCTATGAAAATGCCCTTTTTCCACAAACCACTTAGATGAGTGTTTTTCTAAAGCAGTGGATAAGAAACAAATTCTCTGTTTTGATTTGAGTAACCACCAACATTTGTTATAGAACGCTGCATGCGATCATTATCTATTTCTTTATAGTGTTTCAAGAACAAAAAAAAAAATCACAAAGCCATACTCGGCTCTGTTCCCTTGTGAAACAAAGGCATCAGACAATCAGAGTTGTACTCCAGGGAAGGCTGATGTCTGTAGAATATCAAAGAGTTTCAGATAAACAATGATTCCAAACACAAAGCCTTCCCTTCATGTGATCTGATAGTGGTAAAAATTAAAGATGCAAACATGTTAATATGAAACACTGTAATATTGTTTTACATGTGCTGCTTTCGAAATGCATCTTTTGTGTAAGAAAGAACTTCCTAAAAAAATTRGCTAACTAATTTAAACTAACAGCTAAAAATAGCCATTTAAATAGCTATGAAAATCCCTATCCTTTCACTAGCATTATGAAAGAAATCCGTAAAACATGTAGAATTAGTCTGTACCGTGCTTCTTATCCACTATATTTTAAAAACATTAATATCCTTTAAAATATGTTTTAAATATTCTGTTGTAATTATAGGTATCAGAAAATGTACAAAATAGCATGCTGTTTTAAAACTATCATTCAAACACATTAAAGCAGATACCTGAACTCTCTAATTAACGAGGTTAGCAGATTGCAAAGAATGAGTGGGATACCTTCAGAAAACAGACTAACTAAACATCACCAAATAATCCAAAATGTCCACATTAGACACTCAACTTAGATTTTAGGATATTGAAAAAGACAGGCTTCAGACTTGCTAGTTTGAGTTTGCTGCTGCTGTGGTGTTTATTCCAAGAAAAACAGCTCAAGAAAGCCTGAAGGTATATAAAGTGATTTCATCACCTTCTTAATTGTTGTGACACACCATGTTAAAGGACCTCTGATGTGTCTTCCTTCACCTTTCCTTGTGGACCTATACAGAAATACTCTGCTCTCAAAATCTAGACCTATATTTGCTATATGCAACTAATTTGAGCTTAACTGGAATTTATATTGTATTCCATTACTCCACACAGAAATAGTACTCAGAGCACAAGCCAGGACTAAGACATCTGGCTATTCTGAATATGCTAGACCTCACAGCACCAACAGCTATAAGTCTTGCCCCTCCTGGCTTGTTCTTCTGACTCTATGACCTATGCATTCCATAGTGGCCAGTGTCAATCAGATGAGAAGTACATGTCTCTTGAACTACTGTCTGGGTTGAGTGCTGCATACTTTCCAAGTGAAGGACTTAAAAAATTTTTATATTCTCAGACTGTGAAAGGAACGGACACTCGCTTTCTGCCTTCCTAGGCAGTTACTAAAACCACTAGGTCATTGTACAAAAACTCACATTAATCCTCTCCTTTTCCTGTTCAGCTGTGCTCTCTTTGCTGTTAGTCTTTTGTAACCAATGGGGTTTGTGCTCTCTGTGCTAGACTCAATATTGCTAGTGCAGACTCTGGCATTTCTCATGGCTAAGGTACTCGTGATTTTCTGTTTTCCAGGTGGACCATGATGAAACTGAGGAGAATTTGATCAACTAATTGCTCAAGTCAAAGCATTTATGCATATGTATAAGATGTGAACTTAAGACATCCAGCGAAATTTCACGACCACCAGCAAAATGTCTAGAAAGCACTAGGTGCCTCTGGAGGTGTATAACGCCAGGGATAATCTCTCTAAGTCACTTCAAGAGGTTAGGTGCTGCATTTCCCATGTCTCAGCTTCATAGTCTTCTTATACAGGGCAGTCCCATGGGTTTTATTCCTCTCTATATATGTCCCCATTTGTTCTGCCTTGGGAGAATATGTAATATATCAAATAAATCACAATTACAGTGAAAAATAGACCTCTCTCCCCCCCTATCATAGCAACAAAACAATAATTCCTGCCAAAAAAAAGGATTCAGGGGGAATCCCCAATCAATCTCTTTGGTTATCAGCCGTACTTAAGAATGACTAATCAGAAACCCAGWGATTTTGGACCATGTCCATTTTATGCACTGGACCAATCAGAAATGAAAATTCCAGAGTCAAACCTTCTACTGAAACTGCCTTGCATTATAATTCCCTGCCAGGCTCTACCAACACAGTATCACCTGAAGAAAAATCTGTCAGGACCTGGAAACACAGAGAGCAAAATGCATATTTTCCAAAGTAAATTCAGGACTGATCAAGGCTGCAAATCACTGCTCTAAAGTGCTCACTGAAAGAAGTTCTGTTTAGTGAATTCTCACCACAGTCTGCAGCACCTGAATGTCTAGTCATCCGTGGAGCGGAGACCCCAGAACGGCACGTTAGTGTAGGCTTGTCTCACAGGGTTCTCTGTAGGAAGATTAATGTTTTCAAATATGTCTTGGCAAGAACAGATGAGCATTAAGATTCCAGCAACATTTTCTAAATGTGGTTCCATAYGGCAGAAAAGAAGAACTTCTTCTGCAGACTGATATGTTAGCAGCTCCACAGATATCATCCACAGTATTGATTGCCTTTGACATAAGTCACAACGAATCTTTTATTTAAGAAGGAGATATTCTTCAGTGAATCCCTGAAATAAGCAATAACAAATACTGCATGTTCTTGGTTTCCTGCTGGAGTGGTAATGGGCAGAAACTCAGAGTGTTATTGTTGCCATATGTCTCAACAGTCATATTGATTTAATTGGTTGTCGTAAAAAATCTAACAAGAGGGAAGCCAGTTCATAGCTGGGTATGGGCCAGAGAGTACTAGTGAATGGACTACTGAGATCTCTCAAGAGCCTCTTTGTCTTTTACCAATGTCATTGGACTGGTTGTCTTGTTCATAATCTAGAAACAATCAATTTTATGGATGGAAATGCAGACCATTTACTTTTGGATCCAATTTGTCTTACAGAATGGCAGAAAATCTTATACTGTACGGAAACGATCTGTGTAAAAGTATATAAATTCCCTGAAACAAAAAATGTTTTCATTGAGGGCAGCAGATGGACTGCCTTACCATTTTTCTCTGTACCACGCATCCATAATTCTGTGCTGTATTTAAACCTCTTCAATCTTTGCTTAACATCAAAAGACAACCACAAGCAAGAACATCTATATTACATAAAATAATATTTAGCACTTGCATGAGAACTGTCATACAGGAAGCTTAATGTTCTCTTACATATCTGTGGTTTACTGCAGGGTAGCGTTGCTACCCACATTTTATGGAAAGGGAAAGAAAGCAGAGATGCTTGAGAAATGATGTGACTTGACTACAGTACGAGGTAAAACCAGGAGTGGAGCAAAGGGCTCCGCTTTTGGGCTATGGGCTTTACTAAGAAAACAGCCCCTTTACATTTTCATTGCTGACCCAGCTCTAAACTGTTATGAACATATTCCCCCTGTTTGAAAGAAAAAACAAAACACCAGTTACCTCCTCCTTTTTGAAAATATAACAGCAAATACTCTTATTTGTGTGTTCATTTTATAGGTTATAATTTGTACATTTTAGGTTCATCCACGAGGAAGTTGTGCCCAGCCTCTGTGAACAACCCAGGCTGCCTCCGTGTTCAGTGTTTTTTCTGGCAGTTCTTTTCCCTGTAAGATAAATATATCTAGTAAGAAGAATCATCTTTATGTGTTGAGAACAACATGTAAGAATCACCTAAGAATGGAGTTTGAAAAATTTTGAAGCATTCTGGTGTATCCACTTAATATTCTACAGCTTTATGAATGCTTCTGATGCACCAGAACCTCTGTAGATTCAATGCAGTCTTGTTTCAGTGAAAATGCAGCTTTGAAGTTTCAATGCGTAAGATTATGTTCAATAAATTGCATTAACCTATGAAAAGGAGGGACATGAACTTAAATTAAAAGTTCCCCTTCATTTTTAGTATCAAAAGTTCCTAATAATTGTTACTTATTTTGAAACTGAACATAAAAGTGATGTAAAAATGCTACACTAGAGAGTATGCTGTGGTGTTTGTTTTTTGCCTGTAGTAAAAGATTCACCAGACAATATCCACCAAAAGTCACTATCCAAAACATTTACTGAATTTTTTGGGGAGGGTCTCAGAGGTCTATGACTGCAGAAAATTTGTAAATATAGGTATTTTTTCCCATAGCATTATACTATGCAATAATCAGATTTGACAAGCTCATTGGAAAAAATCAAGTCAAATTCTTGATTTTCATGCCCTAGTAAACAGTCATCTAGTTATGAGTGAATTTAACCTAAAAAAAAAGGGCTTCAACGTACTCCTGAGAGATGATTGCAGAAAATAGCATACCACCATGGCAAGAACTGTACAGCAATGATACATTTCCATGCAGCAATTAAGTGGATACCCATTAGCTAAGGACAATGTATCCAAACCACAAAATTGAGTGAACAGATTCTGAACAGTAACCAACTCCTATTTCAAAATGCTTTGTTCAAATACATTATTAGGTTGAAGAGACTATCTGATTTTGGCTACTATGGCATAAATTTTGAGACAAATCCATGCCCCTTAGATTTAGTCTCTTTTCACTACTAAACTGGAGATTAAGTGACTTGTCCTAAGGAGCCTATCTGATGTGACAGGAAAAGCAAGCTGGTTGTATCACACTCTTTGGTGAATTGTTCCTGTGCAATCCTAGTTACTGCTGTTGGTTTGTTTTGGATGAAAGGTGGTACAAAACTGTATGTTGAACATTTGTGTGTTAAATGCCTGATGGGTCTTAAATTCCTAAGAGCTTACCACTCCCTAACACAAATATCAATTGCATTAAAGCAATAYTAAGCAAGTTTACTGAAGAATCTGATTCTCCCTTGTGAAAGGCTTATCTGAAATTGTTTTAGGTGGTAACAACAAATTATTTTCCATGAATCCAGATAAAGAACTTCAGATGCCAGCTATTTTATCCAATAATCAAGATGATGCATACAACATTTTTTGGCCTCCGTAGAAACAGAAATACCTTTATATTTGTTAAAGCTTAAAGAGAAGTTTGAAATATTCAAGCAGGAAAAATCTAAAATATCTCAAAAATAATGTATGAAATGCTGGGTTTGGGCACACACAAGTAAGTACAGAGCACTTTCGAAGAAACAGTTATTTACTTTCAGCCAAGTGCATAAGAGCAGATTTTGGTCTTTTCTCTGTGGATGTTAACCTATATGATCTCTATGCACCAAAACACAATTTTCTGATTTATCTGCTATTGAGTTAAACACATGAAGTTGAGGACCTACATGAAACTTTAGGGATTCAAGTCCATTACTACCTAGCAGTGATAAAAACCAGCAAATAGGCACTTCCTAATACACCACAAGCCTTAAGTACCTGCATTTTCCATTTAAAATTTTGAACTGATCAGAATTTTCCTTTTGAAGTCCAGTAAGCATTTCAATATCCCCAAGGCGCTTTGGGAATTTAGCCTCATTTAAGCCCACAAGTACCACAAGAAGTCGACTCAAACCTGACTGTACCCAGTGCTTAGTGCTAGAGGATAGTACAAGAGTAAGGTCCCAAATTTAGTGGGAGCTAAGCAATCTTGTGGAATACCCTTGGCTACAAAGTAGCTGCCAGTGATTGCCAATCTTACGAATAAAGATTAATGTCAGCTATTTCCAGACTTATGAGTGATCTCAGTTCCTGCTGAGTTCCTCTAAGCCCCAGGATGTCCCATGCAAGGCAGGAGCTGCCCCATCAGAGAATTTTCTGTGTTTTCCCTGTATGACTCAGTTTCTTATGAGTTATGTCTATTGCTGAGCTGAAGAGCTATGAAGTTCAGAGCTGGCCAGTTGCAATTAAACTTTTGCATACCAAAAAAACCCCAAGTTAGTTAATCTGTTTCATGAACCCAGCTGGAAGATGAATCGAAGTTAATTAGTTAACCAGCTATGACCAAATAAAATATTACCTTTTCACGTATCACCACACTTCGTTTTCTGCTTGTATTTTACCTTTTCCATAAACAAAGGAAATTCGTATGACCAGAATAAAAAAGAAAAAACATTATCATTCAGAGTAGACTTACAGAGAACCACAATTAACCTTCTGCAGAACTTAATCTCTTCCCATGGGGTAACCTTTCGGTTGCGTTCTCTCTATTTTTCCGTCTCAGCCGTGCTGCTTTGTGCTGACCAGGGTGACGGTACTGCTCATCTGCACTGCTTTTTGCATTGCTATTCTGCAAAATAACATCAGAAATTGAGCTCCTTCAAAGTATTGGACACATATTTAAATTCCTAACATATTTTAACTCTCTTGGGTTTTACTCCTGTCCCTACATTTTCCTTTTCTTTGTTACTGTTAAAAAGGTTAAATCATGCCAGCAATCAAATAAAACACCCCAAAAGTAATATTTTGCACTGTTGAGACAAACCCAAAAGGACACAATAAAGAATTTTTGTAGTGTCTGGATTGGTTTCAAACCAATCTTTATAAAAGGGAAAAGTCACTGAAAACTGTCAAGGGCCTTTACAATTTACCAGGACTCATTATTTGATTTTGATTGCTACTCCACAATTTTGCCAGCATTTTATCAACCACAAATTTTACAAAAGTAGGTAAGTGCTATATCCAGCTCCAAAATACATATAGTAATTAAAAGTTAACAGCAAGAAAGTGTTCTACTCCAAGAGAAGAAGCTAAGCAGAGTATGATCACTCTGTATCAGAAAAAATCATCGCTCTTTGCAGTCTTATATCAACGCCTTCATGCTGCCAGCTCCATCCAGATTGGAGAGCTAAGGAAAAGTTTTGGAAACTAGTCCAAAGAAAAAATACAGTTGCTCTCCAAATATTTCGCTGTTTCTCTGCCTAGAGGGGATTGGGATGAGCTAGAGCAGCACAAAGCCTCCACTGGCTTGTTTACCCACATAACCAGAGGCCCAGAGTATGTAGTCTCCGTCTTCCATTTCAGAGGTAGCATGAAGTCTGGAAGCTGCATTTCAACAGAGGAACAGATACATCTGACTAAAAACCATGAAAAGTTCAGTCCTGCTTCCTATGGTTTTGAGAATTTAATTTGGAAAATTCATACCAAACCAATACAAATTATTATTTCAGATGTGCATAAAGTGATACAGGCTCTTTCGTTAGCATCAGTGGTTAGTTCTTTATTTCAACTGGAACATGTCACCTCCAACAGTAAAGGGCTCACTGACTTTGTCATAAACCATTGATTCAGCGAGATAGAAGCTTAAGTTCCACCTACTGCATGACCAGAACCACTTCCTCATCCTCCTACATCCTTCCCTTGGGTCCAGTATCCAGGCATTGATCCTGTTTGCTGCTAATTTGGAATCAAATTCAAGAGCCATAAAATACATCAGTCCAGAGAGGTAGCCTTAAAAAAGCCTTAGAATTAAGTTAAAGAAACTGAATTTTTTTATTTGTTTTGTTGTTTGTTGGGGCTTTTTTCCAACATTCATGTAGTTCTTTCTTATAAATATCACAAATATGTATTTCAAATCTTTCCACAGTTATGAAATTATATTTCTGGCACACAAAAAGGATTCCTATTTTAACTCTTTGCTCCAATGGGAGTCCTGCAGGTACACCGAAATTTAGATGTCTTGTCTGTACTTGTCAAATTCTGGTGTAATCAGCAAATATCTCAAGTATTTTGACAAATGAGTCAATGGGCAACACTGGACAAAGAAAATAGGAGTTGTGCTTGTCAGCATGAGGGATTTCACTGCAGGAGAGTTGCTGTGGCTTTCATTATTTCAATGGTCAATAGGGGTTGCTATAGAAACTACATAGTTAGCAAGCCATGCAAGCAAAAGAAATATGATAAAACCAAAACTAAAACAGTGAAAGGATAAAAAAACACCACGGATTTGTCCAACAGTTTATATAATTTGTTGGTTTTATCTTTCAATCATATCACCAATTGACAAGATTCCTAGTAATGATATCATATACTCACATATCACTTTTATATGTCCCATCATGTATCATAACACATAATACTAAAAATCATCATAAACCAAAAGCCCTTTCAATATCAGTTAAAAAATGAAATAATGTCAAGTTATTTCAATAGCATTTATCTTCACAATATATTGACATACCATGATACTAATAAGTAACTATATCTCTTGCATGACATATTTTCTATGCTTAGAGGAGAAATAACATTTTAATATTTAAATTAGCTTTTTTAATGTGCCAGAAAGTACTTGCAAATAGTTACCTACCTGAAGTATGCATGCATTGATGATCACCTGCATAACAGGTTGACATCTATTTGTTCAGTTCATATCACTGTTTACATTTATTTGAATATTTACATTCAATGAATGAAATCTGAGACTCTTCTTCCATTTTGAATAACGAAGTAAATAGCCAAACCAAGATTTTAAAACAAGTGGTATTGAAGAGACTTAGAGATCTTATAATTCTGAAAGGAAGGATGCATAGGACAGGTGATCGTGTATAATTCTGAGCTTATACAGAATCTATGGGCTGTATTCTGTGACGAAATATTTTGTTGATTTCTCCATAGCCACTTTGTCCTCTAAACTGATTTCTGTTGTGTTTCCTTCCAGTAATAAGACAATATGATATTTTGCTTTTAGAAATGAATACAATAAATAGATACAGAAAAAGAGGTACACATCAGAACCAGCAAATCGTTTTATTTCCTTTTCTAGTTCTGTGATCAGGGTTGAGTGGCAGAACCCTGAGCTTTTCATTCCAGGTGCAGCCTGGCTGGGTTGGGTTTGGTTTTTTTTGATAGAGGATTCCACAGCATTAATCACCAAAAGAGATGCATTAAATAGGCAAAAGCCAAAAGAATGAGAAAATCTGATATATCAAGATGAGAACTGTGCCAAGTAACCAAAACTGACACAAAAATTAGTGTCTTCAAACAAAGAAAAGCAACTTCAGGAACAAGGCAAAACCGCAAAATGTTTGCCCTCTATTCAACTGCAGCTTGTTCCTCTAGCCATCACAAACAAATCTTTCACTATCACATTGCTTTCCAGATCTATGGAGAAAAAAGCTAACATACAGAAATGATTGCTTCATGTCCATTGAAAGCTTTGGCACTTTTAACTCCAAAGTCTCTTGAGAAATGTTGGTAGGCTCTTGCCATTAAGTCACATTAGAAAAAAGAATACCAAGTGTTTCATGAATGTTAGCACAGGCAGTACAGGAAAACATACAAGTATTATTAAACTGAAAGAGAGCATTTAAAACTTTTTTTTTTTTAAATAGATAAAGCAAAAACCCAAGAAATAACAATTTAAATAGGACACCTCTGGTTTGCACTGTTCCGCTATTTGGTCAGTTTGATCATTTCAGCCGGACTATTAAAAGTAATTCTCAGAAAAGGCATTGAGACTTCAAGTGCCTCATTCCTTATCATCCCAGAGGGCTGAGATTAATGTCTGCTATGGGACTGTGCCAGGCACATGGTCTTTTCTTGTTAGTGCTGCTCCTGGAAAAAAAGAGAACTATTGTACACCTCTTAACGCACTTTCCTCTTGCCGTGTCTCTCAAACCTGTCACACAATTTGAAAGGATATTAGAACAGACAGAGAGTGCAGAGTTGAAATCAAACATAAGTCCTTATTCCATGAAAGCTTTGCATATCACAGGTTCTGTGTTATGAAATGGTCAACTGTTTGCCCCTGAGTCCTCATCCATTACATCCACATAAAAAAGACCATCTCGCAGTCAGAGCTGGGTAAACTGTTGGATGCTGCCTCAATCTGGCAGGAGGGAAGAAGTTCACTGCCCAAGCTCACTAGCTCAATATACGCCAGGGAACCCAAGCTGAGCCAAGGCAGCTGAAGGACAGACATAAAACAATTTGTTCCTTTGCAGAAGAAAACATCTGAGACTGTTATTGGTTGTGCTTAACCTTTGGATTAGGGGTCCCTTGGGTAGAGAGAGCTTAGAGATATACCTGTGATTGTGGCAGAGGATACTACAGTGGCTGGTGATGAAGATCACTTACCAAGACACAAATTCCTTAGGAATAGAGTGCATATGATAGTATTCCTGTAAGAGGAAATTATCTGTATGTTGCTTAAGAACCCTTGCTTGGTGTTAAAATTTTTTTACAGATAAACAACCTAAAGAACAGATTTCTGGATCCATCTTACTCAGCTCATGTTTTTTGGTGAGGAAACTCATCCAGGATTACAGTGTACCCACTAGAGCAACAGGATCATCCTGGAAAGAATGGGCACACTTCACATCTAGGTCAGGTGGGGAGATTCTGGCAAAACAGCTTAATTCAGAAGCCCAAAGCCACCCACCAGGTTAAAGTCAAACCTCAGAGCAGAACACTGTCCTTAACTCTTTKGGTGGTGGTGTCATTCAGCCATGAGGACAAGTGGATTCAAAATATAGGGCATTCAGTAGTGAACAGTGAAAAAAAAAGAGGAGAAGTAAAGCTACTTTTATGTGGCTAGACTGTCTACCTCTATCCCAGTAGAGTTAGGGTTGGAATTTTCCATATAGTTTAATTTTGACTGTCCTCGTTGGCACAGCTTTGCCAGTGTCCCATAGGTGCAAGCACTCCGCTGGCGCATTCAGAAAGGGACACAGGCTGTGATCTGGCCCCAATAGGCTTAACAAGGATTTGTGTGCAGGGTGATACAGATGAGGTTGGCTTTCTGGACAGCACACCTGTCCTGTGCTGCTTGCTGTTGGGGCCAGGAATTAGTCCCAGCCCCRTCTGATCTTCAGGTAAAGTTATATGTCATTATTTCAAAGCAATGTTTCAAGTCATTTGAATGTATTTTCAGCTTTGCGGTGTTTTGGGGAAAGTGAGATTTTGAAAAAAGATTGTGTTAGATTGAATATCTATCCAAGCTCAGAATGTTTTCCTCTGGAAACTTGATATGTTTTATTTATCCAAGGAAAGATTAACAAATGGCCTAACCAATAATTCTGGTGACTGTTCTAAAATTTCAGTAGTTTTTCAGTTGTTTTTAGTACAATGGATTAAACTTCAAGTAAAGCTGCCAGTTGTGCTCTCTTCTAACTCTGAGCTGTTATTTCTCATTCGTTCCTGTGCTGATTCCTTACTGTGGTTCTAGATTCTTTTCCATGTCACCCAAGTCCAGATCAATGCCTCTCATCTGGTATGCATGACCTACTTTGGGGCCTATATTAGCAGAACTAATTGGAGAAAAAATTATGTGCTCATAATCTATCTGAATGTGCACTTCTATGACAGTAACAAAGATTTTCCTGTAGTTACCTTCTGGAAGAAAGATGTTAGAGGTAATGATGAAAATTACAGCTGATGAAAATTACAGCTTGAGGAAAAGATACTTACTTTTTGAGTTTTTTTGGATTAAAAAAGCAACTTATATTAAGACAAGATATTAAATTAAATATAGTCAAAATATATTTAATTTTTTTTCTTTAATGGAGGATGTATAAGTTCATAGTATATATTCTTGAAGCAGATTCTGAGATCCTAATTTGTTCCATATTCCATGCAAGAAAGTTCATTGTTAGGCAATTTTTTCCTCATAGTTTTATTGTCATTCAATGTTTTTTATCATCATTTCCTAATCCATGATTTTATATTTTATATTTTTTTCTGCATCACAATAGAAAGTGGGCATATACCCACCATGAACAGGACATGTCAGCACCTAAAGAAACTTTTTGTCCCATTTGGATGCAGACCAGTTTAATTTCTTTCATATGAACCCCATGATATTTTTTAGTAAATTATTTTTAACTGGAACAAAATGTGGTACTGAGCCCTTACATTGTATATGATGACAATACATTTAACTGCATTAGCTGACATTGATTATGTAAATGTGCTTTAATTTGTTATTTGACTATGCATGATATGAGCTGTTCTGTGGCTTTGAACAGAAGACTAGTCAGCTTGAATGCTCAAATTACACTGTTTATCTTTTTTCATATCAGGACAGTATATCTATGTTTCTTACAAATCAAAAATCGTGACTGAGAAATTAATGAGTTAACTGATTTATGGAAGATGTGAGTTTTTCAGTCGTGTTGACTCAAATTGCCTATTATACTAGATTTGGTTTAACATTCTTGCGGATCAATAGCAGTTTTCGCGTTGTATTTGATAGCCGTTCTACCCCTATCTCTCACAGGAACTATACAAACAGCAGGATTTTCTTTTTTTTCTGTTATTTGGTAAGCATTAATTCTTAAATATCTGATAGTTTCCCTTGCCTATTATCAGTCACTGAGGACATTTATTGTGGATAAAACATTCATATATCCTTATATGCATAAACACGCTTCTATGGCTTGTCTACATATACATTATGCACAACATTACCATATCTTTTCCTAACTGGGATGACTTTCTAGTCACAGAAAATGTTTTGCCTTGTTTCAGAATTGCAACTCATTTCTCCAGAAAGCACTCCTCAACAATTCCCAATTAACAAGTTTAAGCCAGTCCTGACATAATAGATATTTAAAGCAAAATGATGAAAACATTTATGAGAGCAGAGTTAGGATTTTGCAGACCATTGGTTTTCAGTGCTTAGCTTGCAACATCGGGGTCTTGGTTTTCAATGGTACTTTATTGCTGGCAATTGACAGCGTCTCCAAGAGCTAGTAGTGAGTGTAGTAGCACTGCACTTATTAAATATTAAGACATTCTCAAATGAGAAACCACAAAGGTAATCTAATATGTTGCATATTTATCAAATATTAGACATTAATTGTTTGGATTTCAAGAAATGGAACCACAGAGGTATGTTTAGATTGTTTCCACTTTTAGCAAGGCAGGCTCAAAAGAGTGTGGAATAACATCCAGGTTACTAGTGGGTTAGTAGCACTGTGCCATGGTTCCTAGACGACAAACAGGATGTTATCAGAATGAACGAATCTCAAAGGGCAGAAATCTCTTCAGACACCACCCACTTAAACAGCTGCCATAAGGGGAAGCTGTATTGAGCATAGACAAGTGTCTGCAGGAGCTCTTGTGCGAAAATATCAGGCCATCCATCTCTTTCCAAGGCCCAGTGACTGAAACCTACACATGAGTCAGACTGAATGACCCCTGTGAAATGGACATTTGCATGGACTTCTGACTCTATCGATACATTACACACTCAAATCTTATTATTTTAACAGGGCTTCTTGCTGTGCCAGTTTCAAATGGGCATTAAGGCTCAACACTAGGATAAACAGTTGGGGCAATGAACTTCATCACTGCAAACACCTGATGACTACTTCCACCAGCGCTTTCTTTTCTCTTTCTCTTGCAGGCTGCCCATTATTTTTGTCCTCCTGGCAGCAATTAGCTGTCATCATGCTCTCTCTCTCAGCCACCCTTTCTGCTAGGGACTAATCCCCCTCAACACAGTCCATTCTTCTGGCTGTTGCCGTTCTTTGTTGGTTACACCGTGTGCACAAATTAATTAGGGCTCRGTTTAAGGGCTGACTCAGCCAGTTCACAGCACAAATGAAGCTGGTTTTCTGCCTGGGATTTTCAGCTTCTTTTTGGGGTGCTTTTATATTTCTTTTGGTTTAGATATACATATATATATATACACACACACACATATATATATAAACATATATATTGTGTGTGTGTGTGTGTGTGTGTGTGAGTGTGAGTGTGAGTGTGTGTGTATGTGCACACAAATTAAACATGAGACTTTTGGCAGATGCAATTGTCTAGAGAAGTTGACAACATGGATCTGTTTAGCCCATCTGCCCCCAAGGATCCAACATAATTTCTTGCAGAGTTATAGGGTTAGGACTACTGAGTTTCCAGTGTCACAGAGTGGCTTCTCTAGCTCAGACATGCTGGCATGCTAATCCTGGGAGGTCCCCTGCCCCCCCCAAAAAAGAGAAACATCTGGAATCACAGGGACAGCTCGTCTGCTGAGGTCAGCAACAAGGATCCCTGTAGCTACAGCTCCACCCCAGTGTTAGGGGACCTAGAAGGCACTTAACAATTACTGTCTTTACTATAGGATTACAAGTGTATTCGATATCATATGTATAGTATGGTCCTTTAGATTTTACGCATAAATATTTTTAGGGTATAGTTCAGAATGAAACATATCCTCGGAGAGACAAGAATCATGATGTTTTAATTTAATTTAGTGACTATTCCTGAAATAAAAGGATATTGACCTTAAGTAACCATGTTATGTTAATATCCTCTTACATTTGCTTGAATTTTAAAATCCTGAGTGATGATTCAACACCAGAGCAATAAAGCACCTCAAGTGATTGGGAAAAGTACATTCCGAAAATGCAGATATTATTCTTCACTGTTCATTTCAACTGAAAGAATTTAGTTTTTGATTATGAAAGTGGAGTGTTTGATTCTGCTCTCACTGAATTCAAGCAAGAGTGTCGCTGTTGGATAGATGTCTGTAAAACGTTACGATATATGTGTTGATTAGACTGCAACTGAACTTGTTTAGTACTTTGCATTTTGTTTCACTGACAAGGGACAGCAAAATGTAAGTGTCACCACAATTACCTGGTGTTGAAACAAAAAATACTCTCATTGACTTCTTGGAGTTTTGCATTCCCTGTGGTCAACCAAGGTCTTATTTTATTGAGATATAACATTATTTTAGAATCTAATTGTGTAAACATTGCTGAAAAACAATCAAGTACAGGTGTAAGCCTCAGAACYTCTGGAATTTTCCACAAGCTAGAAAAATTAGTTCATCTTTTATATCTGTGTATGTATATACACAGGTATATGTACATATATATATGTACCTGTTTATTTTACTTTCAGAAGATTTGTGTACTCATGAGGGTAAGCACTGTCCCTGACTGAAGTGTACATGTCATTCAACAGGGACTTAAGGGTGGGCTCAGCCCCTCCATACCACCACAATTGGAATAGCAGCAAAGGCAACTTGGTATTTGAAATCAGAGGACTTATATACTTAGAATTAAACAGCTTCTGAAGATCTTTATTAGACCAGGTTAATCAGCTCCTCACCAGAACACTATCATTTCAATAACGAAGTTCTGTGCTCACATTACTGAAGGAAAAGTCTTCAGTTTCTTCCCATTTTAAACAGAAATAAATATATATTATTTAATCTGTTATATCTTTCTTTTTTTGTAAAAAATTAGACACTGAGTTCTCATCAGTTCAGAAGTGAACTACTACCTTCAATCTTGAATACAAATATTACATAAATTACATGTTTGAGTCACTCATGGAATAGATATGAAATTATTAGACATACAGAATGTAAACAGTAGGGCAAAAGTCTCTGAATTGACCTTTGAAGGAAAGTTATTTAAATAAGTAGAGTGAAAACAAGAGGTAAAAAGGTACAATTCAGAAGAGAAATCCAATTCATAATTTCCTAGAACAAACACGTAAATTTAAATTCAGCTGTGCTAAAAAAAAAAAAAAAGAATGGCAAATATTTATGTGATCAGAATCCCACCCAGCCTGGTCCCAACACTTGTACACATGAATAACTTTACACACTTTAGCAGTGAGTGCTTCTTGAATGGCACTGCTCTGTTAAGAAATGTGCTGTATTTGCAGAGTCTGCCCATTACCATGTAATTGTTATGCACTGTAAGAAAGGCTTTCCAGTCTAAAGCAAATAATTTGACAATCCAAAATAAACATTTTTAAATATAAAAATAAAAATTACTTTTACCTGTAGACTGTGCTATTAATAGCCACTGATTTTTAGGTCATACCTCATCAAGAACTTCTGTACCAATGAAACCTCTTTCTAGATTGACAGGTGGCTGCTTTAACGAAAAAGAATCTTATTTTGAAGGTTTTTTATCATGAAAAAACCTCTCAAGCGGCCCAGTGCATTGTGATTTCCCTGGTTCTTTTTCTTCTGAGCTGTTCAATTAGTTGGAAATCTCTCTCTGATGGACTGAAGCAGCTTGAGTGAACGCCTGAGCGCACAACCAATTAGGCTCATTTGAAGTTGCAGAATTGCCTTCTTTGGTGTTAAAACCCCATGTCAAACACTGGGTCTAAGATCATTTGTAGTACAAAATGAGATTGACAGAGCAGCTGTACCAGGGGGCATGCCTGCTGGACGACTTAATTGTGGGGACTGAAGGGCCATCATGAACTGGCGTGTGGAGATTGTATCACCACTGCTGCATTACAAATGCTCTTTATTAACAGTGATCTGTAATCAATGAGCTCAGGCTTTTTGCCAGAGCTCCAAAATCAGATAGGCAGCTCTCCTCAGAAGGAATAGGAGGAGTCACTGGAGCAGGGTGTTTCGCTGAGAACAGGAGCAGGGGTGGGCTTCCTGGCACCTCGGTGTTGTGGTGGAGCTGCAAAGAGGGAAGCAGCCACCCAATGGCACAGAGCTTTCCTCAGTCCGCAGCAGAGCATGCATGCATCAGCTGCGTTGGGTATGTGGCAATGTACAGGCAATTGCACTTAGATTGCTATGAATGAAACATGGTTACTTCAACAAAGYGATATTCTAGGAGGCAAAGAGAATACACCAGCTCACGCTGGTCTGAATAAATAGTTTTGATGGTGGCATAATGTCTATAACTTAACAGTAATCCCACTATACAAATGACCCAAAGGAAATACAATAGGCTTAGTTTCAGCAAATTAATGAATAAAACCCAGGGTATTTTATTCTTTTGATAGAAAAGCTTTAGCTTTTGTTAATAAGACATATTGCTTTCGAAAAGAGTAAATGCTTTTTACTGATGCTTCCAAGTCAACAATTTTGTTTATTCCTCCATTATTACAACCAACACCCTCTTACTGTAATGAACTGGGTTGTTTTTCTAGGAAGAAATCAATATATCTGCACAAATATTCAAAGATTATTTTATGATGAGACAGATGTAAACCCAAGGTCAAAGTCAACCTTAAAGTTAGCCAAAATCAGCAATAGATGATTGTAATTACCTACTCAATGCCTTTGCTATGAGGATAACTTAGTTTCTTTTTTTCAAAGGCATTTTATGCTTCTTTGTGTCACTTTCTGAAAGAATCCCAGAGAGGGAAGTAAGAAACTTGAGTGAAGAGTACAGGAACAGCTCAACTAATGTGGCAAATTACATGCAGATGAGCCCTAGTAAAATAGTTTGCGCTCCTCTACTATATGAGCAATTAATTTTTAGATGCATAATCTAAACTTCTGGCTTCTCATATGAGTCAGAGTGACAAGTTTTACTTTTGACTACAAGTTTTTTTTCCCTTTGCTTTATTTATTTGTTTATTTTTACCACAACATTCACCACATATACCACAACATATCCCACAACATCTGTTCAGGTGTTTATTGCAAATATATTTTTTTCTGAAGGGTTTATTTTGCTATTACCAGTAATTCCCATGTTTCCAAAGTCTGTTCAAATAAAACAGATTCACATAGGGTCATTCTGCATCAATTGCAACATAAGTAGCAGGCAGCTGAAATCAAATCATTTTACGAAAAATTTCTGAAGTAAATACCTGCACATGCAAGCATATTTTAAATTATCTTTAGGAACTCTCTTTTACCATACTACATACAGGAAACTTAACAGTAAACTTGACATTGTTTTGACTGCAGATTATCTCACTGCTACCTCATGGTTCCCGTATGACTCAATCTATCTGCTTACTCCTTCCTTACAACTAGAGAGTGACCTCTGAGGTGGGAATTGTATTTCTGTTCTCTGTACATTGTCTAGCTCAACACCATCATTGCCTATGACTAGTGCCCCAGGAAACTACAGTGAAATTGTTTACTGCTACTGTTACTAGAAATTATAAGAAAAATCCAAACATCCCACTAGTTAAATGTTGGGAAAAAAATCATTGTATTCTATTGTTTATGCAGTGTTATGACCTGTTGCCAGATCATATGAAATGTTTCCTTCTGTGTCAGCAATTTCTGATTGTAGGATGGTGAAAGGTGCAGAACATGGATGCATAGACAAGAAAACTTTTAGTATACCAAGATAGTAAAAAAATATAAAAAGCACAATCTCTTTTTAAGTAAATGAGTGCTTATTCAGTGTATCCATCAGCTACACCTGACCATAATTTCATATTTGCTAGTATTTTTTGCTGTGCTGTTTAGACAAATTCACTCCAACAAAAACAAGTGCCGAAACTGATATTCTTCTGTAGTGAAAGGAAATAACTATCAATAAATATGTGACTGAAATTAAATGGCTGTGTATTTGCTCATACTAATGGTGTTGCAACCAAATATCTCACCCAGTCATTAAACATATGGAATGTCAGTTCCTTTTTCCCTCTCAGAGTTTCTAAATATTCACTTATCATCTTTACCACATATCTCAGAGTATGGGCTTACATAAACTGATTTCTGAGCCACTGAAATCTGGTTCTATAGTCTTTCTGTTACTTTTCCAGTTCTACAATCTCTTATCTTTGTCTTGTTCACTATTTCTTATGAAACTTTTCTGCCAGCAAAGATCAGAAATGTAACACACTTTGGCTGTAGAAAGGACTGAATGACTCAACCCAGGCACAATTACTCTGCAAATTTGCAAGCTATCAGCAGCCTGTGAAAGCTTTCCCCAGCTATGCTGGTGAATAGGTATGTATCATGCTGTCAGAATCAAGTAGAGCTCTGGTTTCAAATACCAGAATGGAGATTTCACAACTCTGGAARAAGACTACAGCCTCCTTGAACAGGTGGTTGTCCTGCCTCTTGAAGGATGATATAATAATAATAAAAAAGATTGTTTCTTTTCTATATTCCAGTTATTCTGGGAAACCAGAGAGAAAGTGAATAAGGTAGAAAGCTGTGTGAAACTCACTGCTGTATTTTGAAACTAAGAACTAGACTTTCATTAAGATAGTACATAGAAGTGCTTTTTGTCATGCTTTGTTGAAGTTACAACACTTTTCCCTTCTCCTACTCACTGCTGCGAAAGATTTTATTAATGATGAATTTATTAAAAATATATCTTTCTTCTCTAAATCTATTCAAATTCTTCCATGATCATTGTCTTTAAATAATAAAAACAGATGTAAAAGRAATAAATGTTGATTCTTTCAAATTTTCATGCTCATATGTATGTTTAATGTTTTTGTATAGAGAAATCATTCACACCTGTGGAAATGCCACATACTGTACTTATCTGGATTTCTATTTAGGGAAGTCAAAGATTTTTCTGCAAGCCACATTTTCTTAAAAAACAGAAATAAAATTAAAACAGAATATACAAATGTATTGGCATTTCTAATCAATAATCTGTGAATTTATAATTGGTTACCAAAAGGAAGTTTCCTGAAACTGGAAGTAAAGGACAGAATAGTGTCATTGGTATTCTCAAGAAGAATCTTTTAAAGATGAGTCAAATATTACAGGATAACAAGAATATATAGCACCACTCTACCAAYAATTGTATCTGGAATACACATATTTTTGAGACTTGAAAACCACTTCTAATCATTAGGTGGATACAAGACTTCCTAGAAGAAAACTTTTTTTTAGCTAACAGCCATGGGTATTTTGTACCTTTCTCTCTGGTGACACTGTTAAACAATCTTTAACTAAACAGACTGTGTTTAATTTTATCATTCAGAGAATGATAAATAATAACAAGCTTCAATCTAGTTTTGAAAGATTTTTTTGCACTTCTTATTTCTGCTRCCTTTAGTTAGCAGAATATAAGGAATGTCTTAAATAAAAATATTCTGCTTCTGAAGTTATATATAAAAATTCTACATATACAATATGAAAATAATACAGTTATTTTTAAAATTCTGTTTCAAGGCTCTGTCTTCCTAGTAAAGCTGACAGACTCAAATACAATTGATTTGTAGCAATATACGCAGATTGGGATTCATCTTCTGCAATCTAAGATACCTCATTTTAGTAGTCCAAGTCACTGTGGTCTTCTTTAAGATCAATGGAAGAAAGCACCCAACTTCAGAAAACAA
The DNA here is from genome assembly GCA_018881555.1 of Amblyornis subalaris. NCBI lineage: Eukaryota > Metazoa > Chordata > Aves > Passeriformes > Ptilonorhynchidae > Amblyornis > Amblyornis subalaris. The sequence continues at coordinate 13,951,484 of JACAXG010000002.1, forward strand.
TTCATGTAGCCTATCTTAACACAACCACTTTAGGATGAAACTAATTGCTTGTTTCTCTCATTGATTATACATGGTCCCTAGAGAGTCTAACCTGAATTTAAACAACTAACTTTTAACATCTAAATTAGGGAAGATGAATCTTCCCCCAATCTGAAAAATTGCTTAATTTACAAGCAAGCCAGAAAATCAGCTTCTATCTCTCTGCATGAGACGATATCAAGGCTGCTATAGTGACCATGAAAGCTTTTACCTTTCCAGTTTTGCACCAGTAACTGTAAGTCATTAATATGTCCCTGATTTCCAGCTATTAATTTATTTTCTCATTGATTACCCTTTTACATATGGAAGGATATGTTGACATGCATCTCTGAATAACATTTAACATTAGCAACAACTATTGTGATCAAGCAGGATTTAAAATGTAAGAAAATCTTTGCTTGTTTATGGTTTAGCAACTCTTTTTTTCAGGAGCCAACCTGCTAATCATATAAAAAAAGATAAAATAAAGAATGTCATCAAGGAATAAGTAACACCCTAAAAGCAGTAGAATCTCTAGAAAGAAAATAAGAAGAACCCGAGCAGGCTACAGATAACCTTCAAAGTACCATTGTCTGAGCCTATTTTGTTCATTTTATAGTTCTATTATCAATCCTATTTATAGATATTTGCAATGATAAAAGACCCAAAAATAGTTAGGAAGTCAGACTGACTTCATGAAAGAACATGAAAGAACGGTAATAGTATATTTCATGAGTAGTCTAAATTAGGTTGTCTTCAACTTTGATGTGGTTACTTGCAAATGATTGTCCATTTGGATTAAATGTGAAGCATTTGTTAGCGTTTTGTTAGTATTGTTTCTTGAGTGAAAATTATTGTTGCTTACATTTATATAGAAGTAGAACCTTTCCTCCAACAGGAAAAATGACCAAGGAACCAATAATTCASTTTATTTCTCCTGTCAGGTGCTTTACTTGCTGCAATCATTTATTGTGTTAAGAAAACAATTTTATTGTATTTATCCAAGTGGAAGCCTGATCTGTGCATATTGTGTATCACTTGCCTATGTTGTGTCACACATTAGTATCAAAACTTCTATGATATGTTTATTGCATGTACTGCTCTTCTGTTTCTTTCCAAACTTCTAGTCATGCAAAAATGCTCTGTTTCAAATTCCAAATGCTTCAAATAGATTTTTCAATTTCATTACACAAATTATAATAGGATGTAATGGTAGCCTATAAACTGCTGCTATAGTTTGGGAGCATCCAAACAATTATTCTGTGGTGTCAATGAATCCTACCTAGTTTCTAATATCAGACAATGTTTCCAAAGATTGTTCTTCACCCCAATCTCGAGTGATAATGCATTTAATGACTCACATTGCAGGCACTTCTCCATAGACCTTTTCCCGAGAAATTTAATGGAAAAGTCGGGTACCGGGGAATGCATCTGGGTCTTTTCAGAGCCTGAATCTGTAGACTTCTGGACTTCATATACAGAGATATGAGAGATATCAGGTTCTTTCCTCTTTTGTTTTTCATGTGGCTAATCATTACATTTTTTTCATATATTCGGCTTCCTTTTTTAATCTCTTATACTTCTTCTGCCTGGTTTGTTTGGGGATTTTTTTTTGTTTGTTTATTTGATTTCCTATCACCTTCCTTCACACTACCTTCTTTTCAATTCCTCTACGATTTTTTAATATCTTTTCAATACCCTTCTTCCTTTCAAAGTTTGCTCATCATACTGAGTGGATTTGTCTCACCATAGAAATGTTAGGTATTTTTTTCTAAGGCAGTTAACTTTCTTTATAGTCAACAGAGAATAAGTACATTGACCAAAGTTATTTATACTGTGCATTTTATACATCAGCCTCATAAAGGGTCATGCAAGGCATCATAGCAACCTCCCCAACCTGAACACAGAGACTAAGGATCTCAGTCTTATTACTGTTGGTTTCCTTTATCATTTTTTGCTTTTCACCTTCTCCATGCATGTTTTCAGTGTGGCAGATTAGATTGCAAATGCTGCAAATATGTAGAGATGATATGTTTTTTTCCTGTAAGTCAACTGGTACATTTTAGATACTCTGTCTTTTTACTAGTACTATCCCACGTGTTGATGGGATGGAGTGTGGACTAGAGACWCAGGTTTTCACTTGAAGCAGAAGACAGCGAACTTTTCCTGTGATGGCTGAGGAGCAATTTGTGGCTTGCTCACCAAGGTCTGTAGGCATTCATTCTGMTGATGAAAATACAGGATAGCCTTCTAAAGAAATGTTATGGACATTTCTTCTCCTTGTGATTCTTTTGGAGTTTTTCCCCCCCCACAAAAAGAAGGAATCACTTTCATCAAACTTGCTGCGTTTAACTGGAAAAAGAAAAAAAAAAAGGAAAAAAAATCTCTGTAACAGTTTTATCTTTCATGTGTTTTAATAAATTTCCTACACAGATGATTGGTATGTTAAATTCAATGTAGTCAACCACAAAATGATCAATGATTTAGAGAAATGCTTTATTTAGGAGCAACATAATTATTTCTGGCAAGTCATACAGCTTTTCTAGGCAATTAAAGCTGACACGCACCCTTGGTTATCCTTTACATCACTTAAAATATAGCCTAACTGCTTCCAAGAAATTTGTAACTGCTTTTTCTAGGACAAAATAGAAAAAAAAATTCATGCGTATTAAGCACCCTTATTTCATTATTTCCCAGGAACTTCAGAGTACTGAGGTTCCAAAGCCAATTCAGATAAGTGAAACACTTTGCTCACTAGCAAAAACCTCAGAAATGACCATTAAGCATCACATAGTCACATATGCAACAATCAATTTTCAACTAAGTCTTCTTTCCTTGCCTAGACAGGAGCAAGAATCCAAAAAACTAGGTTGAGAAGTTCAAGAAGCATTTCATGTGAAAGGAAAAGCAGAACATGCTTCTCTCTAGCTAGGAGAAATAAGGGAAGACAGYAGGTAAGCAGAAAACCCTCATCACTTGAAATAGTTGGGACACCCCAACTTAAAGCCTTGCAGCTGTGAAAAGTCTCTTGGGGCTTTATTGATCTTAAGAGCTCAGTCTCAGTTTTGAAGGAGAGATGTATTTCCAGCATTTTCTGTCCTGAATTATACTGTCACAGTAGCACTGACAATGCTGCAGTATAATTTTTTCTAAAAAAAAGATCTTAAGAAGAGAGATCACGTTTGTTATGTTTGAAGCACTTTCTTCTGAATGCTCTTCCAGCCAGGCAAAAGTTATTTCAGAATTTTACATCATCTTGCAATGCAAGTATTAAAATGCATGAAAGCACCCCTCCCGACTTTTCTAAACTGCCCCACTTCCTCAAAAAAATCAAACCAGATGACAGTTTGGTTTCTTTGTTATTAGGAGGAGTGGGAAGAGTCTAATGTTGTATACATCCTCAGACCATTATTTCTGTACCAGCTTGAGTTTCATAATTTAATTCAATTCCAGTAGGGCAGAGCACAGCAATACATTTCATAAAACAGTAAACTATGCAAACATGACATCGAAGTTATAATGCAGTATTCATATGCATGCTGAGTTGTCATTTTTATAACACAGCATTTTCACCAGAGGGACACTTAATTAAAAACAGATCCTTTGTATCTGGTATCGAACTAGTACCAACAATTAATTCATTCTAATGCTATTTTTCTATCAGGAGCTAGTCTTTAATTGTGTTGAAAAAAGCAGCATGCACATTTGATTTGAATTAAAGAAACCATACTAAGACTCAGCAAGTAGGAAAAAGTGGATAACCATTTTGTAACAGTGAAAAAAATCCCAACCATATACAAACTCCAGGAGACTATTGCTGAAGAGAAAAGAAGCTGTCAACATTATACAATATGGAAGATGGACAGGTGTAAAAGTAATCTCTTAATATTATTGCCTCTAAGGTATTTAATGCTAACAGTATCCTTACCTAATACAATAGCCAAATAAAGGTGTTCCCTGCCTCTAATCTCTGACTCAGATACACAGGGGATTGGAGCCAGTAGAAAATGCTAAGGCTAGAAATGGTGGGTTTGAGGATTTTCTTTTCTCACTCTTAAATTCACTTCTGTACATTTAAAGAGAAGCAGTGCTCTAGCAGGCTTTTGAATGAGGACAAGGCGATGAGTTCTTAAATAAAAGGGTTAAAAATGATCCCTGTATTGTAAGAAACATGGGATACTACAGAGAGAAATGTATATGACTGCTGCTGGTGAAAAGACTGGAATGAGTTAAGTAGGGACTGGATGTTTTTAGGCAAGACGTTAAGCTCAGAAAATCTTTTCACAGGAAATCTCAGTAAGATTTGGAMAAACATTTTTTTTTCTGGAGATATCTGCTGCCAGATATGATTCAGAATTCCACAAGCAGATGACTGCCCAAACATGAGCTGGAGCTTTTCACCTGAGAAAGACTCTTCCTTAGTGCCAGTGCCTCCCACCTCAGTGCCTTACAAAACATATCTGGGGCAACACAGAGCACAAAAAATGTTGGCCCCAGACTCGGGGAACTGCTCTTCCACCTGTGTTATGTTTCATTATGAAGGTCCTTAAGATGTTTTAAATCAGCTTGGTTGTGCCTCCTGTGCACATAGCTCTCATTGAGGCTGAAGGAAGACTGACCGAGTCAGCCTCATTAGCTTTTGCCACAATCATATTATGGTAATTTCTCACCAGTCTGTGCCATGGTATGGATTCTATCTCATTCCAGCTCTCTTCTGTGAACTGCTACTTTCTTCCACAGTTTCTCATTTAGGATCTACTTGCTTTATGACATGTTATTCTTACTGCTTCTCAAATATATTGTCTTTGTGTTCCTACTTTGAACTAATTGGAAAATTACTTCATATTTTTTCTGCCAAAAAACAGAATAGGTTCATGGGTCCAGTGTTTTTACCATATCTAACCTCTCAAATTATGCTTTCATCTTCACATCTGAGCTTTCAGCTGTGCTTTTGACCAGCACCATAAAGAATATCAAGCTAAAAGTCTGATATAAAAGTCTGTAGCGTAGACTACACAGCCTATGTGTCACTGTTTGTATTGCTCAGCCCTTGTTCAGTAAGTGACATCTTCTTCATCTCAAGAGTTGCCAGTAGTGCAATCAAGCTAAAACCCATAATGCTATTTTACTGGGAGGAAAAAAGTGTGGTGGGTTGACCCTGGCTAAATGCCAGGTACCCACCAAGCCACTCTGTCACTTCCCTCTGCAGCTGGATAGAGAAGAGAAAATATAAAAAGATCATGGGTTGAGATAAAGACAGGGAGAGATCACTTGCCAGCTACCATCACGGGCAAAACAGACTCGACTTGGGTAAATTGATTGAACTTAYTACCGGTCAAATCAGAGTGGGATAATGAGAAGTAAAACCAAATCTTAAAAAACACCTTCCCCCACTCCTCCCTCCTTTCCAGGCTCAACTTTATTCACAAGTCTCTACCTCCTCCTGCCAGGGGCTCAGGGGGATGGAGAGTGAGGGTTGTGGACAGTTCATCACAGATTGTCTCTCCCACTTCTTTCCCCTCAGAGGGATGGCTCCTCACACTCTTCCCCTGCTCCAGTGTGGGGTCCCTCCCACAGGAGGCAGTCCTACATGAACTTCTACAACATGAGTCTTTTCCACAGGTTCTTTACAAACTACTCTAGTGTGGGTTCTTTTCACGGAGCACAGCCCTTCAGTGAGTCCCCCACAGGGTCACAAATCCTGCCAGCAAATCTGTTCCATTGTGAGCTCCTCTCTCCATGGGTCTGTGGGTCTTGCCAGGAGCCTGCTCCAGCGTGGGCTTCCCACAGTCACAGACTCCTTTGGGCATCAACCTATTCTGGCATGGGGGGTTCTCCATGGGCTGCARGGGCAGAGTTGCCTCACCATGGTCTGCACCAGATGCTGCAGAGGAATCTGTGCTCTAGCACCTGGAGCACCTCCTCCCCCTCTCTTCTTTGCTTTGTTCGTCTTCTCCCTCCTCTCACTCCTCTCTTCTCTGGCTGCAGTTGTTTCTGCCCAACAACTTCTTTGCCCCTTTTAAATGTGTTTTGCCAGAGGTACCACCATCACCGCTGATGGGTCTACCATGTCCAGTGGCGGATCCATCATGGACCCAGCTGGCATTGGCTCCTTTGGACATGGGGGAAGCTTCCGGCAGCTTTCTGTAGTTGCCCCAATACCAAATCCTTGCCACACAAACCCGATACACTTCATGGATAAAGTGAAGGCAGAATTTAGGTACCTATGTAAAAGAATATAGACTGAAGCTACTTGCCCTTTGCTCTGCCATCTCATCTGGGCACCTTGTTGCCTGTCATCCAGGTTTTCGACAAGAGAGTTACTTTGCTAAACAGCAAACATTCCAGGTTTGGTGACCTTGTTGCAAATCTGTTTGTGTGACAATAAACCTAAGTGGGGATTTTGTTTCCAAGGTCTGTTCTGAGCATGCCCAAAATAAAAAGGACTGAGTTCAGCAGGAAGGACAGGAGCTCATGGTGCTACCTCACTCTTTAGTTAGTGGTACTTTAAACAGCACAGGCATGAGTGGAGCCTGTTGCAGGAGTTACAACTGGCCCCCCACACAGGACCACAATAGCTGTCTCTTTCGGCCATTACAAATCTGCAATTTGTGAAGGCTATAAAGAGAATATATCCACGTAAATAGTGTGAATTTTACTCGCATGGTTGAAGTGGCATCTGTCTACCTAAATGTGAACATCACCAAATGTATAAATGTACACCTGAGGAAACGAAATATTATGTCCTTTAAGACAGAAAATAAGTAATTTTCTAATACTGACTTACTGATATCTCAATTTTTATTTTATCTATTTTATTAAAGAGGGTAATAAGCAGTCACAGCCTCTCCCTTCACTGATTATACAGGGAGCCTGTGTGCATGTGTCCAATCTCCTGTAAAAATGGATGAGATTAGTCTAACTCTTGATTTCTGAGACTTAGGCATAGCACTACTAATAGTCGCCACATGCAAGTTCTGACTATTAATTGGAACTTATTAGAAAATTAGTATTTTTTGGCTTAAAGAAAAAAATAAAAGTAGAGCAACACCAATGTTTTTGAGGTTTTTTTGTCATCACAAACCTTTTTGAAAACCCAGCCTCAACTCACTTTGTAGATTAAATGCAAAGAAGAAATATAACACCAATAGTTGTATTTTTTATAGTCATGGTTTACTTCAGCAGTTAGTTTCAGTTTCATTTTTATATATTTTCATTTTCAGGCTGCCCATAGCAGTTTATTTGTGCCCAAGGTAAGTTCTGACCAATGCATTTAGGCAAAAAGACAGAATAATGTTTGTTGAATAGTCAAAGGAAACATTTTTCTTCTCACAGTACTGTAGTAAACACCGGTGGCTTATCAAATGGGAAACAGCTCTGCAGAGGATCCAGGGATAAAGTTCTGGGCTCCTGGGTACAAGACAGCCATGAACTCACTGGATAGCAACAAAGATGATGAAGAAATGGATCATATGGCTATGAGAAAAGGCTGAGAGACATGGGGTTGTACAGCCTGCACAACAGGAGGTTCAGGGGGATCTGATCGATGTGTGTAAACACCTGACTGGAGGCGGGACATGAGGAAGAGAGAGCCAGACTCTTCCCAGTGTAGCCCAGTGACAGGAGAAGAGGCTATGAGCACAAGCTGAAATTACATGTAAACATGAATGAGCTTTTCTACAGTGGAGGTGACCAAGCACTGGCACAGATTGTCCAGAGAGGTTGTCGAATCTCCATGCTTGGAGATATTCAAAACCCAACTGGACACAGCTCAGGACAACCTGCTGCAATTGAGCTTGCTTTGAGCAAGGAATTTGGACTAGCCATCTCTATAGGTACCTTCCAACTTCAGCCCTTGTTATTCTATGATTCTGTAATTTACTTTTTCCATTCCAAAACCCATTGCTATAAAAGCCAAATTTTGCAGTAAAAATTATAATAAAAATAAGCAACTTCACATAAAAATTCTGTTAGAAATTTCCATTTCTGGTGTTCAGGACCATAGCCTTTTTAGAAAAATTTTTGTTGCTTTGTAGAGAGAATAGATATAAATCTAATCTATTTTTGTACCCAGCGAACTTAATACAACAAGGTTGAATTTATTATAAGGAAGGCAGAGAAAATTTACTGTCTGTGTAGGCAAACATGCACAAAAGAGCATAAGAAAGTAATTATGTAATGCTCTGATTTGACATGCAAGTAAGTATAAACTAATACTGACTTGAGCCTCCTAATCATGTTCACACTGATTCAAATGAAAATGTATGTTTTCTATTACAATGATTTTACCACTGATTTAATGGAATTTCTCTCCAGCTAAGAGTGATTATTAGTCACAGAAGTGCTGTAGTGCTGTGACCCTTTCAAACTTTTGCTACGAAACAGTTGTTATTGCATTTCTAATGTCCAAATAGTTGCAGTTGGATTCACATAATTTGACAATTACCTTGCAACAGAATGTCCATATGTAATTTAGAGTTTTCTTATGATGTCCATTTTCAGAAATACAGCAGAAAGTACTTAGTATATTGATTGGAGTAAGCAGTTAACTGGTTTAGAAACATTCCTCTCAACAGATTTGACAGGATCATTTACAACAGCATTCAGCAAGACAAAACAAACAAAGATAAATCATTTAAAGACTGATTGCTATTCTTAAACATATTTATACCATTCATCCAACTGTAACATTGATAATACATTTTTGAACAGATGACACTGTGTAACTGTTCCTTGACATTGCATTCCTATCAAGTGGTTAAAGTATTTCCTATTCTCTTGTTTTTACAATATTCTTGTTGGTTCAGGTTATTTTGTATACTATGCTTTTTGTACAGGTAAAGCCGTAGAGAAAATCCATGACAGCAGACCCACATATGATCTCACTATTATGTATCTTTTCTATAAATATCAGTGTTAAACTGTAGAATCATGGAATCATAAAATATCCTGAGTTGGAAGGGACAAAGACCATCAAAGTCCAACTCCTGATCCTGCACAGGACAGTGCCAAGGGTCACACCGTGTGCCTGCAAGCATTGACCAAATGCTTTTTGAATTCTGTCGGGCTTGGTGCTGTGACCACTTCCCTGGGGAGCCTGTTGCAGTGCCCAAACATCCTCTGGGGGAAGAACATTTTCCTGATATCCAACCTAACTCAGCTTCAGGCAATTCCCTCAGGTCCTGTCAATGATCACAAGAGTGAAGAGATCAGTGCCTGCTCCTCCTCTTCCCCTCACGAGGAAGTTGTAACTGCAATGAGGTCTGCCCTCAGTCTCCTCTTCAGGCTGAACAGACCAAGTGACCTCAGCCAYTCCTCATAAGGCTTCCCCTCGAGGCCCTTCACCGTCTTCATAGCCCTTCTTTGACACTTTCTAATAGTTTAATATCTCACACTGTGGTGCCCAAAACTGCACGCAGGACTTGAGGTGAGGCCGCCTCAGTGCAGAGCAGAGCGGGACAATCCCCTCCCTTGCCTGGCTGGCGATGCTGTGCCTGATGCACTCCAGGACATGCTTGGCCCTCCTGGCTGCCATGGCACTGCTGACTCATGTTCAACTTGCCATGGACCAGGACCTCCAGGTCCCTTTCTGCAGTGCTGCTTTTTAGCATCTCATTCCCACATCTGTACCTACATCCAGCACCGGCTGCAGAATCTGGCTAATCCATCTTATTTTTGCTGAATTTTGTATGGTTACCGATTGCACAACTCTCTAATTTGTCTAGGTCTCTCTGCAGGGCCTCCCTGCCTTCGAGGGAGAGATGACTCAAACTAGTGGCGACAAGTTTTAAGTAAGTTGAAGACACTGGCCCATGAGTTATAATGTTGCTTCGCGTACACTGGAGACTGAACACCAGTAGTGAAAAAACTGCAGTCAAAGCATTGCCACAGCATGTCCCTGTGTTCCGGTGAGAAGAGATTTTGCACACTTCTGTAGACTTATGCTATAATGTTAGCAAAGTTTGCATGGATAGCTTTGTAACATTCAGCACAACGATGAAATGTGGAGGTAGAGTTGTACTCTGAAGGGACATAAATGCAGTAATATTGTATGTCCAGCAGCAGCTGCTCTGGCACTAGGTCTATTCATAGATCTTCAGCTTTTTTATTACTTAGCAAATAATAATATTTATATTTCTAGGACATAATGAAGATAAGTAATCTTTTCCTTTTTTGGGGGGGAGTACAAAGACATGATTAGGGAACTTGGTCAACTGCCAGTTCAAGAGAAATACTCGGTGTGAGAAGTACTTTGGGCATATATTAGCTAGATAAATTAGATAGCTTGAAAGCTCCTTTCCTCACCGTAGGGTAATCAAGGAACTTGGTCAACCTCCAATTCAAGATATTTATTTGACTTGCTGCAAGCTGCAGAGGGATATAAATACACCATAGCATTTGGAAATACAGAACTAAAACAGCCAAGCCTGAAGAAAAAATACACTTGTGAATACCAGCAGCCAGAAGCCGTCCATCACTGATGCAGAATCCCACAATCCTGACAGCCTGCATTGATTTGGTTTGACATTTGTAGTCAGATTTTGCTCCTGAAAGCAGTGAAAAGTCCTCTGTGACACTACAGTTATGACAACAAACTAAATTACTTCATCTTCCAGAGCTGAGACTCTAATTTGGCTTGCCAAAGCCTGGAAATACCCTTAAAAATTTATTTCTTTTAACCATGGAAAGGGTTTAAAATCCACTTAGTCAAATATGTGCAGAGATATACTTTCTGAGTTCTGTATACTTCATCATAAGGCTTGTCATAGTCATTGTCTCAATTCTACACTGAGGCATTTGAGAATAGGCTGCTAAAGACTGCAAACAGCCTGTTATTCCCACACAGGGCTGTAAAAAACGACCCTGAAAGAGTAGTTGGTGCTAGTCTTTAGTTTGCTCATTTGCGTTTTGCATCTGTTGTCTTTGCCAAACTTTACTTTCTGTGTCCCAACACATAAAATGCCTAGAAAGCCTTTCAGGCTTTAAGTCATATTTGTTTGTGGATTTTATTAACTTGATTCTAGATTAAATTTTGTAAGATATAACGAATGACAAATGTCTAGTTGTAGGTTCACCACGCTATATTTTGTCTCTTTCAGTATCATGATATGGTCTCAGAGGGTCAGGAGAACGTCTTGGCTCTTTTCCCAACGCTTTTCCTCTTGCTGAGAGGGAGTTCTAGAAACACAGATCTCCCTCTTCCCTGGGAGAGAACCACAATGTACACCACCACCTTCTTGGACCTGAACATGTGAGCAACCAAGTGGGCAATCCGCAGCACGGAATTCACCTGCTCCTCTGTCCAGAGACATGCAGACAGCCTTCCACTGGAAGTGTCTTTGGCTGAAGGGGAAGCACTGAGGATGAGACTAAACCCAGTCCAAGTGTTACAGGACTTGCTGTACGTAAAGTTTAATTTTGGCTTTTTGGTCAGACAGAGTCAGAATATTTCATGGTACTTTCATAACAACTTTTCATGGTCTCTAAATAGATATTTTCTGCTTTTAAACCTCAGCTGAATTATGTGGATATAGGTTTTATAACTCGAAAGGGCCTGATATGTAGGTGAATAAGGAGACTAATCATTTTTGCTGTAAGGAAGAAAAATATGTATATTTTCTCATGCTTAGTAGAGTGTAATAGATATCCTAGATGATAAAGGCTCACAACTGTAGAGTAGTTAAAGCAGAGCTGGTCAGTTTAAATGAATTAAAACCCCTTTAATTCCTCTGAGGCCTCTCAATTTCTTTTCAGATTTAAACTGTAGTCACAGCCTGCTGTTAACTAATACGCATGCTGTGGATTTTCCATCCTATTCATCACAAATTCCTGCAGTAGTGGGAATGGGGGAAAGGGAGAGGAAGGACTTCAGCTCGGTTATAAATCACCAAGAAGTGACTGACAAATACCAAGGCAGACCTTTGCACAGCGCTGTGCTGGAGATGGCACATTGCCAGGCAGGCTGCAGATACACATGGTGTTATCTCTGAGCAATTTTAGGGAAATTATATGTTTATTCTAAAGTAAGTGGGGTGATGGTTTTTAATTGAGCTCTTGCCCTTTCAGTTTTAAGACAATGAAAAAATTATTGAAACTGTTTTTCCTATTCTATTTCATATGCAAATAAGAAAAAAAATGGAAAAAAAGAAAATTCAATATCATACACTGTAAAAAATAAAAAAGACAATAAAATTTATTTAGTTTGTTCTAAATGTGTTGTGCATTTAGTGTTTCTTCTCCATGCTTTGGTCATATTTCCATATTTTTGTATGTAATGTACTTGACTTCCAGCATATTTTATATTACTGAAGCAAGCATTATTGCTTGAAGTAAAAATCTGATTTCCAAACCACTTTCATCTAATTAATTATATATGTTATATATATATTTAAAATGTCTCTGTAAATTTGGTCATTTATATGATTTATGTACACATCTGTCTGATCACAGTTTGGTACTCGCCATTTAGCTACAACTATGCAACATGAGACTAAAATCATAATTCTCAAGTCTGTGCCATTTTTTGTTGATCATTACAAGAGGACAGGTTGACCATACTTTAACATAGACACTAATATATGCAGTCAGTGTGTGTACTTTGTGTTGATTTACTTAATGGGCCACAATAATACATAAAATCTGCACAGAAGAGGGAAGAATTCAAGAAAAATCCAACAAGAAACAGAGTCTGGCTCTGCACACTTCTAAGATGTAATATTATGGCTCATAGGATATGCAACTCACATATATACACTGTCAAAAATATCATGCATATTACACTCCTAGAAAAATATATATCCTGCTTTTTACCTGTGAATCAGTATCAACTTTTTTTCCAAACAATTTTTTTCAGAGAAAATGTATTTTTTTCAATCAGTTTTATTTATGCTAATAGCAGAAAAATAAATGAATGAGAAAGAATACAGAACTATTTTCAGGGTTTAAAAAAAATACAGAAAGGAAGCATTCAAATCACAATCCCTTTCATCTTTTGCAGCTTACTGATCACAGGCGGAAGGGAAAAATGTGGAACATATTCCAGATTTCCTACTTGACTGTTGTTTCAGTGCCAAGAGGAAAATAAGTAAAATATTATGTAAAATATTAAACATTATGAGCCAAATATTCTGCAGGGGGTCTGGAGGAAAGACAGCCAAAAGAAAATGCTTTTCAATAGGGGTAATGATATTAACTTCCTTTCTAAAAGACTTTGGAATACATAGCTCAAAAGTGACAAGAATCTTTAACAATTAATAAAAAAATAATCCACGCAGCATTCTTACAAAACTGACAATTCAGCACAAATTGCAAATATAAAAGCCACCRATTTCAGTGAAATTTCCAAAAAATTAAAACCACTGAGTTTCAGTGGTGAAACAGAAGTGTTAATTACTAACCAGATTGCTTAGTGTTTCTTCTCTTCATATCGTAAACGTGGCTCTTGAAGTTACATGAGTAGACACTTGCTTTCGCYGGTGTTCAGAACACGCCAAGCACAGGCAGCTTGGCTGGCAAAGTTAGTTATGCCAATGCACAGTTTTCTTAGTCCCTGTGAATAGGTATTGGACAAAGATCAAGAACTATCACTGGGATGAAAACGTCTTATATTTTAACAGCAAACAACAAATGTAAGAACGGAAATTTAAGAAGTCAACAGGCAAAGCAAACATTAAGATTACTTATACAGTAGGTTAATGTGATTTTTTTATTGTTGTTGTAGTTTATATCATATAAATCAAATTAAAAATAGCCATTGTGAGCCCATTTTACTTTATGCCAGGAAAATCTACAGGTTCGAGAAAAGAGACAAAGAGAATGTATCAGGGTGTTTGTTTTCTAAAGGAAATGAAAAATCTGCAACTGCAATTCTGCCTGTCTGTCATCCCTTGTTGATTGCTTGTAGCATCCAGCAGAGACTATCAGAAATGGATTTGTATGAAAGCAGGTTAGCAACTCTGCAGTTTTATTTAAGGAGAAAAACCTGTGTGACCAGAGCCATGACATCAGCCATGAAGGTGATCCAGAGCAGAAGTGGATACATTGATCTTCAGTGTTAGGAAGACTGGAAATAAATACATTAAACCCCAACACTGGGTAAGTGGCTTTGTAGAAGGATACAGAAAGGCTGGACTTCATACTATGGACACCTTTATAAAGTTTGGAAGACAGTCATGGTCTTTTCAATGGAAGGGACAAGGAAAATCTCTTTACATGCTCAGATTGGCATGGATCATTTAGACCGGACAGGAGAAGTGGCAGAAGAATAGATGGACATCTTTGCAAGACAGGTCAGAAGGTGGCAGTGATCAAGGAATTACATACCATCCTCCAATGTCATTAGAGAGAAAGTGACTTTGCCACTTCCATGAATAGCCAGACAGACCTTTTTTTGTTTATTCCTTTTAGTCATGAGCAGAGATGGGCAGATGCATCAGCCTTTGAAACTGAGTTGTGGTTTAAACCATACACATAGTGCAATATACATGCATCACACAGACCTGCTGATGAGTTTAACTCAGTCTGGAACGAGTCAAGGTTTTGATACACATTACCATAATCCTGGCAAGAAAAGTCCACTCTTTCTCAGGACTGTCAAATTCTTTGGATATTTTAGCTGTGTATATTCAAATCATCAACTTATTAAAATGACAGTAGTGTGGCTGTAGTCATGCCACAGCTGAGCCAGACAAAATGCATGCAGGCAACATGAGAGCTCCCCGTGTGTCTCCACCAATGTCTCCCAGGCTGAGCAGAGCAGGCCAAGCTGCAGGAAATTCGATGAAGTGGAAAATCTCTTGGCATTCAAGATCAGRTCAGCAATGGATCGTTGCTTGTTGACAAACAATGAGCTCTCATTTTGAGTCAGAGCTCTTGCAACTGAAGTCTATGCAACACATGATATGTTTATTCACCCAGGGTAACCCAGAAAGATTAACGATTAAAGATTTAAGCCTTAAAGATTTATTTCATTTTATGTTTAATTTGCATTCCAAAAATTGTATCACAGACAGTTACTATTTGTCTTTGCATCAGTGCAGGGACCTAAACCAGCAGAATCTTATTCATAATTTACTATTATTTAAGCTTGTTTGGGATTATAGAAAACTGTATCTCAATAAATTGTCAACTGAATGATTTCTACTTAGGATAATAAATAATTCTGAAAAAGTGACCTGATCATCTCTGTGATCTATTGACTACTTCTAAGAGATGAAAGAAATTAAAAAGAAGACTGGCYAACATAAGTCAGCTTCATTTTTCACATTGAAAAAAAGTGAATTCAGAGACATCATTTTATCAAGATGTTTCCAGATAAAAAAAAGTTTGAAATCACTGTTCTGAATTAATCTGTAATCATAGTTCTGTCTGCATTCTTTCCAGAATAACTGATAAAAATCTCACAAATTTAACATGGAGGAACTAGTTTAACACTGAGGACTCATCACTTTATGAAAGTTTCATTCTCTATTTTTTTTAGTTCTGAAAATGGCATTATAATTCAGCATATCAAAAATGTATTCATGTGAAAAAAATATTTGGACAAAGAAATAGGGGGTGGTACTTTTTGCTTTATTTCTTATTTTTTTTGGAAAAAAGTGGATTTTTAAATGTTATTTTAAAAAACCTATTCTTTCATTAATACAGTATTTTTATGTGATGTAATGAATCTGACAGTTTCAAAGGAGCTTTTCTCAGCCAAGTGGCATGACAGGTAAGTAGGCAGAAAATTTTTAAATTGATAGATAGATAGATAGATAGATAGATAGATAGATAAGGTTCTTCTTCTATGTGACTAGATCTCTTTCCAAAGAACCACAAAAAATTTTTGAGGTAAAAACCAAGCATATAAAGGAAGGACAATGAGGAGGTATGCAAAAACAGTATGACCTAGCAAAGCGGGGCATCATTACTTGTTTCCTTCAGAGTGCCTACAGCATACATATATCATCATATAACTTGTTCATCTTTAGGGTTTATGGCTCTAACTTGTGCTTTTAGCTTCAGAAATGCAGACTAATTGCATGTTTGCTAATATGCCAGTTCAGCCTCATTTAATGAGATAAGCAGCATGATTTCATGTACAATGCCTTAGGAAGCTTCACAACCAAAGTAAATTTTTTGATGTACTGGGAAGAAATTATTTTRGTTTTGGGTGCCACTTGTTCATTTGAACCATAATTACATTCTCAAAAACGTAAAATGCCCATAAAAATGCAAAAAAARAGAAATTCTACAATAATTTTTGATTCAATCACATGGAACCAAACATAGCACCTGAAATGTAGCAGCAAAATTTATCAGAGAGCCTGGAAACACCTGGCGACTTGCAAAGAAAATGAATACATAGAGAACATCAACAAAAAGGGCCGTGCCGTCACAACACCACCTCCTAGCTGCACTTGAGTTGATGATCAGAAAGCACCACACAGTTGTGTATTTCCTACTGGTTCAACAATGAATTCGGTTTTGTTCAGGTTAGGTTTCCATAATGGAAAATGTAATAGTCCACCCTTGCAGACCCAGCAACACTGACCATGCCAGCCAATAGCCACCCAATGACATTCTGACCACAGAAGCACAAAGCACCTCCAGAGGAGCAGAGTGGAAAAGGGGTATTTTTGGAATATATATGTGATGATCATGGTTGCTGGGCTTGAATATCTTAGAGACCTTTTCCAATATAAATAATTCTAGCAAGCATCCCTCCAAGAATGTGTGGACAATCTCTGGAACTTTTTACTAATTTTGGAGTGACACAGTGGACAGTCTTTATATGAAGTCCTATTACAGAATGTGACAATGTAAATATATGAAAAATCAATAGCTATTTCCATTGTCTCTACATCTTTTCTTTGCTTTCATGTTGCCTTGGTGAAACATGGAATATTTTCATAGAAAAATCTCATAAATATGAAGACAGAAAAAAGATAACATACATGTAACCCTACTGACTAACGGATTGCTTTTCTTGCTACCTAGTTCATGTTTATGTAACTAATGTTTCTGTCCTGTATTTGCACAGGGTCAATTAAGGTTGGGGGATTTTTTCCTTCATMAAATAAAAAACTTTTGTTTTAATCACAAAAAATGGCAATGTGTCACACAGCAGGTAATAATTTAACATGAGGGGAAATCAGATATATACAATTATGTGGGCAGCATTAAATATTTGCTCTAAATTAGGAATGGAATTTTTATTCTTTTTTTACATTTTATTCCTGTTTTTCATTAGGTTTGTTCTCATCTTCTGTTGAACTTCCAGTCAAAAAAGCCAGAAGAGACTGATGCACTGAAGAAGAGCCAATAGCTCRCTCTGGCTTCTTGCTCCTAGACTTCATGTGGAAATTTGAGAGAACTTTGGAGCCAGCTTTGCTCAAATGATGGAAAGACTGACAGCAGCTCCTTTCCCTTGTAAAAACCCTCAGCCAGCATGAAGCCTACTTAGTACAATAAACAACACAGTGTGAACTATTTTTGCAGGTGAGATGTCCTGCTGGTGGCCCACCCATAAATCAAGGACACTGCCTAACAGCAAGGGAAGCAGCCAGAGCTAAAAGAAGGGGAAATGAAGTGTTGCACATAACCCCCTACTGACTGAAGGTCACGGACCCATTGAGACTGACAATTTATTATAATTTATTAGTGTTGCATTTCTTCTTTAAACCAGCAGGAGCATCAGAATCCAAGCATATGAATTCTGAAAATCTGCAGAAGAATAAAAGGTCTTTTGATGATGTGCAGTGCGTGTATGAAGCAAAGGGAAATAAAGTAAACGTAGCAAATTCAGTCAATTTGCTTTTGACAAATGTAAAATTTGAATGATGGGTAAAAATCAGTATTTGTAAATATTTTGAGATAGACATAAAATATGTCAGAAACTATTAATTGAGTGGTCATTGATAGAAATGTGCCAAAATTTTACTTTCCCCAATGCCTGGTACTGATTTAGACCTGATATGAAAGACTTCCTGGAATTGTTACCGAAAAAAGTAATTAAAAGTAACAAATCTTTTGTTTTTATTAGGAAAGGGATTAACACCATGTGAAGTCAGTAAAAAGCTATGGTTTCAAAACACTGGACACAATTTTGTAGTCCTTCATCAAGAACGGACGTGAAGCCCACAAATGTCTGAACTCCTTTGATCGTATCTTTAAATATTTCAGCTGATGCCAGCTTGCAAASTTCCACAGAAACTGTTCATCTGCCATGTAAAGAGACAACCCATGAGCTACAGAACATCAGCGTTGTTTCTTTAACATTAGAGTGGGGAAAAATGCACTAGCTTATATATTTTTTTTTTAAATGTCTGTAACAAAGGGAAAATTCTTTTCCCACTTTTCTTAGATTTTCCCCAAATTTAGATGCTACATTAGCTAGTACATACATGTTGGCACCATTCCCACACATACTGGTGCTTTTGAACTATATAAAATAGGAATTTCCACATTTCTGACCCAAAAATTGTAATTTTAGGAGTTAAGGTAGACTCTATGTAGTCACAGAAACATTCAAAATGAAATAACAAACCTAGCCAAGTGAAAATTCACTTGCTTCACACGGCTGGACTGATAAATCCTAAAGATTTTCTGGGAATGAAACATGAATATCAAAGTCATGTGTTGGGAAACATTTTTTTAATCAGTCATACCATTTAAAAAACTTCTAAACCAGAGCAATACAATGCCCCTCAGGAAAAGAAATGATCAAAAGAACAAACCCCTCTGGCAGATATAAATCACCCCACTTAATGCATTACTGGAGGATTCTTATATTTGGGCAATGAGGGCAGTTTAAAAATACAGTTTGACCATATGATACACTCATAATTTGGAGGGTAAGATGCCAGCTTCTTCTCTTTGTAGATCCCAAATTCAGCTTGTTCTCCCTTCCATCAAGGTTCAAATGACCTTTTTTCTGTAACTTAAATTGCTTGATAGTGAACTACCACTTTCTGTCTCTCTGATCTGTCTTACTGAAATTTGGATATAACAGCTACTTCCCTGCTACATATTCACTTAACAATGGTCTCCTGCCCTACTTTGTTTTGCCACTTGAAATGATCAGTGCTGAACTTGGAAATGCCATTTCCTACAGCACATGGGTGAAAGTATGCTCCTTTAAGAAGCAGGTACAGATGGCAAGTCCATCAGCTAAGTTCAAACCAGAGGTCAAGAGAGGAAAAGGAAATTACCTCTAGTACTCATCTCAGACTCTGCCCTCTTTTACTGTCTTCTCTGACTGCTGGTAAATTTAGCTCATCATTTCCCCAACCAGCACCCAGCTTCGCCAGTGACAGTGGGAAATCAATATATTCAGCACATTTGACCTTATCACCTTTAAACCAGTATCTTACAAATCACTCAGGATAAACAGTCACGATCACAGGGTTAGCTAAAGGTGGATTCAACTATACCTAAACCATTCCTGGCAGATGTTTGTCTAATGTTTTCTTAAAACTTCCAGCAACTGAGACTCCTTAGCTACCCTAAGAAATCTCTTCCACTGTGTAATTATCCTTATTGATAGAAGATCTTTTCTCTTGTCTAAGCTAAATCTTCCTAGCTGCATTTTAGCATGCTGTTTCTCACTCCAAAGTTCAGTGGATCAAAATCCTAAACAGTGCCTGGAGAACATATTATAAATCTCACATTAGCGGCAGCCTTTTAGATATATGAAGACTTACACCAACCTTGGTTTTCTGTTTGTTGTACCCCACCACACCAATCCTTTCTTCAAAGACACACATTCTAGGTTTCTGATCAATCTTTTTGCTGTGCTTTGCTCTCCCCTTCTTTCGGTCCACAAACTTCTGGAAATATGGTGCCTCTAATTGGATACAGTAATGCTCCAGCTGAGGCCAGTATTCAGCAGAGCAGCTGTTTTACATATAATACTCATGTTTATACATCCTGATACAGTGTTTGCTTTTTTAAAAATATTTTTGACAGAAGTTAAACATTGAGAATACATGCTCAGTTTGGGGTCCCTTTTAGTTCCTAGGCTCTTTTTCTTTAGAACTACCAGCCAGGTGGAGATCCATCTTCACGAAGCAACACAAAACCCGGAGAAACCTTCCCTTCTGTGTCAGAGGACTCTGATGTGAGGAAGTACTGGGCTGGTTTCACAATTTATGTTGATTGTTATGTAACAGGTTTTCCTCTTCAATGTGTGTACACACAGCACGTTTGATTATTTGTTCTCTTGTTTCTCTGGGACTCTAGTTATACCAGCTTTTCAGTAACTCTTTTCTCCAGCAAAAAGAAGACAAACTTATCTTTCTTGCCAGTCTTAGGCCAAGGTTGACGCGTGCATTACATGGGCATGCCTCTTTAGAAAAAAAAATCATATGGATAGAAGATGGTTACCTCTCTCTCATAACTAAAGACAAAGGGAGGTCTTTTCTAAAAGAGGTCTAGGTGGCCTAGGAGCTCAGTTCTACTAATTATATCTTTGGGCTCAGCAGTAAGTCCTTGTTCAAGTAACCCCACTGATTTAAACCAGTTGTGGCGTAGAACTGAAGGAAGAGGCCCAGAGCTGTTTTATGTGCAAATAATAGAGTCTGCAGTAGAAGTTCAAAACCAACATACTTTACTCAGAGATGCTCCCAAACAGAAACATGTCAAGCTGTTTCCGATGAATCGTGAATTTTGACCTTCAGATATTCAAAAGCCTGCTGTTTGATTACTTGTATTTTTAGGCTATGTTACCTCATAGCAGTATCCAGCACGCAGGGAACAATATCGAACCCCACACAAGGCATTCAGAGTCCAGAAAACAAAGAAAAATTGTTTCAGAGCTCAGCTAAGAAGCACCTGCAGTCATAGAGCACAGGGATTTCAAAGGCTTCACAGTCTGTGTATTCAGACCTGTGTTCATCCTGCTCAGCTTTAATCCATTTGAACTGCTATGTTCAGGCTAGGCATGCATACTCGTAACTTTCTTCTGGAGTCAATTAAGAAAGGGCAAAAAGTTATTCAACGTCTCTAAGGTCTGAATCATGTCCCAGAGGTATTAATCTTTATTAATTATGTATCTGCTTTAGAAGTTAGAAGTCTTTGTGCTTTAGATCCCCCTGGTCAGGTAACACTGGGTTTTCCCCTTCTTGGGCACCTCAACTGCAGAGAGATTGGTAAACATCAAAATTATGTAAATAAGGGAGTGAAAAACTTACTGTGAATGGAAAAACAAAGCACTATTTTTTTCCCCCTCAAAATTTGACCCTATCAGCTAAATTTCTACCTTCACCAGAAATGTGCTTCCTATCAGAAAAGGCTGTCATCCAGCTACCTGGTTCTAATAGTCACTGCATTCTGTATGCGGTGCACACCACTTAGCCTGTGACAATGGGCTCTATCAGTAGAGCTGGTCACTTATAGATCTCATTCTAGAATGACTAACAAAGTTACAGAGCTTTTCTCTGAACAAATACTCACATCACCTGGTCAGGAATGTTACAATGTAACATTATGGGGGATCAAAAAAGCATTAATAAAGCTGGTTTGATTAGTGGTGTCATGTTTTTGAACATGCTAGCTTGCAAAAAAATGGGTGCGGGGTTTCTTTTTACAAATATCATCATAATAAAAGCTTTGCTTTTCACATGAAAATCTCTGTCATGCTGAAGTACCAAGGTATTTATAGAGGAGTAATACAATTAGATTGATTGCATTTGTTTTCTCTTTTTCTAATCAGTTCACGGAGATTCTAAAGGTTGATATCTCATCAAGAGTCAAATTCAGGAAGGTTTCACTGTTGCTGTAAGGATTAGAAAAAATCCTAGTTGACCCAAAACTGCTTTTGGACATGTCTGATTACTTTATTTTGCATTCTTCTCCTGATGCTAACTTTTTTTTCTCCCCCGGACTTATTTCTGTTATTTCATGTGCATTCATTATTTAAATAACTATAAATATCTTCACTGTCCTCATCACTAACTACTGCTTTGAAGGTGTCATTGGGTCATGCATGTGACATAATTTGGAATGAGGAAGATAATTCTTAGTGCAGACCAGACCACTCACCACTATTTAATACCTAGTGAACTCCAAGGATAAACTTTTGAAGTATTGCATATTGGTCTGATTTTTTTCTACCATTATTTCAAGGATGAGCATAGTCAGCACAGTACTGAGTGATTTTGAGAATAACCAGAAATTTTTCCAGTAAAATATATAAAACTCTAAAGTCTCACACAGACACTGGAAATGGAAACATTTGCAATTTTTGCCTGGTTTTTGCTCAGGAAAAGGCAGTTATGATTAAATTACACATATTCATTAGTGTATTGGTGAAGAGCTAAATTTACAAACCCACAAATATGGAGACATTTCCAAACAAATTCAGCCTCCCTGGAAATGTCACTCAGAAACACAAACAAGGCTGTTCAACTCTGCCTGTGAACATCCAGCCACCAGACATTCTGCACAGTAAACTTAGTTTTCACTCATACAAAAGCAAACAAAGCCTGTACTGTAATGGCTTTTGATCCTATAATCCACACCAGAGCTCAGAGGTGAGCCAGCAATTTGCAGAGCTTTGTCCCTGAGCCTTGCTGGCACTTTTCTGCTATTCAAGTACACACTGTCCTGGTGGCTGATCCAAATTACAGATATGGTAGAAAGCACAGGAGCTTACAGAGCATACTCTGAAAACTTTATTTGCCAACATTTTTTACCAAATTTTTTAACTTCTTTTTCCTGTTAAAGAAAATTTTTCCTCTTACTGTTAAAATTGTCATGTGATTCAGCACAGGAAAGCATTTTCTTGCCAACGAATCAGCATAAAAGTGGAAGAGAAATGAAAAAACACCTTTTTCACATGCCTTTTTACTTTATTTCAGAAAAATATCGTTCCTTTTTTTTTTCCGTTATTGTTTCCAGTTCCCAAAATCTGAGCATCTACATTCTTACATAAGCCAAAACAAACTCATAAATTGCATTCAACTTGTGAGCTGCTGTGCAAAACTATTTTCAGGAATTTCACTGCAATATTCATTACAAATGTGAGTAGTGTTTGATTTTCATATTTTACTGAGATTAAGTTCTCTATAATGAGAAAGCACTTCTTATGGAAACTTTGGTTATCAAAGAGGACATTTTGTTCTGGTTGATTTCCTGACTATAGTACCAAAGAAATTCCTAAAAAGGTTAATTTAGATTTGAAACAAGAAGAATGTCTTGTCAAAAATGTGCTAAATGCCAGAGGGGAAGCATGATCAGTCAGAGATGTTTAGAAAAACTCTTATTTTGCTTACCCAGAACTACTAAAGGAAAAAAATTAAAAATCACTGGGAATAAGGAAAAAAAAAGGGCCGAAATAATCCAGATTAGTTAGCAATCAATTATATTGCATTAAAAGGTCAAGACAGAGCTACCTGCAGTGCAGGCTAAACCTACTCAGGGCTGGGCAGCAGAGAACACAGATCTCTGCTCAGTCACGGGTGCTCACATAAAGCAAGTCCTTTTTCTGCTTTTGATCTTGGTTCCTCATTAGTGGGAGAGAGAACAGCTACTGCTGTCTGGGCCATTTATGCTCACATATATTTTATCTGTGCTGCATGTTTGTTATTCCCCATAAGAAGTTAGCCACTAATCAGGCATACATGGAGACTCCTCAAAAACTTATATCAAGTTTTGACAATAACCACGAGGAGTATAATCCTCATTTAGAAATACAGAAATTTTGACTGAGTTAAGTGGGAGGTTCTGCATCCCAATCCAGCTGTGGCCAGTGCCAGATATTCCACAAAAATGCACAAGATCCCTTGAAGTGTGCAACAAAAGTTAATGGGAGAAAATACCTCTCAGCTTTTTAGGAAGTGATCTTTCATTCTGATACAGGATCCTCAAATTTGATCTTAACCTCTTTTGTTTAATACTTTTTCTTAATGTCCAAAGAAATAAAACCCTCTGTGTCTGCTCACACACCCTGGTGCATCTCACACCTTGCAACTCACACCTTGGTGCAACTAACCCTCTAGTGCTAAAAACATGAATTAAAAAACATTCATCCAAATCTTTCCATAACATGGGCTACTTTTTTGCCCACCAATCCTGTAACTCTTCTCAGGATGAGTCCATCTAAGAGCTGGCTTTGTAAATAGTCTTGGGCTGTCTCAGAAGGTCTTTTCTAAAACAAATATCTACACCAAATATAAAAGAATAACCAGATAAATAATACATGAGAGTTTCAGGCAGAAGGAAAATACCAGAAAACACCTTCAAACACCAATCTAAATCCAAATTATTACACCTGAAACATGCATAGCACTTTAGTTTTGTCCTGGGTATAACAATGCAAGGTACAATGTCCCCAGAAGGGTGGAATTTGCACCTTTCAAGGTTCACTGAGAAGCCCATTTCCTGATGCTACCCCAACAGCCTCATCCTTCTGCAGTCTGGACCCCAGTGAGCAAATGCACAAGTGGGAGAAAAGAACATACAAAACAAGAAGTACTTCAGCATGGTAGAGGCCACCCAAGAGAGTAAAGCACTGGGGAAAAGCAGATTCTTGATGGGTTTCTATCTCTAAGAAACAACAACTTGCTACAACAAGGCTCACTGCCCTGAACTAGTTCAAGATGTGCATTTCCAGACTAAACTAGATGACTCCTGGATATCTTTGATATCAAGGTAGTTTTCTCTTTGACCTCATGTCTGTATTACAACTGCAGAGCATGGGATGGGAAAGTGGGCAAGTCAAAATGGAAAACAAAAGATTATATCTGTTTTACAACCTGACCACACACATTGGAGATAGTGGGACCTGCTAAAATAAGCTCTGCTGGGAACAGGGAGAGGTGCAGAGGGCAATGAAACAGTGACCAGGACTGTGTACAGTAAGGTCAAGGCGTAATTGTCATTAAGTTGTGATTAGCTCATGTCATCCAGATACACCAAGTAGTAGGAAGAGTTGAAAAGGTATAAACTGTACAGATCAACTCTTCAGAAAGGGGGACGACCTGAGCAGTGGAAATTTGCAGAAGACCTGACAATATGTGAGTCCTTGTATGTGCACAGTGGTGAGYCCAGAATTCTCAGACCTCAAATGGGAAATCTAGGGGAGAGGAGGATTTCCTGTGGTAGCATCAAACTACATGTAGGAGGCTGCTGCAAGGCCAGATGTGAGGTTCCCACCTCTGCAGGGTCCCCAGCACCCCACTTGCAATACACATGGGTCAAGAACACAACAAAAATCGAGGGCAGCTACCCGTGGGGGAACCATGTGGGGCTCATTAAGAAGACAATGTAGATGCCATCCAGAAGAAAAGAGCAAGAGGTATAGCCATTGCAATATTTTTGAGTGTTGAGGGGGCGTGTATACAACATATTAATCCCTTACGTGATAGCTGACAAAGACCCTCAGGAATGACTCCTGTGAATCACAGAGGGGTTTGGCTAGGAATTAGGCTCCAAGTTGCTCAGTGCTATTTAGACTAAGATGTTCCCAGGTCCACAGAGAAACAAAACATAAGGGCCTATAAAACTCAGAAATTACAGTCTCCTCTTTACACTGCCTTCCACATTAGGCAGTTATTGAATAAGKCCTTTGCAGCTTTTCAGTTATAAGCAAGCAGCTAAACCTTACATCCTCTTGTAGTATTTTCTTAAAGTCATTTGGATTGTATAACCTGGTTCTGGTAGTTGCTCCTCCATGAAGCATCCAAATGTTCTACTACCTTATTTAGGTTTCGGCCTGTGAAAAAGTCTCTAGCTTTCTTCTGTTATTATCAAAAGAGTCCTCTGATGTTCTTTGCACTCTGACACAATTAAAAGATAAAAGGACATGTGAGAGTTCTCTTGGTGGTGGTTACGAGTTATGTCTACTCCTGACTTCAATGGAAGTAACCAACAATAAGAGGAATTTGCAAGAAAGTACAGGGCCTTAAAACAAGTTTCTGAACACTGATATAAAAAGCCAGTAACTCTCTCGAGTCAGTTCTAATTCTGAACACTAAATATTTTTTCATGCTACTTACAAATCCTTAAAACTAGAGCAAGTTTGCAGGCTCTACAAGCATACTCCATGAAACCAAGCTTCTCAACCCTAAAGTTACAACATTTTATTTGGCTGAAATGCTGTTCTATTAGCTAGAAGCAGTGATTCTGCTCAACASAAATAGTGCTGTCTCATCAATAATTGCCATGCGTATTTTGCCAGAGATAGTATCTTCAGAAAGGTAAAGGGAGATTGTTAGGAAAAAAAAATACTTTGATCCAAATTTCTGAACTTGGAATGTTCTCTCTTATTGTTACRTTTTGCATTGCTGGTTTGTGCTGTTAACTGAAGGATTTCATTACTAATCCCAATTACTACTTTACTTAAAGTATGATTTTTAACAACATTTTTAAGTTCTGAATGAAATTTTCCTAGTACTTCCATTGTATTTGGGATTTAGCTGAAATTTCCGTAACCTTTATTTTAGTCTACTATCCTAGCAGTTCATAAACCAAGTCCCTTTTTCACTTTATTAAAGACAGAGGATAAGTAGTGGTTTCAGTCTCTAGAGGATTTATATGTTGTGTATGCATCATATTTCCTTTCTTAAGAATGCCAGGTGAAACATTATAAAACTGATCCCAGCAAACAACATTTTGATAATCTTCTGCTGTTTTAGAACAAGAAAGTGTAAATAAAGTAATATGGTAAATGCTCTGTTATCAATTSATAGAGTATAAAAATATGTAACTCATTTTGCAGGCTAGATTTGCACTATTGCAAATAACAGCAACAGACACCAATAAATTGTTATTCCAGTTCAGTCTATTGTAATATTACTTGGTTACTTTTGTATAGCATTGAATCAATAAGCTAATTCAAGTCAGCTGCATTAGCTTTCAAACTCTTATTTATCCATTAACTTCTACTCTACCGTATCACAGCTGATAGAGACAAGCCCCAACTACAGAATGCTGAAGAAGTTTGGATATGAATACTACAACTGGACACCCTTAAAAAGAGCTTGCCTTAGAATAATTTACATAATTTTTAACCTAAACTGCTGACAATTTTGTTTCCTCAGAGCTTGAAGCACATCAAGCTAATTCTCACTTAATGATCATAGAATCATAGAATAGTTTGGGTTGGAAGGGACCATAAAGATCATCTCGTTCCAACCTGCCTGCCATATGCAGGGACACTTTTCACTAGACCAGGTTACTCAGAGCCCCACCCAACCTGGGATTCAACACTTCCATGGATGGGGCAGCAACAGGTTCTCTGGGCAAATGACAGAGCAGAATAAAAATTTTTGAGCAGAAACGAGTGTGGTGTATTTCTATGTTTGATCTCTTATAGCTATAGTTTCCTTAAAATAAGATGAACTACAAAGTCAAGTTGCTGTGTTGGACTGTGAGTTTTTTTCCCATACCAAAGTGTTTATATGCATACTGCAGGAATCATTAGCACAAAGCATTATCCCAGTTATAGTTCCAGGTAAACTTTGCTGGACAGACTCTTTCCTCAGTTCACCAGATCTCTGTCTGGTGAAATTGCTCTTTGCTGTGCTACACTAATAGCTCAGTCACTGGTCCTAGTGGGGCAAAGTTAAAAAGTCATACAAGGCCTCCCCTTATAAACACTTGTGTGTGGGGATATGAGTATGTGTAGGGAAGGGAGAAAGGGTTATTCTGATACTTACATACCCACATCTGTCTGCAAGGTGTGCAATTCCTCATGGCGGAAGACCTGAGGCTGTCAACTGGTAAAAGCTAAAGAAGCCACCCTAACTGCTAGGAAAAAACAGCCAGCAAGAAAACAGATGGTTATGCATGTGAGGTTTCTCCCAGAATTTCTACTTAAGGCTTATTTGTTCTATTTTCATAGCAAAATGGAAAAATATGAATGGATACAGAAAAAGCCACAGATTTATTTTCTGATTTTGGTCACAGTATTCTTATAAAAATGAAAACCTTACAGATCTGGAAACAATCTTACTGTCACATAGCTAATTTCAAAAAAGGAGTGTAGACTGTAAAATCAGCGTGCAGTTTCCCACAAATGTTTCCGTGTGCACAAACGGTAAGATTTTATGGGAACTGTATTTACATGTGTGAAATTATGTGGTTACCTAGTGATGCAAATTTTCAGGTGTAATATAAAATCACTGCTACTTCACAAAGAGAGCAGTCACATGTAGACTGAAGCTACAGCCTAGCATGGAGCTGCTAAACCAGCCCAAGAATAAAAATAATTGTCATTTTTTCTTTTTAAATCAAGTTAGTAGAAAAAATGGCTCATTCACTGACACGCTTACTGACCATGAACCATGCAGGCTGTGGGGTTCAGGTGAACTGCTTAAATAATATATAATTTCTGTATTGGTTTGTCTGTCTTCATTCCAATATCCTCGTGCTGACATAAGGCAAACACAGCATGTGACAAGTAAAGGGAGTGGRGGGAAGGGAGCAAGAAGGAAGCATAAAACTGACATGATTAATAGAGCTGCCACAATTTGTTTACCAGAGTGACTTTGATGAACATGTACTTTTTCCAAGACAGTTCACTGCCATTTGTCTGTTGATTCACATTAAGAGCAAAATCAGGCTATCAAACTGTCTGGAAAAAAGAAAATCCCACCCTAGCAAGCTGCCTGAAGCAGTTGAAGGTATCACAGGAATGTTTAAACGCTCAGTGATCACTGCATGGTGCATTTGAGTCATCTTTGTATGCGCTAATACAAGCTAAGGACAAGGTGGGACACTTCTCATTACTTTCTTTAAAATTTCCTGAACATTCACAAAAAATATTCCTCATTGATAAAAATTTCCTGGACTGAAATGAGTTGTTTAGATACAGCAGAAAATGCCATGTTCCAGTAATTAAAAAGGTTAACTGTAAACTAACTTTGAACGAAGAATTTCAGTCTAAGTACTCTAACCTTTTTAGATTTTAAAAGAAAAATCTGAATTAAGATGGTCTTCCACTTAAATCCGTACTCTTGTCTTTCTCTGATGTGAACAGCCAGCCAAATTTAACAGCTTTGCAGGTTGCTGTGATCAGACCAGACACTTATTCTGTCAAGGTGTTCTTAGATCAAATCCTGTTTACTTATAGAGCACATCTGAAATCCCAAAAGAACTCAGATAGGAGTTGATTTGACCACAGATACAAGACGCCTTTTCAGGCAAAATTTGACCCAAAAGTTACATCTCAGATTTTCTCAAGGCCATACTCCCAAAGCAACCTTTGTTCTTTCCAGCCATCCTGTTTCTGGCACTTCTCTGCAAACCCTAATCTGCCCATAACAACTACCTCTGTACACTCAGTTTATGTTACTGAGGGGTTTTACACATAGGCAAGTTCTCAGATGAAACCACAGACCTACCAGCTAACTCCATAGAGAGATTTGTTTCTTCCACCTGAATATTCTTCCAAGAATATTTCTTCCAATCCTTTGTATAACAATGCATTATGCAAATTTTTTAATCATTTAATACCTCCCACATAACTAGTTATACCATGGCCTCAGGTATAAAAAATGGGGAGGGAGGGTTTGTAAGAGTTAATGGCTCAGTAAAGCTGAATTTGTAACTCCCACAGTCTCCTAGGTGGCAGATGTCTGGGCTTTTCATGAAATCATTGATTAGGAGAAATGCAGCAAAATTACTAAGCTTTTTCAATTTTCTCTTGTTGGTTTTTCTTCAGCATCTCTTATCAAATCTGTGAAATTCATCGTGATCAAATGGCCCTTGTGTGGCCCGCAGGTGTTGTCTCTCAAAGTATGAATTTAAGTGCCCAGAATAAAGCAACTGAATTGGGACAGTTCTGGTCAGACTTTTGAAATATGAGTCTTCTGTTTCTCTTGATAGATAACGGTATTTCCATGTTCTCAACACCTGTAAATGTGCAAGTGAAGAAAAAAAAAAATAAAGCTAAAGCCCATTAGCTATTAAAATGAAAAGAGAGAGAAAATCTTAATAAGTTATGTTAAAAACCAAAGCAGTCAATGTCTCTTAAAAAGTTCTCAATTTATGGCTTCAGTCTCACAACTCTCTCAGGTGTTGTAATCACTCGGACCCATGGAGCCTTGCTGAGACTCTTACTCCCCGGGCACTGTCACCCAGGCAAGACAGATATATAAGCAGTTCAGTAGAATAAGTCTTTGTAAGTAATACTCTGAGAGTGAATCTTCATACTAGCTACTAAAATATGGGTCATTGAATATTTTTAATTTTTTATATTTATTCAGTTATTACAAGTAGTTTCCAGATTCACATTGAATTTGAAAGATTTTTTWAATCAATATCGTATTTCACTTTTTAGGGGCCAATTTATTCACATATGGCTGTTTTACATTCTTAAATAAAGTAAAACTGAGAAATATAAATGCAAAAATTCAAGCCACTTTAGAAATAGTAGAAATAATAACATAATTAAATGAATTTGGTTTGTTTGAAATTATTTCAACAAGTTTATTTAAATCCATAACCTAATAAAGGACAGAGACTATTGTACTTAACATACTACTCCTCCTTATCATATAAGTCAAGAAACTSAAGGCACTATCTTTCTTTAACAGAAAGACAGGGTTCCTTTTACAATGTTTAATTCTTCATTAAATAGGAAAATTGTTCATAGCTTTATAAGTAATTATTTTTAAAAAATTGTTTTATATGAGAGTTCGTCAGGTTAGAATCTCTCTCCCTTTGTAAGCCTTGAAATGTAATCAACATAAAAAAGTTTCCTATATAGTGTGGTTGAACTGAAGTGGCACCTAATCTCCTTTTACACAAAGTTAACATGGATGAATACAAAACTAAGTACTCCAGTTCAAAATTTTACGGGATATCATTAATGTTGAAGAGAATTTTAGAGTATTTGAAGATTAGTTGGGGAGGCTGGACAATGGTTTTTCTACTTCAAGAAAAGGAATTTTGATATGATATTGATTTGCCCTTTTTTAGCTGAGTGCTGTTTGTTAGGGGATTATAAATGTACATCTGAAAAGAGAGAAAAGTATAAGCCTTTTCTCCAACTGTAGTGTCAGAATGTCGGATCACCATATCACAGTGATATCCACAGTTCGTTAGCTTTTTCTACTATGCAATGATAAGCAGTGGCATATAAACCATTCTTCAACAGAATTTTTACAAAAAATCTGTGAAAGCAAAACATCTAGATATATTGACAGTCAATATTTGGGATAAAGGAACAATTTGATGGCCATGGAAGAAATCTCACACTAAGAACCCATAGTTTCTAATGAGAAACCTATACACAAAATACCATTTTAGAGAACATTTAAAGTCCTCAAGGAGAGTTACAATTCCAGGATCAACTACAGACATAAAAATCCAGTATGAATTTGAAGAAAAAAGAAGACCAACAACTGATCAGTCTCTCTTCATCCAGTTCTTCCTATTGTATATAATCATATACAATTATATCATTGTATATGATATAATCCTTACAAATAACCAAATATCTTATCTGCACAGAGGTGGAACAAACTATGCGTTAAATACAGCAATGTAAAAATCCAGAAATCTAGTCTTTCAAAATCCAGTCCAGCCCAATCCATATTTTAAAACAGAATAAAGAAAACAAAACCATCAAAATATAATTTGAGTGAAAGTAGATATTATATAATACCAAAACTTGAAATAATTGTGCATGAACACTTTTTAAAATACTTTCTAAAAAAAATATTACAAGGGTCTGTTAAGAGAACTGCTTTTAGTTCTTTCTCTGCTTTTAAAAGTAAATCATAATGAACCTCTAAAAATAAGTTTTAAAGCCATATGTAATGACCCTACAGACATATCACAAAAAGGCAGCTCGCCAGTACAGCATTTGGACTCCCTTGTTCTCAATCTCTTTATGAAATGCAGTTCCTTCCACTATTTAACCAGATAAAGACATATTTTCTTACTGTAAATGCTAATTCGTATTATATCACATTCACTCCAGATCTGAAAAAATCTCCTTATCATTTTTAGTAATTAATTTTATTAAGATTTAATATGATAGCTAAGCTAAAATCAGATTTTTTTTTTGTCAGGGATGATACAAGTGCTGTCACTGGTGGTATGTTATTTGGGATTGTCTTACTGAGAGCTTCACATGTTGTTTAGTTTGGACAGCTGGGGTTAAGATACGTTTTGTGGCATTGTATGTTGATCCCACATGGAGTAAATATCTTTTACTAGAGAGCTATGAATAAATCAGACATTCTTACTTTAAAAAAACTTTTAAAAAAACCCTTAAAAAAAACCCCAACCAAAACTGTTTCTACTTTTCAGTAATACAATCTATAAAACATATAGTAAATAGTGAGATAGTATCAAACTGGGGAGGTGTGGGAAGAAAGCAAGTTCCTTATTGTAGCTAATAATCTAATTGTTCAAATACTCCATGTCTCTCAAAAACTCTTGCAGCCAATGGTAGAGAAGCCCAAATGAGACACATCTGCAGAACAGAGACACTGTTACCCACATCCTTCTTCTCTAGGCAGCAGAACTATAGTAATTTTATTGCTTACAAAGTCTTCCAGAAACAGTAAGTCTGAATAACATCTCCATTTTAATATTTTGTTTCAGAGAAGAAGGTCGAGGGTGAAATCAGGAACCATTTTCAAGATACAGTACTTAAAAATCTTAGGGGTGGGTGAGGAACACAAAAAATCTGTTACAGAGTATTTATTCAAAGTAGTCACTCTCACTTTGGTTTAGTTTTCACTT
Source organism: Amblyornis subalaris (assembly GCA_018881555.1). NCBI lineage: Eukaryota > Metazoa > Chordata > Aves > Passeriformes > Ptilonorhynchidae > Amblyornis > Amblyornis subalaris. The sequence continues at coordinate 13,984,184 of JACAXG010000002.1, forward strand.
CTCCATCAGCATGCATCTCAAGCAAAATTCCATTTAGATAATTTCAGGTAACAGGAAGAAATTTGTTCAATAGTCTTTTGGGCTGTTTTTGGTAACAAAAAGAACAGAAACTGAGGATCATGCATACAGACCATATAGCGTGATTAACTTAACTCTATGTATCAAATTACTAAAGAAATACTCAATTTTTATGTAAACAATKCAATTAAATGTGTACAAATAAAGTAGTCTTTCACCAAACTATGATCAAACTATTTGTATTTTTTCCTGCTTTGGAGAGTACTTTGCCCAGAAATAGAAAAACATAATCAAAAAGAATTGTTAGCTCTGAAAAGATAAATTGCCCCATACTGTATTTATTAGCAAGGTTTTGTCTTTGAACTGACTTCCCTACACCTGAATAACAGTATTGAGAAGTCAGGCTTTCTTTCAAACCCTCTAGTTTAAAAAATATGTAAGTGCCAAGATSTAGATCTGTTCCAGAAGATCTTATGCAGGCAATTTTACTTATGCAATCCTATGCGTGCAATGATATTGTTGAAAGTGTCCAGGAAAAAATAAAAATATTTCATTCTAAACATTTATGAACAGCACCTTTAACTCAGAATATATGAGACCAACACCACAAGAAGATCAGTTTTTCAGTTTCTGGAATTACCATGGCAAGTTTCTGCTATTGCAAGATGAGTTATCAAAAAATGTTTATGTTAAATGTGACGGATTAATAAATTTTTGAAAAAGGACAATTCTCTCTCCTGAAATCTACTTTAGCTGAGTTCAGCCGCAGTTTCAGTTGCTCAAGAAAGAACATAATTTTATTCCAAAAGTAAGAAAGGGAAAAAAAACCCCCATGCTTATATCTGCCTGATGACGAGACCTGAGTATTGCTGCAACATATTCCTTGGCAAGTTCCTCGTCACCAGCTTCTCGCAAACTGATTTTTCTCTCCTTGGTCAGCCACCAGTACTATGTTCATTTAAATTTTTCTCAGTACTTTTTCTCTGTTTGTATCCAATTTAAGAAGTTCATTGACTAGTGAAAAATCCCACTTTACTTCAACAATATTTCCAACAAATATGTTCATATTTTTATTCATCAGGACATATGAAAAAATTGAAAAATATTTCTGTAAGGCCACATCCTAAAAATTTCAATTTCCATTTGTTAGTATCACTGCTTTCCCAAGATTTGCACCTATCTCTCAATGAATCACAGCCCTTTAAAATGCAACAGAAATTTGTGAGTATGTGGAAAATTAAATAGAAAATTTTCCCTTATCAATAAACTTTTGTATTTGTTTATTGTGTTTTATTTTTTTTTAAGTTACAAAAACTATTGTTCAAGTTAACACATAGCACAGAGTGCCTCTGCTTCTTCCTCATTCATTCTGTCTTTCCATTTTTAAAGTCTCACATGCAATGTTCAAACTAGCAAAGGATCTCGTATTCATCTTTATGTTAATACTTATGCTGTATCCAAATTGTAAGTCGTGTTGCTTTTAAGAATTCTAATAGTATGATGCATACTTCATACATTACCTCTATTTTCCTCTTGCTCTTTCAACCTCATTTCTAGTTTTACATAATTTGTAATCTGTTCAGGAGGGTGAAATAATTGCCTAGTTAAAGTGGAGAATAGTGAAGCAGAGCTTGAGCCTGAAAATCCTTTCTTGGGTAAGCAGTCCTTACTCAAATAACTATTAGCCAATGAATTCAAGAGAGTTTACATAAATGCTGTTTGTAAGTGTCTAGTCTAGGAGGATATTGAACGCCATGTCRGTAGTTTCCCTACAGAAATGGATATCAGCTATGCTTTCATTTTCAGTACAACTGGAAAAGAATTAGTTCATTAGGTCATGACGGATCATCGTGCTCTTAGTGTTCTAAGTTACTATAAATTTTTAAGGACAGATGAAACCAGTGCATCTCCTGAGACTTCAGCAGAATTGTAATGTTACTCATGAACAAACTCCCATTCTCATTTCACAATAAATCCTATTATAATTTCTAAGTAATACGGTATTCCACAGAAAGAAAGGGAAGAGAAAGAAGCATAACAGAGTTTTAGAAATCGTTGCAGAGGCCCAAGAGATCAAAAAGAATGTACAGAATAGTAAACCATAGTAATACTTCACAATTTTTATGTATTGGATTAATAAGGAGAATAGAAATATCTAGAGAACAAATATTCCTTAAATGCATATTACTGTCATACAGTCTTTAAAATGAAAGCAGGCAAGAGAAGACAACATCCAATGAATTTCATTCTGAATAAGATAAATCAAGTCCACGCCACTTATTTTTCTTTAAGTCAATGGAAATGTTTCCATTTCATTTCCAAAGGGAAAGAGGTAAGGAGGCTTTAGTTAGTATTCCATAAACAACTCCAACATTTTCATTAGAGGACAATAAACAAATGACAAAGAATGTAGATCTTCAAAAGTGGCGAAGTGTTTGGAGAAAGTCTGTGGAAGCAGTGGGAACAAAAATAAAAAAGATCTTAATAGCTGAGGTATAATCTCTGTAAGAAGAACAAGATGCACAGAGGATGGGCTAAAGCATAGGTTAGTTGGGGTTGTTGGAACTGACACATCTAATCCAAAAAGTAAACTAAACAGAAAACATTTGTGTTTTGAAACCATTTTAGGTAGCAGACTTTTGTGTGCCTTCTAACTTTTTAGTTTAGAAAGGAAAGTTAAAAAAAACCCCACAAACCTATTGATGGAGAGTAAATGGCATCTTTAGAATCTCACACTAAATCACGATTGCTTTGGTGTTTGATTAGAAATGCATTTTGAGAGTCTGGACACATTCTTTGGAACTTGTTTGCTTTTCTTCCTCTCTGGTTCTCTTTACTTGACATTGTCTGTCTGTGGTGCCAAGATTTTAGAACTCTCTTTACCCTTTAAACTGTTGCTGTCAAAGACTACAATAAAAGGGAGATTCATACTATGAAGCTCATTCTGCCAAGATGTTTCTCCAATATATATTGCCATTATGTATCTTGACAGACCCTCGTGATTAATATTGTCATGCTAAGCCAATGAAATTGATCCTGTCATCACCTTTAGAAGACAGCCAAAAGAAAATGTTCATTTCTAAGGTTTACACAGTAGATGAAGAAAACCTCAAAACTTTCGAACTGTCATCATGCAAAAGGAAAATTCATTCCTTGTATATATTCACTGCTGACCATAGCTGACCCTGCCATACACAACAAAACAACTTGGACCTTATCACTATCTAAATCTAGTGTCCCTGATATACTTTCATTGGTTGCATTGTCCAGCAGCACAGTTGTATTTTCACACAACTTGGAACAACCATATGTTGCTAGCAATTTATCATCCTTGTCTTAAATTCTTCTGCTCCTATAGACACACAGTAAAATTCTCAAACCAAATAAAAAGTGTCAGGGAACAACACAAATCAATCTAAYCAACAGGTAATGGAACAATTTCATTGATCAAAATACATTTATAATCAAAGTGATAAAGACATAAATGCTGCAAGTTTATCAAATTCCTTTCCTCTTTCTCTAGCTTTTTTTCCTTCCTCCTGCTGACAGTACATAAATGTCCAGAGAAACTACATCTTTTTTGGGTATGGGCAATCTTTTTGATAATAACTTGCTGCTTCCTTCCTTTTTCTTTTTGCTTCTTGAATGAAAAATACCTCTGCAAAACTCATTTTTGGCTGAATTGATTGTCTGAACCTTTAATTCTAGTGTTTCAATACATTGACTCCTGGAGATTATATATGTGTCTTGTATTTCATAGACTTAACTTGTGATAATTTAGTCTTAGATTGCTGATAATGCTAGACCATTAGAGAGTATATATAGTCTGACAGCAGTCATAAAACAGGCATTTGTTACTGCATTGTGTTTTATGTTGGTTAATGGTGTGTCCACAAATGTTTGCGAAACATAAAAGATACCAATATTTTAATGATGCAATAAGACTGAATCAAATAAAAAGGCATATCTTTGTGACAAGAAAATTTATTCCAAAACAAYGGCACCAGAATTTAAATGAAAAGTTTTATAGAAAAGAATAGTATGCTTGTCAGAGGTTTATATATGTATGTATTTATTGGTGTGCTAAATTGATTATATACAGTAAATAGCATTGCTGCTATTACACCATATTCTGATCATTTCCATATGCTCTAGGCTTTTATTTTGACTTTGCAATTATGAATGTATAATCACTGTTATTTGAGTAGGTTACATGCTGCAGGGGGAAAAAGTGATTGATTGAATAACCAAATAACGCATGAACACTGAAAGGTTTAAGAAACATACTGGTCAGAGGGAAAACCAAAGCCCTGACTGTTTGCAGGCTTCAAAATACATGCTACAAGTTTCTAAACTTTCTAAACTGTAGGACAGAAAAACAGCCTATACTCACAAAAGCAGTGAAGCTGCTCAGGTTTGATAGTAGAGTACCTATACTGACAGCAGTTTTTCTTTTTTGCTTTATTAGTGTTTCACGGGTAAGAAAGTGAGACAGGCAAGGGATTAAGCCACTTTTCCCAGATGAGAATTTCATGTTAAATTCTGCCTACGTCAAATGGCCTTTGTAATGACAGCAATGCAGAAGAGCAGACAAAGAGCTGCTGAGTGCTGCCATAGGAGCACTTGCCAATCTGTGCTGGATAAAGTAATTTCCTTCATCTGTTTGTGGCTTTTCCCCTTGTGTGAGCCCACGGCTGTAGCTCTGGAGCAGGGAACCCACTAACCTCACCACAAGGTGCCTCTAGGCAGCAGACCCCCAAAACAAGTGTGGAGATAGAGACATGGAGCATGAAAGCAAACGAAATTACTCTGACTTATATTATACAACAGCTGGGCATCATGCTGGTGGAACTGCAGCTACACTGCCATGCAGGGTAATGGGATCCCCTGCTAAGGCAGAAGTGCCTGAAGTGAAGCATCACTCTCACCACTTTTCACACCTATTTCAAGCTCAGACATAAACCAAGAAGCAATATCATGGGTAGGTGGGTCAGCAGGGAAGCCAACCACATGGATGGCAAACCGCAGGGAAGCCTCCTCTCTTCTCACTCAGCCCGCAGTGGGACATACATCACCTGCCACTCCTCACTCAAGAAAGACTGCTGCAATAAGTTAAGAGAATTTGAACCAGTGAACTCTCATACACAGCATCCCATGGGAGTTAGCAGCAATCCTCCACAGAGGAGGGCCTGAAGATCTTCCTGAAGAAGTCGTCGGGGTGAGACACAAATGGTACCAAAGTTCTACCACAGGATAAAAGAAGAAAGATTGTTGGAAATGCGCAAGGCATATCAATGAGCCTGACAGCATAAGATAAAATGGCATAAGAGATGGGATTGTTTATTTTCTGCCTAAATCACATTCCCCAAACTTTTTCCTACATCAGCCAATTCTTTTGCCTCCTTTTGCTAAGTGCTTCCACAGAGCACTGACATTTACCATTTATGCCAGTACTTTAGTAAGTGATAATTTCAGTGTAGCAGTTTACAGAATAATCATAAGATTTTTGGAACAATAATTCCCCTGGTATTTAACTATCCTTTGAAAAAAATTTGTTGCATTATCAGTTCCAACAGCTCCTCAGAGAATCTTAATTTGTTATAAATAATTTCTTGAGGATTTTGGTTATGAGAAGATGTACAAGCACATTCTGTTTTTCACATTGAAGAGTCGGTGACATATAAATGCATACTTCTTTCAAAGCATGGAGCCATTTCTGGCTAGCTCTTTAAAAAAGAACAAAACTCTTGATGGACAACTGTAAGTTTTTTATTTACTGATTATTGCTATGGAAAATCTGGACATTTTCCAAGCAAGATTTATCCATTTTGCAGCCAATTTTCTCAAAAATATGTTTGGTTTCTGTACACATTTTGTCCGGGTTATAGAAGGTAAGCAAGGTCACAAAGAGGAGTTTAGTTGATGGGAAAATCTTTCAGGCAGCATAGCTCCTCCTGAGGGACTTGGACAGACTTTGGACAGTTTGATGGTTGGTATTTCCCTGAGTCCAAAGTGAGACTTTGACTGTTTCAGTCAAGTGAGAGTCAAGTTAAGTGAGACTTAACTGTGAGAGGAAGGCACATAACACATAGAAGTCAGCCACTTAAATCTATTAAAAGGGCTACTATGTGCATTAAAACAATAAGCAACCAACTGTATACTTCAGGTTTTATATCCTTAAAGCTGAAAAACATTGCTCTGTTTATAACTACACGGCAATAGTATTTGACATGAAAAGGAAAAACACTTTAGAAATTCATACTTAAATTAGCATGCAAAATTAGCATGCTAAACTTCTCTAAATACAGTAAAGGTATTCATGTTTCATGGGTCGGAGACAGCACATCCCTGGTTCATAGATGAGTCCAAATAACTTTTAGAGAATTGAGAGAGAATATCTGAGACTTTATTTTATGCCTATGTGCCTCATAACTAACGGAAGTCAGACAGAGAAACACAAGCGATTCACAGGTTGTATTTTATCTTACAAGTCTGAACCTACTATTTTAAAAGAAATGGTAATTTTAGAGAGATTGAGCTCTGGCAGCGTTTTGGTGTGTTCAAAAATTGGTATGGTCTACAGCACACCTTCAAGAAAATTTTGAGAGAAACAGGGCCTATTTTGCCTCCTTCAGAAATCCAAGAAGCTGACAGAAAATTACTTTTGTTTTTAATACTCCTATCCCTCACAAGTACGGCTCTGCAGATAGTGCAAAAAAACCCATACAGTTCAATTTTGAGGTAAACTTCTCTATTCCACAGCAGTTCTCCCCTCCCACAGCTATGGTGTCAACAGGCACATTATGTAAAAATGAAACATTTGATAAGTGGATGGAGAAGAACCCTCTTTGATCAGCAGAATATACAGACATCCACAAGTGCAGGGGGCACTGGAGGAATGCCTAAGAAGTAAGTTCCAGCAAGAGTGAATTTTCTGGAAGGGTAATTGCGTGAGAATATGTCAGGCAGCAAGAAAGGACTCTAAGCTTCCAAACCATATGATCCAAACTAAGGAAGGAAAAAAAAAGGCACTTTTACTTTCAAAAGTCTCCCAAAAGGCTAAAAATAGAGGATGAAGAGATGAATCAAAATAATAATTTATTCAGAAAGCTAACTTGCAGACAGGATACACAATCCTTTGATGCTTGAGAACYGTTGAAGAAGGTCAGTCTATTTCAAAATAGCACCATTTGAAAGTTTTCTTTCTTCCCCCTTATTTCTGAAGTTTGCAATGTGGATAAACTTTGCTGCCACTGCTATTGTATTTTCAGGCATCAAAAAAATGAAAAAGAAACCCGTAGTTCTGGGTAGATAATGGGTTTCTGTCAACTGTAAATCCAGGAGAATACACCCACATTTAAACAATCACCTTTGGGATTCTCCAAGATTACATTTATTTCAGCCTCTACATAAAGGTCAGCTCTGGTAAGTAACTAATTTTAGTTTTTCCTGAGGTCATCGACTTACAAGTTTCCATGTACACTTCAGAAAAACAACCACACAAGGTTTTACTCTGTAAGATGTCCTAGTTGTAATGAAAAGTGAAGGCTTTAAAGAGCCTTCCCCTGTATAAACCCTTCATGTTGAGAAGTCAGAYTATGCTTTTAAAATGGTAAAATCTGATGATCCATATTTTCTACAGTAATTTGAAGACAAAATCTTGAGCAGATGAATYGTGCTCAATGGCAAAAACCCGGCAACTGACATGTTGAAGTCCCAAGTTGTTATATTGATTATCTCCTTTTTCATTTCAGGAGTTGAATTGCGTGGTTGAATTATCCAATCAAGTGGCAAAAATTTAGTAAGCTATTTTTCCCCTCTTACTCTTTGGGTATATTTTCATTTTCTAACAAGGATTCAGTTTATCAGGAGGTAAACTTTCAGGGAAAGTCATGGATTGCTGGTTTTAAAGACTGTCAACAATTACTGAGGATACCAAACTTCACTGAGAAAGGCAAATCCAACACCTGCAGAAAGATAACAGAGGAACCCAGTGTCTTTTCAGAAACACCATAGTATCAGAGTCACAGCTAGATAAATATCACGTGACACAAAGAGATAACAAACATACTGCCATAACCTCAGGAAGACCTAAGTTTACAAAGATTAAGGGGGAAAATACGAGGAAATACAGTTAAACAAAGAGTCTAAAAGATACTTCTATTTCACATCAGTTGTGGAAAAATCAATAGAAAAATACAAAGAATGAACTCGATGTGTTGAGATCCTTATAAAAATAACTCAGAGCAAATGCAAGCAAGCTGGAAAATCAGACCCATGCCAGTGGTTGTTAAAGTGCTACCAGGAGGATTTAAGCCCTGCAATGTCTTGGCTTTTAGATGCACACAGTTTGCTTTACAAAGGGGTGGGTCTGCAGCAACCGAATGCATCAGCTTCTGTTAACTGGGAACAAAACGAGAGGCACACAAGGAACTGCTCAGGTCAATCTGAAGGACTCCATCCCATATGACAGAAAATAACATCACCCAGACCCTGCCCTTTATTTCCCAACCAGTGCTGAGATAAACCATGTTTCCTGTGCTGAATTGTGCTGCCTTGGCTGCTCAGGAACCTTACCAGAATCTGCATTCATATTTACACCTCCACCCAGCCAACATGAATGCAACATGTAAATCGCAGAGAGAAAGTTCATGGGGAAAAGTGTCATTTTTCTTAAAGTGACTTGCCCCATATTTTGTGTTCTCACTGTATTCACTTCATACTATTCTCTGGTGCCTGTGTAAAAGAAATCTGAGACTAAATCACCTTTCATAATTTGTTGGGTATATGTCAAGAAAGAATAACAGTAAAAAAATTAAAGTCTTTGAAACAATGAGCATAATTTACTTCACATTTTTACCCAAAACTTCTGAGTTGGATTTTTGTATTATGTCTTAATATATTTTTATATATATATTCAAGATATATTTTTCCCAACAAAAATAATTTCAGCTTAGATATCACAGTCCTTGCTATCATTATTGAATGAAAAAGTTCTGAGTTATTTTTTACACATGATGAAAAAGTTGTAGAGATGAGCCATCCTTCTGAAAATAATAGCTTTTTTTTTAGACTGTATACAACAAAGATGGGAACAAATGCAGTAATAACCACTGGGTTTTTTGCTTAACAAATATGAGCCTGTAAAGCACGGACCATATGAACCCACATTAATTTTTCTGAAACAAGAAGATGCTTTGCAGATCCTAAGTATGGACATACAAGCAACCTGGTACATCTCTAGGGCCTTTCCTGATTTCTTCCCAAGCAAATACTATAAAATCAGACTTTTGAATGAAAACTCTTTCACAGTTACTTGTAGTCAGGGACATATCCCACAGCAGTGGAAGAATTATGAATGTTTCCTTCTCACCATGGTTGACATTGTGGCTGTGGGATTTCCTAGCTGACTCTATCCCAAGAGGAAAGTGTTGTGTCTTTAGTGCTACTGGTTGGTCCTCAGCCTTAGCATAAAGCTGAACACATGTTCTCAGCATTTCTCGTTCTCCCTCTTCAGACCAAGGGTGTCTATTACAGGCCAGAGAAAGGCTGTTATGGACCTGCTTTAGCAGATGAGACTTCAATTGTCTACTGAATATGGTCACATATCTTGTATGCAGCATTTGCTTTTCTCCTGTGTTTCTAAGGCCAGCTGAGAAGTAAAAAAGGTGTCTTCACTTGCTCTTTTCAATCCAGTTATAGCTTCTAGGTATCAACTATAACCTATGGGACCATTTACTGTCAAACAAGGTTAGCGAAGGAGTTTAAAGGTCTCCCTTAACAATGTTTTCTGTTGTGTGAATTAACTGACAAGTGATAAACATCTGCCCACAATCCTAATCAAGACAGGGAAGACATTGGCTACTATTCTACTAGAGTGACTTTTGTTTTCTAAGGTATCTGCTTCTGAAGATTACCATTACCAMAGACTCAGATGTCACTGAGACTGCGACCCGGTTAACAGTGCTTGGAACTGCTGGGATAAACAGCATGTTGAAGCACTTTTATTGTCTTACTGATGAAGCTGATTTGAACACTTTTCTTCTGCCTTCACACAGAGTGTACCTCCTAGCTCTCGGTGGTCCATTGCCCCCGAAGTCATTGAAGTACTCAGAAGTTTTATGACCAGTCTTCCGGCAGGAAGTTACTCACTAACTGAACCTTCAGGCATGTGAACCATCCCATTGAARTTGGTTGCAGATTTCAAGCTCATACCCATGTGTCTGTAGGATGACGATACCTCAGCATCTTCATCCCTCTCGATTAAAGGCTCGTAATTGGAGCCAGCTTCTTGTAGTATGGGTGACATTTCCTTCTTCTGCTCTAGGGCTCAGGATAGGGCTGCTCCTGTAATAAAAAGTGAAAAAAGGACAGCCTCGGGGAGCCAGACTTCTGTTTCTGGAAGGGGTTATCTCCTGCACTTCGAAACACAGTAGCTTCTCTAGGACTCCAGCTCAGGCAAAAGGATAGCTGTGGGCTCTTTGCTGTCCTCATCTCACTGCTGCAGCAACTGCTAAGATTTCATGTGCCTGGAGATCCCTGTGGTCACAGCAGTCATTCTCAGCATTGTTATTGAGATGGTGTGAGCCCAGAGATGCAAGTAAGGAGAAAAAAAGATAACTTGAGACCTTGCAAAATGAATGGAACCTCCCACTGAAGAAATAGCCATTTCTCTCTTGTCTGGAGCCTTAACATCTTTGAAGTCCTCTTGAGAGTTCACTCTTTGGGGCCCTTGCACAGGGCTGTATATGAGGCATAACTGGTAGCATATTTTCACCTCAACTCAAACACTGAAAAACTAACAGAAGAGAACACAAAGGGAGTAAAAGATGATGGAAACTCCTGATTTGGAAGATGAAACTAGAGAAGGTTCAGGTACTTTCCATAAATGAGCTTTGGGACCACAAGCTATCTCTATGAAGAGAAATGTATTTGCTCCATTCTCAGTAGTGAAGACATTTGGACTGCATCAAACTGCAGAGTGGGAGAGGATTTAAAACAAAATTTTGCCTGCCAAAGATTGCGTTTAAGGAGACGAGCATGATTGTCATAAAGCTTAATATAACAACGTTTTCAATTAGTTTAAAAGCTTTTTTTATTGATCTTTTTTATTATAGTTCTTCAGTTATTTGGTAACTTTTATTCGGAATGCATCTCAGTTTATTCAAAAAAATTTTTTAAAACTACATTGTTTTTACAAGTGTTATAAAGCGTGAGTACCGTGCAGGGCCCACTTTCAACTTTCAGTGACTATTTTYGATTTAGTTTTCATTAAAGTTCATGTTGCATTTGTTTTTAATCTATTGATCTGATTATGAAAGGCTTTGAGTGAGGCTGAGCTTCGGTTCATTTGAGGTGCTAGGCACTTTGCAGATTTTTAGCTGTTTGCTTTCTAACTGAGATTCAACAAATTCAGGTTCTGCATCTTCTGTAAGTTAGTTCCCTATTAAAGGTCCTAAATTCTGAAAACTGACATGTCAAGAATGACGTGTGATGATAGCCACACTATGTACAGCTAATACACAAGCACCACAGATAAGTTCCAATGCAAGACCTATGCTGAAGACTTGCTATGACTGAAGATTCAGTATTAATTGGATACAAATTGTCATAAAAGATTTATCCTGAGTAAGTACTTTGAGCTATTAAATATAAGTAACTTGATCTATTTCTAAACCAATTATAAGCTGCAGGGAGTTTGGGGGAGAGAGGGGAGATGGTGTAGGATAACTGGAAAAGAAGAAAGGAAATGCAGAAAAGGATTCACTGGACATAAACAGATGGTTTGTATGAAGGGAAACATATCTGTAATGTTACCTATACGACCTAGAGGAGACATGACATCCTACTTGCCATTTTTGCTAATTTATAGACYCAAGATTACTTGTAAATCTTGCCACACTGCAGATGTAAGAAAAATGTAAACAACAATTAAGAAGTTACTTCACTGATTCTGATTATCTCTGCTTCACAAAAGAGATGGGAAGAGGCTATAACTAGRTTAATGGGATATTTCATTCCTAAAGCTGATATCATGGTTTTTTCCCTTCTACTACAGCAATTGTTTCCCTGCATAACCAACCCCAAACACTACCTGACATATCTGACAGCTATAAAAAGGGACCACACCATAATAAAACGACATCACTGAGCAACTTCATCCCATAGCTGATGTTATTAAGTTGTTCTTAATCAATCTAGCAGAGAGGAGATATCATGAAGCTGAGATTAGTTTATGCACGTGTTCAATAATTAGGCACTTATTCAGGTTAATGACTTTTCCTCTATAAAGGTCTTTTCTTTTCCTTTTTTTTCCCTATTCTATTTCTAACCCTATCTGGTGTTGGCTTTTTAATGCTATGCTTATTCAGAATGTTTTGACAGATAATAAGCCTGGAGCATATTCCCCTTTTCACACAAATTTCAGGGGGGAGAGGAGAGCAAAGAAAAACACTTGTCAATGTTTTGGATAGCCTTTCTGAAAAAATCCACTCATCTCAAATCACCAGAAAAGTAGAAAAGGAAAAATAGGACTGTGACAAGAAACAAGTAAACTATTTTAAGTTTTTTTTAAATTGCAAAAGTGGCAGTTTTACTCCGTATCTTGCCAGAATCCAGCATAGAAGCAGGAGAAGGAGGAGGCCAGAGGGGGAAAAGGTGAATTGCTTATGACCTTTTCTTAGCACTCTTCTGTTAATATGAAAAATTTCTCATTCACCAAAATATTTGAAGACCTATACATGCAAGTGATTTACTTAAAATTTTTGCAAGATGCTTCCCACAACTCTGTGATTCTTTGTAAGTAGGATAAAAAAGTTGAAATACAATTCCACATGAGTAGCATTGGCTTAAAAATACACATTTGCCAAAACTGAAGGATAGAGATTTCAGCAGCACTCAATTTGAACCAAGAAAGCTAAGCTTTTACCTTCAGACAGTCCCCATTTCTGATTAAATTCTGTAGCACTCTGATTTCCTTTCCCAGAATATGAAATCAGATCACAGAAAGGGAAAAAAGAGATTCCAGAGAGGAGACCATTACTGACGGAAGCCATGTGTCATTAATTCAGTTATAAATTATTAGCTGAAAGCAGCCTCTCAGCATTTGTATTTGATGAACAAAAATTGATTGCTTCAAGGGCATTTCAATCCTTTTGATGTTACCATCTTTTAGTCCACCACAAATCTGAATCCTTAACAGAATGATTATAGCATTATAGTAATCCTAAGAGCCAATACTAAAGGATTTGGAAGAGCAACAGAGATCAATAGATTGAAAAAAGCATGTCTTTTTGAGTTGACAGAGCTGTCTAGCCTGATAGTGAACCTGAAAAAAATAAGTGGAGACTAAGTAAACAAGAAATCGCAGACTGAGGTGATGAGCCACTTTTCTGAATTGTTGAATACATCGGGAAGCTCTGAATATTTCCCCCGGATTTAAACAAAACTAATGGCAACCAAGGGATATTTTGCCCACAATAAAAGTAAAAGAAGTTTCATAAATATGTTTGCAAGTGTTTTCAGAGCTTTGTGAACTGTTCTGGAGGTTGGGGAGTTCTGCGAGGTCAACATTTGTGTTTTGCATAGACTTTGAGATTATTTGAACTGGGATTTGAGGGAACATTGTCTTAATGATTGTCTTCCTTTTAGTTGCTTTGAAATCCAGAATCTGGGCCATATTCCAACATAGAGATGAAAGTGCAGTCCTCTCAGCAATTGTGAGATTGTGAGATATACAGTAGACAGAAGGACCATGCACCCTTATCATGTTATCTCTACCAAACTGTAAAAAAATATTTAAACCATGGATGTAACAGGCAATGTTTGTGGAAAGTTCAGGTTGTGCCAGTAACAAAGTTTTCCTAGAACAGCAAAGGAGAAAATGAGCTGAAAGCTAATGCCCTCTTCAACAGCTCAAGGATTAGCATAAAATTATACTCTGAAGGAGGAAAAAGAACAGCATTGCAACGGTGGAGTATTGTTGAAGATCAGTGGAMTGGAGAGAGGGCAGAAGAGAATAAAACAAGTCCTTACACCAGAACACTGCAAACTGGTATAATGTTTAGCAGATATTTAACAATTCTTTTGGTGTGCTAAACAACAGATTAACTTCATAGTGCTCAAGTGAAAATTCAGAGAAATTCAGATGCAACACATCTGGAGAGCATCCCATGGCAAATGGTGAATGGCTAAGTAATCTGTTTCAATAGCAAGACATGTAGTGATAATTTATTGTTTTTAACTAGGACTGTGAGCCTACCAATAATTCTAATGCAAAAATTTCTAAAATTACTTAAAGGATAAATGCAGAACTTCTAACAATTACATTTCTTTAGTGAGACATACGTCACTTWTATATACTATTATTAAAAGATAGGGTCATAAAAGTCATTCAAAAAAGGGTGTGTTTTTCAATTCTGTATGATTGTGCATACAAAGACCAGTGGAAAAAAGTGCAGCATGTACCTTTTATGCTACTGCAGATGATTTTCTTTATGGGCCATAGCTTTTTAGCTTGGTTCATGTTTTCACATTTCTTACATCTGAAAGAGTGGCGCAAATTAAATGCACATTAAAGGCATGATTTCGGAACATTGTGTTGGAGCAGATTTAACCCATTATTTTGAAGCTGTGCATGATAACATGTGATCTTTAAGCTTAACCTTTATCTCAAGCTGTTTAAAATGTTTTGTAGCTGTTCTTGTCTAAACGAATAAAGAGGATGATAAGCAGGGACTGGCATAAATAATAGCTGCTTTAAAACGGGCAAAGAAATTGATAGCTCTACAAATGGTAGCCACCTGTATCAGGAAACTAAAGAAAGACTGAATATTCAGTGGAGAAGAAAATACACCAACCTTCATGTTTCCTTCTCATGGGAATGTAGTTTGGACCATGCTATGTACTCCTTCCACCACAACACACCCTCTCTTATGCAGAACTGGAGATCATGAGCATGAAAGAGGAGAAAATTCTGCCTATGTCTCAGTAAGATCGCATTAACAACTTGCAAGCATTGATGACTTTCCACAGAGGTTCACAGAAGCAGAGGTGATAAGCAAAGTACAGCTGGTTGACAAAAGACAAGGACACAATTTGTGAACAACAGCAGGTGAGCAGACAAAACGAGATAACAGTGTAACTGTTGTAAATCACAGGATGCCATGACATTCAGGTAGACTTGTGGGGGAAGAAAATGAGATTTTGTGAGGCCTGAGGAAAAATCTGAACCAGTGCTTCCAATAGTAAGAGACAAAAAGCCAAAGCCATATCATATGCCATGTTACACCTTCTGGGAGAACTTAATATCCTACTTGCAAGGCTGAGTCTCTGAAAATCATTACATAGTTTTCTTTCTGTGTGACCCACATTAAGAGAAACACAAGAGAGTTTCTGCAAAAGGACAGGGGCTTCAGCTGTCCCAAAACCCCAGAACTTCTCTGTTTCTATCTGTTCTGAAAAGCCAGAACTTCTCTTCTGCACGGCATAAACCCCATGTTTAGCTCCCAGGCAGGAAAAATTTTTATCATTCTCAAGAAAACTTTTCTTTGTCTTCGCCCATAACGTTTTCTGCTTTGATACAATTTAGAGAGAGTAGTAGTTCTTCAAACACGAAGCTACTGTAGAATTTTTTGCATTTACACTCCACATTAAACATTTCCAGGGATGGGACATCAATCATCTCTGTATGACCTGATTCATGGCAGTTGGGTTGTCAAGTTTATATGTTTGATAACAAGACTAGCATTCCAGATAATTACTGTAGCTTCATTCCTAAAAAAAATAAATAATTAACCAAAAACTTTATATCCTTTCTATCTATCTACCCCATATTCTCCACAAATGTAAATCTCTATACGGATTGAAGTTTCCAAAGGTCCTACTGATATTGCTGGCAGTTTACATATACACAGTTTGTTCTACTTATGAATGAAAAATAATTAGAACTAGAATTAAGAGAATTTTTATGCAAATATCAGAAGCTTTTCTAAAGCTTGAAAAAGAAATGAAAAACACTGAGATTAAAGATTTCAGATGGAAAGAATTTAAGGAGATGAACAGGTAAAAACCTGTCTCTCCTCACACAAGTACTACCTTTCATCGAGACCAACTTGATTCTCCAGGGTTGATCAATGAATAACTCATTCAAGTTAATGTTGTTCACCTGTGATAAGAGAAGGCTCAAAAGCACAGCATGTGAACTGTAAAAGGTGTTATTTCTCGAAGTGTCTGAAGGATTAACCTCATCAGGATTACTTTCCTTCTTGAATTTGCCCCATCACCTTCTCAGTCCTTTATAACTCACTATGACTTTCTTTCTAAGTTACAAGCTTTTACTAGTTGCTTGCTTGTATGCAAAGTCTTATTTAGAGTACATAATTTACTCCCTGTGTTCATACAACCAGATAACCACCCTCCTACAGATGAGGTTTACTCTGCAATACTTATATCTACTTTTCACAGGCACTTTGAAGGTGTCATGTGCAGTTAATTTATTTATTTATGAAGATTGCTAGACGAAAGAGGTGAGAATACATATTGAACTGCATAAAATATTATTATAAAATTTTCATTCCACAGCAATTAAAATTGTATAACGTGGACTCCAAAAAGAGTATCTCATTTTAAGAACWGTACATCAGCCCTGAGGGCTTCCCATATAGTTTTGTTGAATTGAAAGATAATTAAAAATATATATTTAGGATGTTTAACCATTAAATTTGTAATTAATAGAGGTGAAAATCATCCAGTGAAGTTCACTAAAATTAAATCCACCAACAAGCAAACCAGAAGTTTTTAGTCAAATGGAAAACATTTTGAAGTCTGGAAGGGAAATAAATCATCACTATGAAAGTTTAAACTGTTTCACCTGTGTGATACTGAGAAAGTATACAGAGATGACTCATGATTCCTGAATAAATGAATACAAATATAATAGAATAATTGTCTTCTTTTAGAAATTTTTGACAGGTTTATGATGTAGGGTCAACTGAAGGATTTTGAAGAATCTGTTCTGATATTGTTTTAATTAAAGAGAAATTCTGATCATGAGAATTAGATCAACTGTGTCTATTACTATTTCTATTTTAGTGTTGTCGCAGTCTTTGTATCTGTTACCCAAGAAAAACTGAATCAATATCGTAAGTACTTCATGACTACATGTTGCATATACAAACTAC
Source organism: Amblyornis subalaris (assembly GCA_018881555.1). Taxonomy (NCBI): domain Eukaryota; kingdom Metazoa; phylum Chordata; class Aves; order Passeriformes; family Ptilonorhynchidae; genus Amblyornis; species Amblyornis subalaris. Next base: position 14,001,382 of record JACAXG010000002.1, read on the forward strand.
ACAAGGACTACAGGGCTGGAAATCATCTCAATCACTCAGCCTACTCAGCTGCCATTGCAGGCAATTATAACTACTCACAAGTTTCCACCCCTCATTTTAATTTTTTTCTCAATTATCTTTGTTCTAGAACACTGCTGAGTTGTACACTCCTGGTCAAGATTGTTCTTCAGTGCAAATAATTCCTCTATCTCCTTAGGGCTTGTTTCTGTCACACATTTTGAGACAGAAGTAACATTTCTCCCAGCCCTTGTATTGCTATGCCACACCAAGCCAGTTCCTCTAGTTGGTTGTCACATGTTCACTCTGGATCTTTTGATCACCCTGTTGTCCTCACTTTGAATTTTTAGTTGAATTGTAGATTTCTAGAATATGGATAATTAGATCCATGCACAATATTCTGGGAGTGTACTCTGGATAGCTATAAAATTAACTCCTCACCTCTATTGAAAACCTTTGCATAATAAATCAAGTGACAGAGTTTGCTTTTCCCAAGGTTGTAGCCCACCTCTGGATTATAGCCATTTTATGATTAACTAATACAAAATCTTTCTCCTCCTCTACCTTTGAATTTTTTTATTAACCCCCACAGACACAAATTYGTAACTTTCTGTGTTCAGTGCCATTTCATGGCAATTACAGCCCAGGCTGATTATTCAATATATTTGTATTTTAATATTTTTGGTTCATGTCTTCAGGACTAGCACTAGCAGCTTCCTTACACTCYAATATCTTTCAGTAATCACTCAACATAATCTCCACTCTAACCAGTTCTTTTGTCTATGACAACCATCAGTTTCTCACAGAGCACAATATCAGCTCACTCAAGTTGAGATATCTTACACTTTCTACATTTAATTAAAAAAAAAAGGCTACTGCATACATTTCTCAAACTTTTTAAAAAACACAACATATCTTTTATCCTTTATAGGAATGCATCTTACTTTTGTTATTATGGCAAAATTTATTTTAAATATCTTGCCACCAATTTTGCAATTTCATATACTAGTCCTCTCAGAACTCTGCAAAAGAACATGAAACTCAGAGTTTATTCCCCTATAAACACAGTCATTTCAATCTTTTTATTTCGTGTAACTGTCTTGCCCCTTCTCACCTGTAATTTATATCACGTATTAAAAATTGAAGCAAAGTATTACTTTAGTGGTGTGACATCCTTCCACTCATTCCTACCCTTTCCAAGTGCATTTCAGTCTCCCTTCTTCCCTCACCCACATTTTTTTATAAGGCTAAAGGACCTTATTTTCTTTGTTTTGAATTCCTTTCTGCTGTCTAACTTGGCTCAGCTTCTGCTCTTACACATTTTAACTGCTCACTCTATAACTCATGAAATCTGGAATGTCATTTCCTTTGCTTAATAATCCTTCTGTCTGCCCATATTCTCTTGCTTAAACCTTAAATCCAATATCTTTTCTCACATTTTGTTCTTATTTTGGAGATTATTATTTTTCAGTCAGGACGAGGGTGTGATTATCCACTTGGGATAGAGTTCCAATGAGCTTTTGTTCCTTTGACTTAAAGTAAAAACAAGTCTTGTCTGTATTCTGCCCTCGTAGCTCCTTAGGCTAGATGATACCACTGCCTGAATTCACTTAGTTTAGTAAGCACATTAATGTTTCTAAGTTAAGCAATCAGAATTCAGAAGAAATCTGTTCCAAAGTTTTTTGTACAATTTTACTTCAGAATCTTTACGCATACACATTAGAAGATAATCTTTATGAACTACATTATTATTTCATTCACCCTCATGTGATGCACAATATGGACAGTATTTTTTTGGTACATAATTTTTCAAACCCTTTTTCTTTTTTTTAACAAACTGTTCTTTGGGTTTCTCCCATAACTACTTGGTGTTCATCATCCAGATCCTTCACAGAATATAGACACATTTACTTGCTTGTCTGCTTTTCTGTTGTGCTCATCACCTGATTTAGTGGAGGTATCTGGTACCTTCATTTTCAGTAATAAGTTACAGATATTCTATTAACTCAAATTCCAAGACTTTCAGTTGGAACTGCCTAGAAAAAAGTTTTCTTACAAAAAATTGTTTGTAATCAAACATGCTAAATAGATTGCCTAAACATGTTTAATGATTGCCTAAGGAATTGCTTATGGGAATTCTCTCATAAGGGAACAGATAGGAAAAAGTTTTATAAGACAGCATTTAGCACATGTAATTGCAGAACACTCCGTGTCCCTCTACATATTTTCCTTGCTCTGCGCACAAGAAGTTTAGGTTCTGTGGCCAGGTCCAGGAGGAAGCTGTGTGCATTGGGTAGTGAATTCCAGACAGAAGAATAAAAGGTTAATTGCTAGAAACCGTTTATTTTTAAATTAATTATCTGGCGTTTCCTTGATGGAATGAGAAGATTCCTTCCTAGTTCACTAGGTCCTATTGCTGGGTACCTGATTTCAGGTTTCCACTGGATGACAGAGTATCCAGCATTAAGTATTTTAAGCAACAATCTACAAAAAAGTTAAGCTGGTATTTTTTACAGCTTCTTGCTAAAAGGCTACAGGCAAAACTTCATAGAAGAAAGATATTGTGTCCCATTTGCTCTCTGCTGACATTTACGCCTTAACTAACTTTAATGTGGAAAGGACTGCAACACAGTACAGATTTCCTGCTCTGACCAGGATATATCTTTATACCTTGAATCAAAACCAAGGAAGAATTAYGTCTTAATAAGACATTATCAAGACAGTATAAAACATTAGTAGACATCTCAATGAAACACTACAAAACTGAGAGCAAAATTGCATGTGCATTGAGTTTCTATGTTAACTGATTAGTGAATCTAAGGAACTCTTCACAGGACTAAAAAAAATACCCTTTATTGAATTTTCTTATTGGTGTTTCTCTTTCGCTTAGAAGAATGGGACTACTATTAGGTAAGTCAATCTATTTTCACTGGAAAAGAGGACCCACATGGATCAGGTTTTTTGATATGACTTAGATCACTCTTTACTGACTTACATAATGAAGTCAACAGCTATTTTTTCTATTTGGACTTTAGTTGATCCTATTTTATTTCTATTTAGAAGGCTTATTATTTCACTAGAAAAGTATGAAGATCTGATAAGAATTCAGCCCAGGATATCCAGCCAATTCCATGTAACACTAGGGCAGTATGCCATACATTTTTTCATTGGAAACCTGCTTTAGTCCCACAGATGGGAGACAGGTCAGGGGGAAATATGCCAATACAGAAACATAAGATTTTAGAAATGCTGTCCATGGACTATGACTAAAAATATTGTATAAAACATAATATTGTTTCAGGGGACACGTTAAAAAACCAGTTTAAATGCAATGGAGCAGCTCCAGTAGGAACAATAAAGAAAGGACCACCTTGGACTTTTAATATCTTCACTATTACTTGGCACACWCCATGGGATATTGGCCTTTTGCCACACCATTCATGAGGTTAAAATCCACTTTATGCTTACCCCTTAATGGAAGTATCCTAACAAGTTGCCTGTAGGGAACATTCATGTGAACCTAGCCCCTTTCTGGCTGTACATAGAGTAAACAGTCCCCAAGACAGAACAATTGGCTTTCCAGACTAGTGGTTAAGACAATCCTTTCAAAGCCCTACAGCCTGCTGATTTCAATATTCCCTTTGTTTCTTAGGGCTCTCAGAGAGACAGGAGAATGAGAACATTAAGTCTGAACCTGGGTCTCCTGCCCRTTTTTGAGTACTCTCTTAATTCACATATATGTGCTGAGAACTAATAGAGCTCAAGGAACCAGGTCCTGTTAAAGAAATAAGGTATTTAAAGCACTTTACTGAAAATAATTTAAAAATTCAGCAAATGAATACATCACAAAAGATTATAAAAATATGCATTATAAATTCAGGGGAAAAAAATTAAGAAAATAATGATAATTCAGAAGTCATTATAAATGTTAAGATGTTAGAAAACACAAACAAGTGGGCAGCCTGCTAGAGATAAATCCTGCTTAAGCCTTAGATGTTAAGAAATGCTGCTGTTAATTGCATTTCTGCAAAGAAATAGAGGTACCATTGCGTTTGCAGGTGGGAACTTGGCATGAATATGAATTCAATGTCAAATAAAGGCTGCCTCACGGAAGAGTCTCTTCTATTACCTAATCACTAACATTGATTGCACTAGCACTAGTACAACTATGACATATGAATGCACTTAGTGTCTTTGGGTGGATTAGATCTGACTTTTGTCCTAATGCATATGAAGTCATTCTTACCTAAATGAGTCTAGTGCTATTCTGTAGTCACTTTTGGTTCTGTGAATGTGAAGAATTAATTCAGTGATCATGTCTTTTGAGTCTCATTCCCCRAAATTAGTTTCTGTCTCAAAGGCTAGTCAGAATTTGACCAGAGGTCTTCGTTTATAAATCTTAGACCTCTAGCATTCTGGGTGTACCCTTCCTGCTTATTTCTGGAAGCAATCTTTTTACTCTGTTTCCAACACCCCTACCTTTGGTCCTAGAACTGCTGGAAGTTTTACAGATGAAAAAAAAATTTTCTGAAGGGTATCTGAATCTCATGCCCTGTTTTCTTACTCTAAGTGCCCAAAGTTACCTTTTATTTGTTTTATTCCAAAGGAATTTCAAACATTTCACTTTGGAAAGAGAAATATTTTTTTTCTCCAGTACATCACTTTTTCTGCTCCACTGGAAAGAGAAGAAACCCTAGCATCCAGCTCTGAGAACTCATACGCACAGAAACCTTGTGTACTAGATGCTTCAAAACACAGACTGTTAGCAAAGGTTCCTTGAGTTTCTGACTTCAGTTGGGCAATCAGCCAAAGCTGACAGAGTTTGGAGACTGTTGTCTCCACCAAAGAATGTGAAGAAACAAACAAACAAACCTGTGGGCTCATAGGAAGTGTTTGCCAAAGATCATCTGAGAGCAGACTCTGATGACACATTCCCAATACATGGTATTACTGTTCCTACAGGAGAAGAAATTTTATTTACATTGCATTTWAAAATTGCAACTTTTGTTTTTAAAGCTTATATTCTCTTGAATTCCTCAAGGTCAGAATTCATTGTGGGTGAAATACTGGCTTTCCTTTTCCCCTATTTCTGATTATACTAAGGCCAAAGATAATGCATTAGGTATAGTAAAATCTGTAGTATCTGCCACTAATTTAAACCACTAGGAGGTTACAAAATCTTGCACCCCACCCCATTGTACTCCTAGTAGATGTGTGCATCCTACTATCCAGTGAAAAAAGGTCATTTTTGTGGATACCATTATTCTAGAACCATATTTCAATAAAATTTTCTGTTACTAGTTCCCAAAATTTATCCTTAAAAGAACCAAAGAACCATTGTGCCCAACAAAAATTATTTGATGCTTAACAAAGTGTTCCCTGTACATGTCTAATCTGAAACACATTGTTCACTCTACTGCAAAACACAGTGGTTAGATCAGAAGAACTAAGGGCTGAAAGAAAGGGCAATCTGTTCTTCCTCAAGTTACTAGAAGGACCATTTAAGTTATGTGTATAAAATCTTTATTATTAAACATTAAAAAACTCCCTAAAACCTGCTTCAGTGTCAAGAGTTTTAGATAAATATGCAAATTTAAATATTTGGGAAGCCCACATCATCTAGATGGACTAAAAATCTCTAAATACTGTTTTAGACAATTATAAGACTGCCATTATGATTCTAGTTGTGGTCAGCTTGTATGAAATTATCTTATTGYACTTTTTAGAAAATCCACTAGCGATGTCATGACTTAAGAAGCTATTCTTTTATACTGACATACTTCTAGGATGTTTACCACAGAAAAGAACTTTTTTCATCAGTTCTTGATGGCTGGAAAGTATCTGACTTCCTCAAATCATCTTTATAATTCCTTCAAAGGAGTTATTTGGACAACAAATTAATTGAACTGAAGGCTCTCCCAGCTGAGTCAGTTCATTCCCAAACTCATTATCCCCAAAACCATTTCTTCTTTTATCTCACAAAATTGAGAAGCACCTGCAGGCATCACTGTGTTGGTACAAGGGGGGGCCATCAGTTTGTAGTGTAGGGAGGGGTTTCGTCCTGAGGCTGTAATTCAAAAATACAGAAACATAGATTTCTTTAACARCATTATCCTTCCGACAGCACTGCTAATGGTGGCGATCTCTGTCCAAGGTGCTTGCTCCTTGCACCACCATGCTCTCTCCCGTCTAGCAACTTCGCAGTGTACCAGACTGCAGAGCTCATCCAGTAGAAATACAACTTTTTCACTGAGGTAATTTCCCAGCCATGTCACAGCTCTGATTCAGTTCTCTTGGTGGTTATCCAGTAGAGGGATATCTATTGAAGGACAAGAACCTCTTAAGATGTTTTAAGCGTTGCTGCTGTCAAATGCTACCTTGATTTTTTTTTTTTTTTTTACTGAATTCTTATCAGGGAAGCTAAATGGGTTAATGCAACACTAAAATCTTGGCCAAAGCCCAGCAGTGTAGTGAATTGTTTATCCTGGGGAGAAGTGGCAACTGCATCTGGTTAGAGACATCAGCATTACGACTGGTTGAGGATGAGAATGAATAGTAAACAAAACGGAAAACTCCTTCTCTGTTACCTCAACTGCTGACATTTGAGGTGGAAGCAAGAGGAAAGTGAAAAATGGGGAGTTGGTTTAAATGGCTTTCCAAGGAAAGCTTGTGCTATAAAAGCAGGTTTCTAGCCTAGATCCTTCTTCATAAATGTGACAAAAAGATATGAAGCTGAAATAGAAGGAGAAGCTGACATTAAAGATGCTATGGTTGCCTAACATTTTGTCAGCAAAAGCATGAAGGGTGAAAGAAACATTTAGGAATCTACTGCTAAACAGATATACTAGCAGAATTCTTTTCACATTTATTCACCTATTTCTGCGAAGTTTCCAAACCCACTAGAGGAGTGGGTAATAGAGAGGATAAAATGAACCTCTGTATATGTTTTACGCAAACATTCTGCTGCTCACTACCAATGTCTTCAGTGTCTTCAGTAATGAGTCGCTGAAGCAAAGCAGAGCAAACTCTAAGGAACACATGCAATTCTAACTTAGAAACCCCAGGTCCCTCTATGTGAGGACCTTTTGGAACTGAATTTTAAGATCTCCTATAGCATAAGAGAATATAAGAGCTGAAGACACACAATCATAGTATGAACAGATCATAATTTTTTAACATCAAGTGTAAACAGAATATATATTCTGACACCATGGAAAGAAGCAGATATTCAGTTCATGAAGCAGTATTGAAGATTTCTGCAAAAAACTATACTGTCAAGAGAAAAATACATTTAAATCCTTGTTTTCCTTTAAGCCAACGACTTGGAAATCTCACGAAAGCAGTGTAGATTAATTTATTGTGGTTCTTTGCCAAAGGTTTAAATGCAATTATGAAAGGTGTCTGCTAATTGCATATTCACCAGAAGGCCCAGTTCTTTGACTTCTTAGAGGTATTCTCACCAAGATTTTGAGAAGAACTTTATCAGATTCTCCTTTGCTTAGTAATTACACTGAACTCAGGGAGTACAGAGTGAAAATCTATGGAACCATGGTGAAGTTTATGGTCTTATACAGAAGGCTGGACTAGATCATTACATGGTCCCTGGCCTTACAAAAGGAAAAAGAAAAGTTTTAGAATCTCATCTAAGCTGTTGGAATTCCCTTTTACACAGATGAGTTTAATACCCATGCTCTGGTTCTCAAAACTATTATACCTTACTTCAAGGAGGCAGGGAAATTTGAAACAAATGTAGAAACAATAACTACAAAAAATATATACTGTGCAGCTGGAAAGGAAATGTGAAGCACTTTAATATGCATAAAATGCTACTCCTACTTCTTTCACTGAATCAAACACAAAACAAAGAAGCATATTAGAAAGGCAAATCTGTATTAATCAAGTCCATGGGCGACAAAGGAAAACAGATCATGAAAAGCTGGATGAAAAAAGACCATTTTGAGGACTACCAGCCAAGACATTTAATAAGGAAGAAACAGAAGGAAAAAAAAAGCTTATTGCAAACTTACATTTATTTTTGTAGCTGTCTTTTCCCTGCTATTCTGGAAAGAAATTTAAACAGTCTGAATTACATTGCTCTGGAAATTTGATATATTATTAACATTACTAGTACCCATTATAACAATCCAGTGAGCTTTGTAACCTTAATATGTATACAATACAGATTTTCTTTTCACTGCTATCCTAAAGCAAATAGGTATGAACTTTTTGTATTTTCTGTTTACCTGAATGGAACTTTCCCTTATACACGACTCAGGTTGACACCACATATTTCAGAAGTCCCCTTGCAACATGCAGAATCTCCCATCACCATCTTGTACCTACCTTGGCAGTTGGAGAACTTTGTAGCTTGACAATGTGAGAGAGATTTGATCTTCCATGCAGTAGCCTTAAGTTTAATTATTGCACGCTGAATGTAATTCCTAATCATATGAAAAGACAGTTCCTCTTTCAACTGTGGCAAACACTTGGTCTCTGCCACTTTCTCAGAAATCTCTGTGCCGCTACTTCGGCTCTAGATTGTGTCTCAGTTACTCAAATCACATTTTACACAGAGGCACACAAGTCTCCCTGAAAGAGGAGTTAGTTCACCTTCTTGCCAAAGAAATGGGGAAGTCTGTACCACTATTTGGAATTCTGTGAAATTTATCTCACATATATACTAATACATTTTATCATAATTTGATAGAAAATCTATGGGCTAGTTCCTAACTGGATAGAAGTCAAAGCAAATTAATTTAGGAATGTGAACAAGGTACTTCAAGGTAAAACTGCCTGCAAACTTACTCTGCTTTTAGTCCACAGAAAATGCTCATCAAGAGTTCATTAAAAGCAGTTCATTCACTGCTGACCTCAAATTAAGACCATTTCCTTAATTTGAGGTCAGATAGCAAGCCCTGTGTAACCGGCCCTCAACACAACTGAGCTAACCCAGGCAGGTGGTTCAAGAGTCCAGGTTCATGAGGATCCCTGCACAACTGAAGTAACTCTGCAGCAGTTCATCACAGCTGAAGATTCAGCTCTCAAAGTGTTGTGAGTTTTTCTTTAGAAGAAAGGATAAAACAAATATTGCACTCTGCAAATGGAGAGAATACAATGCTCAAATACTTTTACAAGGAAAGCCCTGTGCTTTAAAACATGAAAGGATGCCAGTTCAAAACCAGGAAATGTACAGCTTGTTCTGGGCTTGAAGCTAAGGTCAACAGGACTGGACGGTGCTAAGAACATTTTACACAGAGAGCTGTCAAAGTAGGATGCTCTGGTTGCTAGCCAGCTTTGGGGGAAGACCAAACCAGTGTTGTCCTAAATTTTTCTCACATAATCAGCTTTAGAAAGGGGGATTTCTCCTGTTGCTTTTAACTAGTGAGAATTTTCTTTTTCATGAGGGACATCAGGCCTGTTGGTGTGGAGAATCAGTTTGGGGAGTATGTATGGTGCTCTTGCCAGCAGTCCATGGTGCTGATGGAGAGATTTATATCTGAATATGGTCAGTGTCCTCAGCCTGCAGCTGCAACGGATTATTTCCAACATTTTTTGAAAGGTCACTTGGTGCGTTTCTGTGTCAGCATTGTCAAGGATTTATGGACAGCAAGTAAAGGTCAATAATGCACACAAAATGGCCTGCCAAAATGAGTTGTGATCTACTAGTGGGTTGTTGCCCTACAAAGTTCTACTAAACTGGAGATAACATACAGAAAACACACTTGTTAGTTTACCATGCTGTTTGGTAATTGCTCAGCATAGCTCAGGCCTCCTGCTGAGCTATGAAAAAGTCCACTAAAAGTCACAATAGGAAAAATTTCAGTACATATCATCTTCATTGTCCATTTTTCTTTCATGTGCTTCCCCATAATAACGTAGTGGATTTTCATGGGTGTCCTCAGTATGCATGTTAAAAAAGAGCAGATAGTATTCAGAGACAAATTTGCCATTTAATGTTATTGTGCTACAGGATCCTTAGCTGTGCAATATTTTCATTAAAAAGATTCATCTTGTATGAAATTAAGAAAGGAAGAAGTGTGGCAAGTTGATATCATGAGATGTTTTTTTAATGACTAATGGAAAAGGATGGACTATGTTGTCACATCTTACAACAGTAACTGGCAATGGCTGCACATGAGGAACAGAGCACAGAGATAAACTTCTCCCCCCTATCCTCACCATCCAGATTGCTTCCAGACCATCACATGTATTAGCAACTGACTGACCTATCCTCCATCAGTTTGGATCCATTTAGCTTTTGGCTTATAGTCAAAAACTATAGCTCTAGGAAATACAGAAGAGGGGGACTGTCTAAGTCGCCTGTCAACACCCACAGTGATCCACTGAGCTCAGACCCAGTGCAGCAGCCTTCATCACACACTGCTCAGTCCACCATGCTAGTGGTAGCGCTGTTCTCACAAGCACTGCTAAAAAACGTCAGCCCCAAAGCAAAGCAGTGTGATGAGCACCAATGTACTGCCAGGACAGGGGGGCACCAAGTCTCAGCACAATTACCTCCTCCCAAGTTGTCACTTCCCCTTGTGCAGCGAGACAAAACCCAAACTCCACTTCTGTAACCCAGCCAGAAGATCCTGCAATAAACAACAGAGTATTGTTCCTCCTAAAATTCCTTACTATTTCCCTGGGCATTYGACTTCTTTCTCTCTGAGATTTTTCCTGCCTCTCTCTGAGACACCAGAAAGGGTGCCCTGCTTTGATTCCTCTCTTTGGCATTGGATGAGACGGCTGAGTGACTGCTTTTGCCTGGTGACTTGGTCACAGCTGCAGAAAGATACAGGCCTCCAACAAGAAAACTCTTTGGGGACACATCAAATTGGGTGTTTGTGCCCTCTCCCCCAAATAAGCATGCAGAAGTCAGCATAGCTACCATATTTTGTATCAGATGAGGGTCCCTCCCTCAACCTGCTTCTATTTTATTGATGTTACTAAGTGAATTATGAAATCATATCAAAGAATAAATGAATATAGAAATGCCTTTTTTTCTTCTGCATCAACTATTTACTCTTACCCATTTCTGTGTCTATAGTCTTTTCAAGGAAGTCAGACAAACTTCGGATAAGCAATCAGAAATCTCCTGTTATGCTTTCATACCTCAGTCGTTTATTCTGTCCTTTTAGCATACCCTAGTGTGAAAAACCACTAGCCAATAATTATTGTATTATATTTTATGCCACATTAGAAATGTAGCAAGTAGGCTTGCCATGGTGTTCTCTCCATGGGCTCAGATCAGCAGGAGCAAAATGAAGAGAATAAATAAGAAGAGAAACTACTTTTAAATCTCAGAATGGTACTTCATTTTGAGTTTTGTTCATCACTGGGATTCATTYCAAGTTTAATGAAACAGAATTTCTCAGTCATATTTCCACATTACATTTCCATCTTTCATTAAAGTAGAGCCAGAAAAGCACTTAAGCACATGCCTAAAACTTCAAAATGCATTCTCAACATATTGCCTAATTCCTGTGATATTTTTGTTCACTGGGGGTCTTCACAAGTTCAGACTAATACTAGAAATTGGCTTTGATTTAGATAAAAGCATTCTTGTCCTAAATGAGGTCAAATACAGCAAGGCCAAAACCTGAAATCTTCACATGTGCTGGGGGAGTCAGATACTATCATTCTTCCCTATGCTCATGCAGCTAAAACATTGGCCAGTTAGACACAATATGAAGAGAAATAACTAACTCCTCTAGCTTCCTTGCCACAGACATCTGGCCCATTTGCTGGCCTATGGGCTAGGTTGGCTCAGATTCTAACACCAAGAGCAATGACTGCTTCCAGCAGGATGACATGCCAAGTACAGTGCTGTTCAAAATGAGCTTTAAAAACTGTAACAGTGGCAGCRCCCACTTGTTTTTAGGACAGCCCCGAGCCTTTGTTGTTACAACTGGCTTCCTTCTGACAAAGAAAGGGCATTTGGTACTGGAGGATGTTCTCTCAGTCACTTCCTTAGGGACCCCATGTCTTCACATAAATTGCAGGATTTCATAAGTGGTTCATGAACCACAGGCCAAATTTTAATCCAGTTTCAAAATAATATTTTTTTCAGTAATCTTCATGAGGAAGGTTCAGATTCCAGCGAGCAGGAGCATATTATACTCATACAGTGGAACTCAGACCTTTAAAGGGGTTCAAGCTGCTGTTTATATCTTCCAGAAAACCTTGCTCTGAATCACATGCTCCCCGCGTCTGCTCCCTATTCTCACCTATTCTCCTTCTTTCACCTGAGGAGTTAGGTAATGTCTGGCCCAAGTACAATAAGGTCCCCGCCCCCTTTAAAGACCATCTTATTCTAGAACAACGTTGTTTATGTATTCCATATGGTCTGTCATTAGTGTTATCCTTGATTCTCTGTCTCCCACTTTCCTCTTGTGCAATAAAAGAGATGAAGTAACACATTGTAAAAGAATGTGTTTGCAAGATAGAATAGACATCTGCCTCTCTCCTTCAGAGGCTGCTGCAAGAACACAGTTGCTACCTATTTTGCCAATTTGACCCCAACATGTCTAGGGCCTCTCAGAGCAATTGTGCGTGAACACATCAATCTGTTCATGAGCAGTAGCTCTGTGCTTCAGACAGCCACTGATTTTAATTTTTTGCATTGTTACTGGCACATTTTGTCCAAAACTTGCACAAGTTATTATTGGTATTGTCACAAAAGATGCTAAGGAACTTTAGGGGAAGATGTGACCTGATCTTCCCAGAATATTTTATAAACTTTTGTCTTGATTTTTTAAAAGTAAATATCATTTTTCCTTTGGGTCAGCAAGCCCTGCATGTCCAAGCAAGGCTAAGAAGATGTTTCTACTTTCAAAATTGAAGACCGAATGCCTTGAACATTGCTAAGAAAAAAACCATTCCACTCCAACTAGACCAAATAAATTGCCCTAGATCTGTCTGTGACAGCTTAAAAATTAATAAGGATAATTTCATCAATTACAACCACCTGCTGTTTGATTTATGACAGCATCTAAGAATCAATGAGCACAGTGGATATTGCTGTAAAAAAGGCTCATTTTGCCTTTTCTTTCTCTTTTACACCATCATAAGTAGGAATACCTCTGTTTGAGTTGCCTCAATCAGTCTGCTGTAAAGCCGTACAAAGGTGGATGGCTTTTGAATGCAGTGAAGGCAGCCCCTCTACCTTGTGCTAGTGTGGCTGGGATGGGAATCAGGCACAAAGACTTCAAAACTGGTCAATAACCACACACTTGGTGCCCTGTCAAGGTTAACAATGTCTGAAAATCTGTACATGTCATTTTACTGTCTGCTAGCCATAAGGCCATTGTTTAAAAAAACCTCCAAAACTATTGATAGTATGTCTCCTCTTATCATTGCACAGAAAAGGATATAGAAATATAAACAACCCTAAAGCATCTGTATTTCTGGATTATTTGAGAATAACCTCATCTTAGAGAAGAGGTAAATGATATCAGAATCTGAAGCATAGACTCTGATGCAAAGAGAAATTATTATTTCTCTTCTGTTTCCTAAGTGATCAGATTCACAGGAATGTCTGCTTGTGTTTCTTCCCAGACATAAGACAAAGACATTTTAAAAACCCCTATATCTATTCTTTTCTCTTCACTGAAGACCCGGTGTGTCACTGGTTACTCATTGAAAAGTACTCCTGGAGTTGCTGAAATATTTTTGGAGTGAGGTATGTGGAGGTGGGCAGACYTGTGCCAAAATTATTTTTCTCATGCAAAAGATAACAAATCAACCAACATAAATAATAAAACCGGACTTGTTGCCAGCAAGTCCTCTGAATCTTTCTTTTGAAGTTAGAGGAAGCTTAAGTAACTGTCTTTCTGTTAACTTCATTTCATGGTCTCATGTCTGTCTACCTTCTATACACATCCATCAGTTTCCAGACAGAAATATAATTAATTATTCTATAGTTCTGTGTGCCTCTTTTTTTGTCCTTGTAAGAATCAGAATGACTCTTGCCTCAGTCATTTTTTTTGTCTGCCTTCTGAAGCCTCTTTTATCTGGATTTATCTACAAGGTCAGAAACAAAATAAATTCAAATCTGTAAAATCTATGGAAAAATCAAGAAGTTTGCTCAGATTGTCTTGTGGTTTTGGGAGTAAAACTGGCCAAGACAATGACTAGATCCTCCACAGCTGCAGCAGTCAAGCAATAGGTAACCACTTTCCGGGGAGTGGAGGTGTACAACTGGGAAAGCATCCTTCATTCACCAGGAGAGGAAGCTCCTAAAAAGGACAAATAGCTTCATGTGGAATATGGTACAGTGGGAGAGACACTAAAGATGTAAACCTAGATGTGTTCACGTAAACATTGCAAAACCTCAGGTGTTTGTTATTTTAACATTATTGTCTCTGACTGACCGTAAAAGTGAATTGGAATAGTGTGTTTGAAAAACCTGTATGTATAATACACTTAAACCAAAATGTATTTGAACCTCTACACTTATCTGTTTATCATTAGTCTGGGACAGATTTTCGGACTCTGCTTTTCACACTGTTTAATTTGAATTAGATACTGGCAAAGTCTTCTTTTCTCTAGCATACTCACTGCAGTGTAATTTATAGTGTTGTGCAGATGCTGGATCATTTGAATCTCCATTCTGTTGCACATAATTTACATTGTGGCAAATAGAAAGATAAGTGCAATCCATATTGCAAATGCATTGTACTACTGTGAATTTGCATGCTTTTTCCTTGCTCTTCTTCACCTCATGGAATTTATGTGCTCATTGTAGCAATGACTATCACAACGAATATCCTTTTATCAGTTATGTTTGGATTTTAAAACTAGCTGTTTACTGCTCATGACAATGTATACATTGTCATAGCAGTACTCACTATTGCCTCGAATAATTTTCAAGATATGGTAAAAAAGTCYGCTGAACTGAAATGTTACAGTAAAAGTAAGGACACTGCTTGAAAATACACACATAAATTTTCACTAACTTAATTCATATTCAAGCAGGCAGTCCTAAATTAGGTTATTATTTTTAAAAAATTAAATCACTTTACACATTTAAATCCATTTGTAATAGGACATTTTTGATTTCAGTTTATCTCCTGATGCATGAGACCATCTAGCCTTTTCAAGGCACATAAAGGGATCAACCAACTAGATTTGAATGGATAGTAATGAAGTAACTTTAAATACAATAAAATAAACAGCTCTGTGAGAAGATAACCCACTGAATTTCACTCCCTGAGGTCTGGTGTCTTGTATCAAGATTCCATGTTCTGATGTTGAGTAAAAGGAAATCTTGTGTCTCATCTCACCTCCGCTGGGGCATGGAAGGTCTTTTGTTTCTCTGTAGCATCCTATTTTTATAAAAATTGTGAGAATTTCGACTGACATGTTCTTGCATGAGCTTCATTCTCATAGGAAATCATGACAACTAAAAAGAGATTTGGAGATATTTAGCTGGAACAAGTCAGTACAGCTTCACTTACCTCAGTGAGCTGAAGTGACTTGCTGAGCATCTGGGTGCTAAAAATAGATAGTAATTAAAACGGAAATACTGGGSTGGGCAAACTCCACCTGAATGCTCTCTCTCCTCTGCACCTCCCTGTAACACAAATACAGTGTAATTGAATTTGAATGAATTCTTCACATATTCATAAAGTAGCATGTTTTTAAGTGAGCATTAAAAACAGCACTTTAGAACAGCCATTGTACAAGTACCCTGTAATCAAAATGCAGTTAATTATTTTTGGCATAAACAAAAAGTTCAATTCTTACTCTTGACTTTCTGATAGTATTTCTATAACGGTGCCATTCTGGTGCAGGAAAAAAAATGCCATGTAAAAAATGGAAATGCAGTTTCTCTATTTATTTCCATCACCTTCTGATAAACTGTCAGGATATGTTCACAGTCATTTCCAATGTTATAAAGTATCTGTATTTTTCCCATCCCTGTGAAGTCATTACCTAATCAATTGTTACATAATAAGTAAATAAACTAAAACCAAAATATGATCTATTGCTAGTGTGTGAAAAATGAAAATATTAACTAAGATCTGTTTAAAAATGTTTCATGTGATAAATTACAGTTTATTAAAAATTCAAATGAGTGAATGTTTTTTAAAAATTGAAGCAGAAAACAGAGAACTTCAATCCCTTTTAAATTCTCTCCATAAATAATAACCTCTTCAATTAATCTGACGCAGTACATTAATCAAAAATTATTGATTAGTATACAGAAAATGTGACGTGTTGATGTGGCTGGTGAGGGAGTTGTTTAAGCTACAGAAGTCTTTAAAAATTCCCTTCCCCAGCAGGGCGATCTCAGGCGGGATGTTAAATGTATGCTCAGCCACTGGCTGCAAGAAGTCACTAAAGCAAACACTGAAGCACCTTGGTGCAGGCAATTGCAGCCTCAATACTATCAACTGACAGTTCTGCTCAGTGACCCTCTCAGATCTCAGAAAAGGTCTTTTCGGATTCCGGGTCTTGCTATATTGATTTCAATCAGCAGCTTTTCCTAAGAGCCCCACTTTGAAATAGCCCTGCCAGGATTTCTACTCTCTAGCCCAAGTTTTATCTCAGGGTTTTTGTTCACATTTGACATCGTTCAGATAAATTACAAGAGAGGATTTTTTGTGTTTACTTGTTTCCCTACCCACATTTTTTTTTAATTATGTTTGTTCCCAACACAAGTAAATCTTTCTGTTTACTTCTGCTTTCAGTTGCTCTATTGAGGGAGGCACACTGAGCTGCCTCAAGTGCTGTTTTCAAAATGTTTTTACATTTTTGGCCATGCTTCAGTGGGACCAAAGTATTTCTGTCAGCGACTTCATTAATGCCAGGATTTTACCCCTGGCTTTTAAATACTGGAGGCACCCCACTGGAGGCCCTCTCACCGCTCAAATCCCCACACTTCCCTCTTATCCTTAGCAGAGCAGCAGAGGTTTTGACAGCTCACATGCTCCAGTGGCACAGGCTGAAGAGGAGCCAGGCAGCTGCTGCACTGCACCAGGGCACAGGAGTACAGACAGAAAGGCAGAAAGTCCCCCCCAATCCTGTTTCTCCCTGGCGAGAGGTTGCACCCACTGCACCACATCGCCAAAGGCACGGAGCAGAGCAAGCGAGAGGGGAGGTAAAGTCACTTGAGCCATGTTTGCACCTCTTATACGTCTACAGCTCTTGGCATAAATTAAAGCAGCCTAAAGCCCTTTTGATGCTTAATGTTCAGGAAGAGGGCATTTCAGACAGTAAAAACGTTTCAAAGTTTTTCTCATTTTCTGTTGTTTTTTTGTTGATGCTTTTTTTAAATTAAGAAAGCTATCAGGAAATCCTCAGCAGAAACTGAGAATGGGTTCCTGATGGCTGGCTGGATTTTGCCAAAACCCRTTTTTAAAGGTTACTTTAAATAAGCTTAAATCAGGTTGCCATATGGAATTACTCCATGCAGCAGCCTGACCTAGAGCAAAACTGAACAAAGCTGAGATTATTTACTAAACTCCTAAACCACTGGCTGTTTTGCATCTCTCCCACACTGGATCTAATTCCTTAAGTAAATAAGCACATATTAAGTTAAAAACCCAAGTCAACGAATAGACCAAATAGTTGTACACAAGGTAGGCTATTTTATGGCATGCAAAACACAACCATGGGTCAACATTCAAGCTTCAGACTGTCTCAGAGCTTGTTGGCACCTGCAGTTTAGCATATTTATTGCTGTAGCCAAGAAGATTGATCACAGGAAGCCAAAGCTGTTCAGTAAAAAAAAAAAAAAAAAAGAATCAGCTGTTTTCTATGAGCAGTCTGTCAGATAACCAGCCTAATGAAACCGTGAGTATTTTGCTTGAGCTCAAGAAACATTCATGCTGAAGAGGGTACTGGAGTCATTCTAATACTTTGCAGTTGTTTTGGAGGTTAAATAGAAAGCAGCACGGAAGAAAGGCTCTGCCTTTGTGATTAGAGAAAAGTCAGAAACATAACATCAAAACGCACAGTTGTGCCCTTGACGAAAATAGACTTAACACTTACGTGGTATTTTTCACCTCACTGGTGAGCTCCAAATTGAAAACACAAAAGATGCCTTTCACTGGTATTCTTTAAAAAAAAAAGGACACAACTGTCCCACAGAGAAACCAGACAGACAAAACACGGTCCTGTTTTTGTTAAAATAATTCATAACCTGATGAAATGTCTTGTGTCAGAATCAAAACCAAGAAGTTTCAAATGAAAAATGCATCTAACTCCTGTCAAAACTGCATAAGCTGAATGCAGTCTTGGCTCTCCCCATCCTGGGCTCCAAATGGATGCAACAGCAAAAGAGAAGAAGCAAAAGGTTCAGCAGACAGCAATCTTTGTGTTTTTGACAGGACACATCACCAATTTAGAAAACACTGATGTTCATGTGCAGATTCTTGGCTAGCTCGTACATACTAGCATGGTGTCACCAGCCATCCCTCTGGCAGAGCAAAAGGGCATTCCCAACAAAGTTGCCTTACCTGGTTGCATACAGACAGGACTCCACTGGGCAAGCATTTTTTCTATGTGATGACAATAATCTCTTGCACCTTCACTGAGTTTTGCTGGACAGTAGGGGAGAAAAGATATAGTCTCACATCTTCTAGTACCTTCTTCCTTGCTTTTATTACCACTTGTGAAGCTAATAACACAGAAGAAAGGTGGCAGCCTAACCTGTATTACCTCATAAAATAGACAATGCTAGTGTAAAAAAATGTTTTTAAATGGTGTGATGCTCACTGCTATTTCAGCTCTCTTGCACTTAATAACCCTCTACAAGCCAGAGGGCCACTGCTTTTTCTGTGTGATGAATAGGTAGGCAATCATGGTAGGTGGCACAAATCAGCATAGCCTCTAGGGTGCTCTAGGCACATCCCAAGTAGCCAGACAGTTCAGAACTGCCTCAAGCTTCAAGGGAGATGGAAGAGGCTATAGAAAGATTCCAGCTTGCCCTTTGAAAGTGAGTCCAATTGTCTCTGGAACTACATCTTGAAGGYAAATTGAAAGCATCCAGCTTTAAAAAAAGTACCTTAAGCTCTCATCACCTTTTTCTCACATTTCTCCTTATCAGAAAAAGAAAAAAAATCATAAATGTAACACATTTGATAAGGTACAAGTTTATCTGTTTGCAGCACAGTTTTGATATAACTTCAAAATCTGTCACACTAACAATTCCTAGGAATATGACTGGACGTGAAAATTGGCTCCAAAATGATATTTACCACCTGATACACTGGGTACGAAATCATGGAGCTTACAGTCAGTTGAAAGCTTGGAATATGCTGATGCTTTCTGAGTTTTATTTTCCAAGTGTCAGTTTCTGCTCTGCATTTTATATTAATATTTTTATTATAGAATACTGTTATTTATAGATTAAAAAATAGTATAGGTCACAAAGGACAAATACAGATAACCTGATAAAAGGGACAAAACTGATGACAGCTCTGATAATAATGAATAAATGAAAAATAATGATGAGATGAACAGCAATAATGAACATTTAATTATTTGCATGTAATTTAATGTGTGTCTAGAGAGTGACCCAATTTTTAAGTTTCCCTCTGATATGCATCTGCTAGTAGCTTTTGTTGTTATCTTCAAATACAGGCATATGTCCTCTGGTTTCACTTTTCTTCTTTATGTTCTGTTTGCAGTCCAAAAGTGACGACGCTGTGCAATGCAGCTAAAGTAGCATGTGTATTTGATATGCTGAAGGCATCTATCATCTTTTGTCTGTAGCTTTTCTGAAAAGTTCATCACCTCCACTCCCTCAACCAATAGCTTTCTTGTAGCAGAACTAATGCCTGCGAGAAAAAGATTGCAGGGTCCTCAGTATGGCATTTACACCAGCTGTATAAAGAAGGGAAAGGGAAAGGGGAAAGCAAGTGATGGAAACTGTTGCCAGATAGCCATTTTCCTCATCAAAAGGAACACACAATTTGCAGGATCAACAGAGGAAGCTAGAGCTGGGCAGGCTAGATCGCAGACCAGGGTTTGCAGCAGAAGAGAGGAAAGGGAGATAGAAAGGATAATTCCTGTGAGAGACAAAAACAAGAGGACAGACTGTGGGAGAAAGGCAGTGGCAGACAGTGGGCAGAGAGAGATGTCTGCAAGGATGAGCAATCCTGATGATAGTGAGGCTGAGCTGTTTCCACGTATACATAGCCTTGCACCCAGCCTCTGGACCGTAGTCCAGAGTGTTGTGTGCATGTGTAGTGAGATTTCCATTATCACCCATGAAAAAGCCATGTAGTCCCTCAGGCTTTGTGCCATGGTGGATAGCCCTTTTTACTCACACGGGCACACAGCAGGCTATTTGTGACCTTCTGACAGTCAGAGGAGCTGTATCAAATGAAATTGCTGATGCAGAAGCCCCTGATGGCCACCATATGTGGATAGAGGAAGTTCCTGATGGTATTGCACACTTTTATTACGATGGCCATGACAGCAGATTTCCTCAGTGCAGAGCAATTTGCCAATGAGCATGGAAATCAAGAGTGAATAGACATCAGTGGGCAATAGCTACTCTTCAGGCACTAGAAAAGAGACTAAGGAGCAGGCAGGAAGTGACAGGACTTGAAGCAAACAGAGGTGATGATGATACTCAGTTTTGTTGCAGAGCTTGGCATGGAGAAACTAGGACTACTGTTGTCCTATGAAGGACAATGTGGTCCTATGTCTGCCTAGGGATCTCAGTGTCTCTTTTTCAGTGTGGGCTTCAAAGAGAAAGACGGAGGTCAAAAAGGGGCATTTCTGAAACCCCTCACCCATGAAAGAAAGAAAGAAAGAAAGAAAGAAAGAAAGAAGAAAGAAAAAGAGAGAGAAAGAGAGAGAGAAAGAGAGAGAAAGAAAGAAAAAGAAAGAAAGAAAGAGAGAGAAAAAGAGAAAGAGAAAAAGAGAAAGAGAAAGAGAAAGAGAAA